>OX422143.1:147510654-148110654 GCA_949129095.1 Volucella bombylans
GCACTTCATTTCAGTAGCATCACCATCAATGCAATTGTAGAAAATGTTGCAAACAGTCTCGTCAGGATGGGCAAAGAAACCGTTCTTGCGTGGACATAAGGTGTTGGCTTTTGGTGGTTCTAAAATGATTTTGAAACACCACTTTAGTATAGAATAATAAATAAAAATAATTTTTAAACTTACGAAGTTTAGTACGATCTCCACAGTCAACATTGAAGGGTTGATCACATTTGTTGACCTTTCTGATCAATGGATCGAAGACTAAACCATCGGGGCAGAGTTTCTCGGTTGCTTCACCATCAGTACAGGAGTGATATTTGTCGCACTGATCTGGATCCTCGAATTCTCCATTTGCCTTGGGACACACAAAGTCCTTTTGAGCACCTAAAAATAGGAAAAAAAAAAAAATCAAGTTGAGATCAGATGAGCATGAGATTAATAAGAATATTTGATTCGAATCCGACCCAAGAAATTATAACGCTGATCTTTGAATTCAATAATATCAATGTTACAGGCTCAGTGAGTAATTATATTATAACACACGCCGTGTAAATTTATGGAAAAATTATGCATCTCAAGGCAAACATGGGTGTGAAATTGCATGAGTAGACAATCTTTCACATCAGCATCTGTACTGTAAAGTAACATATCTGTTTCCGCTTTAGTACGAACCTATGTATAATACTCGTAGTTACTCGTATTTGCTAAATCATTCAGCATCTTTCTGTTTGTGGAATAAGTGAAAGTTTGTAATTGCTTCCTGTATGGGTGTTTAGTATTTATTCACTTTTTATTAAACAATTGTGTGTCTTGTAGTGCAGTCATACGCAAATTATTTTAGTGAATACTTAGGGTCATCATGTGGTATGATATTTACAATTCGCAGAGAAATTAATTTTTTGGGCAAAAAGAATTAAATGTACAGATGTTCATATCAGGACTGTAGCTACCATCCGAAAAAAATTTACCGCGCGAATTGAATACTTCCTTGCATTTTTGAAATCCATGTAAGAAGGGATTTATGTAGACAATGCATTTTACGTCCTACTCTTTTCATATCCAATTGTAGACATTTCAGTAAGGTTAACTGTCGAACCGAGCTGTGATTCCGCTCAATTATGGTCTAACATCATGTGCAGATCAACACTTATTGTTACTAAAAATCAGTTGTCGATTGATACAAGTTCTGGAAAAGCAAGCTGTCGAGAAGTGGGTAAGTTTCCTTTCTGCAGACCTATGCCCCTAAAACGTCCAGCAGTTGCAGGAAATAAAGGCACAAGACCACTGTTCCTATTTTCTTTGCTAATAGGAAAATACACGTCACCAGTGTAAGCTTATCTTCAATACTCAAAAAGTTCTTGAAGAAGCAATACAGAAAAGACCATACAGACATAAGAACATTAACAAAAGTAAACAATTTGTTGTGATTTCAACCTTAAGGCATCACGGGGCTTATTTCTTCAAATCTGAGCCTAAATCTCACATCACCGGCCAATTGAGATTATCATTGGAACATGGTCAGTAAAGAATTTTTTAAAAATCAGTCCAATTACGAAGCGATTTCAATTTAGGGCTACGTGTTATATCACGACCAAAACATTCACTTAATAAACGTTGTACCTCTGTACCTCTACCCAGAAAGTTGCATAATAACCTGCCATTGAGGGTTCTTAATCATTTCCTGCCGAAATTACTAGTGACATTGAATGGCTAAAATTATTTTTGCCAAAACATCCGCAGTGTGGAACTGCCCAATATAGTCATTTGTAACCGCACCTGTTAACCATTAAGAAATAATAGTTACGGAAAAAATCGAAGCAAAGCTGTAAAAAGAATGAACCGGGGACGCGCCCTCGGATAGGGGGAATAGAAATTTGTGCTTCAACGTCATAAAGGCAAAACTGGCATTTGTAACAACGATCGGTAACACTGATTTTGAATGCGACGGAAATACACACCGTATTGTAAGCAGTCGACAACGTAATGTATTCAAACTTCATGGAAAGTGGACATACGAGTACATAACATAAATATTATATAATACGATTCCAACTTGCGAATAATGAAAAAGAAACACCGCATCGTTGCAAAAGCACATGGCCTTCATCAACTTTTAAAAAGCGTTCGACTGATTACGAGAGATATATTGATATCTGAAAAAACTATCAGTAACCTACATATGTACGTACATAAAAATATTATGAGGACATCAATACGAAAGTTAAATGCACTCCAGGGATAATTGCGAAAAATTTCCTGCTAAAAGACCGCCTTCATCGTATTCTGTCCGACTCCAAGGCCCAAATAAACAAATATGGGTATTACCGAAAAATTTCAAGTTAAGAAAACGATATTGGATAACTCGTGGCTGAGGCTGAGTACATCAGTTAATATTACTATGTATCAGAGTGAAGGCAAAAATTAGATCACGCAAATGTAAAAACACCAATAAAATCTTCGCCTCACTGATGATTCATTCCAAAACATGGTACATCCTCCTGCAGAAATGTATTGAGCCTCACAATATCTAACATTGCAAGCGGCACTGGTAAACGTAATAAACTTGCGCCAAAGAATATAGTAAAGCAATTAGCCTTTGTAAAGCCGCTCATGAAAAGTGAAAATCCCCCGAGAGATTAATTGCATCCTTTAATCGATCTTAAAACTCATCGCAAGCCTAAATTTTCTTGAGAAACCAAGAGATAACTCCCAATCGGTCTAAGTTCTTATCAAAAAGCCGTCCTTTATTAAATACTACCATCAGTACATAAGTTCATCAAAAATTTTAACAAGATATCTAGTTGTTGAAGATGTACTAAACATCTTTCAAATTCAAAAACTAGTACGTAATCTTCATAAAGAGCACTATATTTTCTGGTGATGCAGATCTGGCAGATCTTGGAAGACTTCAATTACAAGACGAAATTCATCAGACAAGTGGATTCTGATAATCTTTAACTTATGAGCAGTTATAGAATACCAGCTATCTCATAGGTGTGAACGAGCATGCAAAACATGTTCCATTAGTATTGAGTGGTATATATACCATACATTCGTATACATATAATCAATGTTATAGGATAATAAATAAAAAAATACATATAATATTTAAGGTGTCGGTATATGGACCGAGTTAGAAAGTGGTAGATCCCTCTTTATATGAATTTTATTTAAGTTCAGCCGTATGCAATATTTGCATCTGCATACATAAGAAAACTTCAAATTTAAGTAAATCAATCAATTTGCTGATGACATTGACCACCTTCCACTCTAACCTGTTCTTTTCTGCTCTACTTTACAACTTGGCTTATCCAACGCACCCAATGTCGATCACTTCATGTGTCAAAAAAGCAAAACCAGTCAAATTATCATTTGACCCAAATAAAATGCATTTATTATTAGCCAAAAATTGTCAACAACTTTTCATCATCAACTAACATGCCGTGTATCCCACTCAAGACCTTGAAAGTTGCTGATATACCGTTTCAATTCATAATGTTGATAAAATTCAAATTTACCCAAATACGTATCATTTTGGCCGCCATTAGATTCAAAAGCTAAAATAAAGTTATTGACCTTAGATACGAGTAATTAATGGCCAACTCGAAATGGAAAGTCTGTTTCGGTTTTTGTTTTTGTTTCTGTTTCTGTGTCTGTTTCTTTGTTGTTTTCTTCTCCTATCTGCGAAAGTGATAGTTTTTACTTGAACTCGAGGTACACAAATTTTCATCAGATATGCAATTACTTTTATTTTTTTTCCGCATATCACGTCCTCGTATCCAATTATCAGGGTGCGCGCATGTCTGCGCCACAAAAGATTGCGTAAAATCTCATACACATGGAACCCCAATTCCAAATGCGAACTCAAAATCCCAAGCCCAAGATGTAAACGACTTGCGTATCAATTTACACTGTGTTTTTCTCTCTCATCGCCCAAACCCACCGCAAAGTTAATAAACTCGCAGACCCAACCTGATATTAACAAATAAATTATTACAAACTCAAAACATAAAAGAAAACAACAACAAGAAAAGTAGAAAAAACTACAGAAACAGATTATGCAAAATCAACGCCGCCATATATTGTATATGTATTTCATCACCACCCAGCCATCACAGGCAAGCAACATTTTATGTCGATTATAAGTTTTAAACTTATTGCGTAACATCAATGTGATATAACACATCCCTGAGCACTGCCAATCTCGATGGGCCGGTTACATTTAAATGGACAAAGCCGGTGTTTTTGTTTCACTTGTTAAAAAAATAGTCAAACATTTTAAACAAATGTCAAAAACTAACACCATTTGCATAATAATTTTCGAAAATACGTGTCAAATCGATTGCTACGGTTTTTTATTTTTTTCCCGTTTGTTTGCGAATGACGGTAATTTGTATGTTTCTTGATTAATTTTTGCCTCTTAAGGAAACAAAGCCAAACTGAAACGAAAACGAAAATATACTCCAAGTATCCAAGTAATTTGACCATAGACAATCGAGATGCAAAGTTGCTTTATGGCAACTTTATAGCAAGTTCTAGTACCTACTCGTACTCGTACATAATTCTAATTAAATGTTCGATATGTTCAATGAAGCACATTTGACAATTAAAGAACTGCCAGGCTTGTTGCAACTTGGCATTAACCAATTTGTTCAAGAATTGCAAAAGTTCACATGCATTGCTGCGGTGGTAGGTGTGCACTTTAATTTTTGCTTTTTACTCGATTTGGTTAGAAGTCTGTTAAGTCAGTTGAGATGTGGATACATACATATATATTTCATCAGTTAAATCGCAACTCTATGGATAACTGGTTAATGATAAAATGTCAGAAGGTGGTGATGGTAGTAGTACGATGTGGTACATAATTCCGCCAACTGTGTTCGAGACTTAAAACTGGCGGAACGTGTATTTGGCTTTTTTGAATGATTAGCATGTATTTATTGCTTTGACATTTCAGAGAGAAAACGAGCATAAAAAAGGGTAAAGATGAACCAAAAAACGATTGAAAGGAAATACTTGCGCATGTGTGGTTGGGATTTGTCAATAATTGCTTAGATGCTCACATTGTTGAAAACAAAATGAATCACTAAACAGACTGGTTTTGGTTTGCGGTTTGTGAAAGCAAAACTATGTTGTTTGATGAACGTGGACTTGGAAACAAAGCGTTAAATGTTCTGACTCTGTTATATCAATTAATTAACTATAAAGCTTTGTTTCCAGTCCTTGGAATAGAAATAGATTTATATGTCCCAGCACGTTGTATGAATTTCGACTGAAAAGTGGAATTTCTACCAACTAGTCTTATACGGATATAAGGTGATGGCGTATTGGGTTAAATACGAAAAACAAATGAGCATTTAAACCTAAGAACTCAACATTTAGGACAGGTGCCAGGTAGGTACGTATTGTACTAAAATCGATGCTAATAAAACAAACTACAAAAATCAATTACTTGCAGGTCATAGTGAAGATCGAAACAACATTCTTTTGTGTGTCATTATTATTTGATGGAAAACGATAAATTTCTGATTAGAGAGTAACGGCTATTATCTCAGCTTTCAATTATATCGACATTTTTCTATTTGACACTTGATTTCTAGCCAAACTGCAGTAGACTATAATAGAGCTCACTAGCCTACGGCTATAGGATGAAATAGTAAAAAGCCTTGCTGCAATTTCACTTCAAAGATTAGACTGAATGATTTACATTTTATAAATTTTACGAGTAAAGTTAGAATTCAACAAGATCAAACAAAGGGCTGAAACATTCACTAAAACGATACCCCATAAACTAATTGGCTTAAATTTTATAGTATAAAGTCTTGGGGATATGTATTCACAAAAGTGTTTCACTTTGTGATCATTGATAACGATTGACATTCGGGAAATTAATAAAGTAATCAAATTTTCTTCAGATAAAGCTATAATAAGAGTATATGCAACGAAGAAAACGTCAGAACAAACTTGTATGAGATCGTTGATGTATGGATTATTACCACTCCCACATGATTGCCAGGTTTAGTTTGTTCTAATGCATTTATTAAAATTACAGTTCGATAGAATACGCATGTGTTGTATTCAGACATATCAAGAGATTAATGGTATTGACTGCGAAGGCTGATTTCAAATTATATAGCCTGAGTCTTAAAGTCCGAATTCGTCGACTTAGATTCAAAAATGCGCTTAAATTTAAAGTGAGGGAATACCTAAGCCCTGACCTGAAGAATTTCCAAACTCATAGAAAACAAAGAAACACCTAACGAAAGAGGATTTTATCAGACTTATTGTACTAGGTTAGGGCATTTTAATAAGGTTCGAGTTATAAACCTAGGAAGGCGGGCTTACTTTATCTCAGTTCTCGCTGGACTATAAGCTCCATCAAGAGTAATTTGAGTAATTTCAAAATCATTGAAATAATTTGACCAAGTAAAATTTTATTTTAAAGAGCCTAGAAAGAAGTATCAGTACTAAGTACCAGCAAGATAATTCGACTTTTATTGCGTGAGGTGGATAACAAAAAATTCAAAAAATGCTAAAAATGTTATCTCAAACTGTGGATGTTAAAAAAATGTTGGTAGCCTGAAAACTACTAAAAATGAATAGAAGAGAAATTTCTCAATAGACGTGGCAAAGTTCATTCAACATTTAAGCTCGAAATAAATCTTCTTATAACACTATGATAATAAATCATGTGTCTGACACTTGTCAGCTGTTATTCAGCGGTGGAATAAAATAAAAATAAAGGCATTTTCATTTTATTTTACTTTCTTGCCACGTATTGCAACTCAAATGGATGTGTAGATCCAAAATACGTATTTATTGTAAACTCTAATAAATTTAAAGTTTAAATTAAAACGTAACAGGGGAAATAAAAATTAAGGCACTAGATTTCCTGCCACACTTTCTATGAATATTTATAAATAATTTGTGGATTTAAGAGGTAGACACGATCCTCATTCACATTGAATAGAAATGTCAAATAAAAGTTAAAAGGCAGAGCGGTAGAAATATTTGTCGTGTTAAAGAATTTCTTCGGAATGGTTTCTGTTTTCGGTATGGAATCGATTTAATAAATTTATGAATCACAACACTCGTAATTCTCAGCAATAAAGGTGCTAAATGAATCACAAATTAGTACTCAATTTCTAATAAAGTCAAATATGCAGCACATATGTGAATACACTTTTCATATTCTATCGAGTTCGTCAGGATAGTCTCAGTTTATAGCAACTTAAATACATTTGTTTAAAAAGCCACTTTAAATGAAATTATAAAATCCAACTTGATTTAAAATGCACTATCCTTATGAAAGGGTTTTATACATAATTTTAGTTTAAAAAAAAATAATTCACACTCACTGGCTGAAACTACAAGTAATGCAGCTACAATGGCACAAACAGCAAACTGCCTCATGATTTCTTTTTTTTTGTTGAATAAATTATGAATAACCGCTAACCGTCACTTATTTTATTTATCTATCTGTCTGTCAGATCGAACTACTTAACTACAACTAAACAGTTCGATGGTTATACTTAAACTACGTTCGCCTACCACTCAACGCCGACTTTTGAAGACTCCCTTCTCCGGGCTTGAGCTAAACTTGGCCACATACTTTGTTTTTGCACTCGCCAAGTATACCAAGTCCTCAGTATTAGTTAACGTATCAAGTATATATTTTTTTCTTATATAGAAATTGAAAAAAAAAGAAACGTCTTCAACATGAAACGCTACCTTTCACATACGAAACAGATACTCACACTATGAGATACAAGAAGTGCCACACCATGGCTGAAAGTGTGTGCGGAATCTTGACTTTTCTTTGAAAATTTCTACATGGCGCTGACTGGTGGTGGTTTGGTTGGATATTATGACAGTTAATGTACTGTCTTCTAGGGGTATATAGGCGGAGGTATGAGTATTTTCTTTTTTTCGTGGCATGGCAGACATGTTTACCTGTTGGGCATACCTGATTTTTTTTATTATTAACAATCATTGGTATGCATTGCCATGAGTACTGAAAAAGAAGCTACTCCTTTGCATACTGGTTGACGTTTACATTTATTTTTTTTTTTTGTTCTTTCCAATTCAGTTCGATGATTTAAACGTCATACCGGTCAACCGTAATTAGAATCAAATTATTTATAGGTTAAGTTTTAATTTGTTTTTGAGTCCGTTTCTTATTCGATTGGAATTTCCTTATTTTGTAAGTTATGGGCTTTACTCCTCTGTTTAAATAATATGGACCTACCAGAAATAAACCGGGTACGTTAACGATTGTCACATGCAATACCGGAGTGGTAATGCTGTTTGCGTGCTTGGAAAATTATCACATTAGAATACTTAAATATGTAAAAAATAGACAAAATAAAAGTTTTCAAAGCAAATATCGAAAGCAGAAAACCTATTGCAGGTTTGAAGGAACACAGCTATAGGATTAATCGAAAATAACTATTTTATTTAAATCATGAAGATAAAATAAATCACAGGATTCAGCTTAAGATAATTCCATAACTGGGCGTTAAATGCTTCTTAGGCCCAGCTACAGGAGCTGAAAGCCTCTTCAAAAATGTTTGGGCGTTTCTCAAATTATGCAGGTAGTCGTAGGTGTCTGCGGTACAATAACGGTACAAAGTTTCGAATTATAAATGGCTCTACATAATATCGATGTAATATGCTTTGAAGAAACCAAGTGTTGAAATATCGGATTCAGGGTGCGGCAATAAAAGATATAATTGAACAAGAAAATTGGAATATTGTTAGCACTTGCTCATCGCAATAAGAAAAATAAATATTTTGTCACGACACGGCATTCCAAGCTCGGGAACTCAAATCTTAAGATCTATTTAAAAGGAGTCATCGTGCCGGAGTGTGAGAAATAGATAAGCCTGTAGCAATGCAGATACATATTTGGAGGAAATATATAACATCAGATGTAGTAATTTGATGCATTTCATATTTCAAAAATGTTTACTAAAAGAAGCAGAAGGCTGAAAGAGTGTTTAGCTCAGTACTCCTTGCAAAACGTATGTATTATCGCTTTTTTTTATAGATAACGTTTAAATAAGAAATGTATGTACATCCCTCTTCTATCCTTCCATATTCGAAAGAGCATGCACCAAACTCCCCACTCTTTAGCTTTAATCAGATTCAGCTTCAAATGGCACCATAGGTCAGAATCTTTTGATTTTGAAGACAATATTTACTGAGCTAACATCTTGTCAATAAGAGTGAGGTCCTAGCTCATTTTTAATCTTAAGTTTATTCTGGCAATATTAGTCTGTTTACCTTTTTTAATAACAATGAGCGAAAATAATGTTCAAACGCATTTGCAAAAAGTCAATTGCCTAGCTCTGTAGTACAAAATATATTACTCTCGAATCTTCAATTTCTTTAAGCACAGATTCTTGAGATGACACACTTTTTTTTAGATAGAAGGAAGTTTCATGCTGAGGCACGCATATAGATATTATATAGGTAGGCGTATTAAGACATCTACTCATAGTCTTGAGCTTTCAATCTGTGCAGATTTCAGAATATTAGAGGCACATCTTCCATCGATTCGTAACAAATTACTCCACTAAAAGATGCCTTAGAAAGCATTATAATCCATACAGAATATGTAGGCCTCCGCATTATCGCATCCTCTTTGATAACAGCTCCAACTTAATCAATTGGAAACTCTTTATTTTGCTTCAAGCACTCTTTGAATTTAATTCTTGGACTTTTTTCTAACTTCTACAATTCTGCTATGCGACATGTTTGTCTCTGTCACCAGATTTGCTTCTTATCGCCCTAACTTCCATTGTTTTCCGTGGTAGACAGTTCTAGCCTATTTGAAGCATTCTATCAGATGGTAATGACTGTTTTCAAGTAGAGAATGTCTCGCAGCAAATCATTAAAAAAAAAGTGTGCAACAGATAATTTTCAGAAGCTGTATGTGTACCCATATAAAGGCACAGATTCTACATAAATTTGGAAAAGAAACAACTCAGTCCTAACGCATATAGCATTGCTTTACAGATGACCTTCATAAAATCAAATCATTTCACACGAGTACTGTAGGCTCACAAAAGGACTTCACAGCTGTAAGTAGCTTATACTCCAACAATACAACTTTCTGATTGCAGAACAGCGTGTGAAATTTCAATGCGACCAAAAACTACTGCAAGAAATAATACAATGTCCGAAAGGTAGTAAAAATTTTTGGTCGTTCGTCAAAAACATTAGAATTTCTGCCTAATCCTCGATCCCAACGCTCATTTATAAGGGCATTCCAGCTCTCAGCTCTTTAGACAAGGTCAGTCTGCTTATAGCACACGTTGCGGTCAGTTCAACACTTCCGGATTGTTCTTTTGGTGCGCCTACACTAGTGTGCGTGTAGTAACAAGAACACACAAAGATCTGAACATATGGTCCAGATGATATATTTCCCCTTCTTCTTAAGAAGTGTTCTTAAGCTTTTTCATGAATCTAACCCTTTAAGGCGAAAAAGACGAATCTTCTTCTCTCTCCTCCTACAAATTTATTGCTAAGTGCAATCCATTTGAGGTCCTGGGAAAGCAGGTAAACTGTCAGCTCATGAAATATGTCGAAACCGGCAGCACAGTTTTCGTAGCAACAAGTCCACTGACGATTTAATGACATGTCCCACTGAAAAGTGGAACCAAAGTCTACACCAATCTGGTAAAAGTTAGACAGTTGCTTTTGATATTTCTAATACTTTTAACAGAGTTTGACATTAAGCATTTGGGATCGACGAATCTCTTCTTCAATGGATTTGAAATTACCTTGGGAACGTTCAATTCAAGTTGTCTTGGATGGTTTCAAGTCTGATATTCACAAAATAAATGCTGGTATCTGCCAGAGATCCGTTATGTCTCAGGCACTCTTTTTAATCTTCATTAATGATCTCTTGTCTGCTACTTCTAATCCAATATACTCGCACGTATGTATTCCTTTACTGTACTCTCCGCCTACCATGTTGGTTACCGGACTCACGTCGCTGCTCTTCGGGAACGGCAGCATATACTAAACTCATTTAAAGCCGATATAAACAGCATTACTAAAGGAGGAACCACCAACAGAATGGAATTTAATGCTTCAAAAATACAATGCCGTTTGCTGTCGTTAAAGCGAAATCTAAACACACAGCCATTATCCATGAATAGCACTTCCATAATCGAAATAAAAAAACATTCAATTCTTGATATGTGTGTCAATGACAACCTACGTTGGAACGACCTCATATTCGATTTCATCAAAAATGCTGCAAAATATCTAGGTTTCCTCAACCATTGCCAGAAATACTTCACCCTCTCTTATCTGGCTTCAATACTCGTATATAAGGTATTTATCCACCCAAAATTAGGTGCCTCTAAAACTGTTCTGCACCTTCTAGATAGGATTCAAAACTGTACGATAAAACTTATAGATGATCAATTGATTCCCTTGAATACCGTCTCCGCCTTACCTTGTTCTACCGCTATTTTCAAGACCACTTCCGCCCACTTTCAGACATACCCTGAAATATCACGATTCCTTCCTAAGCCGTACAACTCGCTCACCGAGCTATTTATTTCCTGGTATTATAGCATTTAAACATTTAAAATCAACGTACATCGGCACCTCTCTTTCTTTTTTTCCTAATTTTCCTCTACCGACGCTTCAAGAGTACCCAAATCCCTTGAGCACATTTATGCCCAGTATATTAATTTATAAATATTATAGAACCGTACTTGTTAAGACCACACTAATTAATCCATAGTTTTTCCAATTGAGGGATAGCAGGAATGATACTCACTGGTGAGTCACAGTTGTGCTCGTAGCAAACTACAGTCTTCATTCATTGACTCTGGCCGAAAACGCTGCTTCCTGAGTACAGCAAATAATATGGTTTTCAAGGGGATGGAAAGGCATCAGAGTGCTTAGCAGGCGGGCTAGAGAAAATCGTTCTTTAGTGGGTGATGAAGCAGTAGCACTAGATGAGTTCTCGTGGAAAGAACAGCCTCAGTTTTGAGATGATTAACATAAAAGAACACGTTTTTATAGAGTTATTGTTGTTTACGATAACAATTACAAGGGCTGACTGAGGGTGCTTTCGACAACGCAACTTTTGACGGCATGTGTAACTCGGCCAAACAGCACGGCATAGACGAATCACTAAGGATAAAAGCAATGCTGGTGAATAGGACACTGATTGTGGCCAATATGTGATGGCGGGCGTAAACAGTAGATGCCCTCAAGGCGGCGTTCTGTCTTCACTGCTCTACTCTCTGCTCAACGCTCTCAATAATTCTGACATCTATGGACTAGCATACGCGGATGTTGTACGATAGCTGTACTGTCTGTTGCGTCCTGTCTAACGACTGTCTGCTCTAAAGCGTAGACAACTCTACGAGTAGACGTGATTGACGGTGCACTAGAAATGGGCTTTAAGTCAATCCTCTCAAAACTGAGATTGTTCTCTGCTGACTGGTCTGACGCATCTAGTTGTTAAAGACACCATCCAATTCTGCAGAAAGGTAAGTATTTGGGTGTCATCCATCTAAGCTGCGCTTAGAACCTTGATTAAACCTCTTACGGCTTCCAAGTTAGTTCGAGAATGCAAGACTTCATTGAACGCAGTAGGATGGTCAAATGCAATGAGTCTTGTCTGGGTCCGATGAACTTGCTAGGAAAGGCTCAGAGGAGAGTTTTTCTGGACTACATTGCGTCCTCGGTTAAAGCTTCCATCGACAGTTGGGTTTCATATGGGTACAATTGCAGATGACATGACTCTCCAGGTTGCAGGCAGACCAAACGAATGCTTCCCGAATTCTCTAAAAGCGGCCTTCCTGCTGTCCTTCAGTAGTAAAAACTGCAGGCTGTTTACTGGCATCGTAACGGAGCACTACACTTTTGCTAAGCACTTAAATGTGCTGGACATAAGTGGTATAACATCCTGCGATGCTGTGAAAGAGATGAAGACACCGCGGAATACTACCTCTGTGAATGTCCAGCTTACACTCGCATCAGGCTGCAGGTACTCGCCGTTGACGTGGTGGATGCTGGTACCACTGAAGCGCTTACTCAACTTTCTTCGAAAGACTAAAAGATTCAATAAAAGAAACTTACAAGGACTAATTCTTTGTCTGAGTGCAATGTTCTGACAGAAAAAAAGGGCTGTCCGTGATTAAATTATTATCCAATAGATAGTGCAGATACATAATTTGCGTATACACGAAAGTAGACGTTAAAGCTGTTTAGAGAGTTAAATAGAAAGTCAACTGCCTTGTTCTGTTTCCCTAGACGGAGTTTTGAAAAATTTGCCAAGCTTCACCAGCTGTAAATAATATTGACTGGGAATCAGTGGAGCAGGAGCAGTTACTTCTGCATTTTGACAGATCCGAAACCAAATAAGACGATTTCAGCAAAAATAGCAAAAATAGGAAAGGAAACGCAATCACTTTCGAATTTCTATTACTATACATTTATCAATTTGCCCAATCGCTCCTTTTCCTTAAAATTCATTTAAATATAAAATAGCGCTGTTCAGAACAAGACATGTTCAACTTCAATCGCAATGAGTCAATAAATCTAATGAGAAACAGTTGGAGACGATGTCTTCCTTTAAACGTACTAATTTCTACAAACAATGTACTCGTATTGTCGATTAATCAGATTGATCGTTCGAGAAAATGTCAATTATATATCAAGCCCGTACAAATACTGTGTATAATTTAATCATTTGGACAAACTAGATTATGTGTATCAAACGAGTAGTAGATACGAGTATATACTTGTACACGCTGCACTAATACCGCTCCTTCTCCTCTCTGAAACGCATTGAAAATATGTAGTTTGACTTTATGTCTATGCCTCCTAGTAGCCCCGGGGCTAACTTTTACTTTCTTCCAGAATCTGGTTTTATGTGTACAAGACCACTTGATGTGAACGCAAAGAATCTTGTTTCATCGTTGTGACTGAGAGTCGAGATGTTTCGTGTTTTCATGATAGGGAACCTTGAATGAAATCGATATGCGGCTTACGAGTGAATAGCACTGTTAGTGGTCTACAACCTTTGGTATGTCATAATGGCGGTCCAGCAACATTTGCACGGCATCATGGATTTGGATTTGTCCCATTCAGGTAGTTAATAAAATGCTGCCATCAAGCACAACCCAAGGCAAGCGATGCATACTCCTACTCGCACTCGTACAAACATGCGAGTACTCGTAGATGCTGTGAATTCCGCATGTGTCAGGAAATATGGGGCAATCGTGGAAGAAAGTAACAATCAAGACTTGTAACATAGGTTGGTTCCCGTTTTCTTATTTTCATTTGTAGTACTCGTACAATACTTTTGTATCCGTTTGACTGGTTTTCTGATTTCTGTCGACTCTATTGAAGACTATTGTTACGAGTACCATGGATTTCACTGAAACCGAAACAGAATAAAGACAACTGAATTTTCACTTTTCATTGTGGTTGATCTGTTTGAATGAGATTGCGCTTATTTATCCCCAGGTGGTTAGATAGAAGAAACATTTTGAATTTAATTCCTTTTGATGCCGAATTTATAAAGCGTTACCATTTTAACGCATGACACGGTGAATTGTTTTCCTCTCTAAGCTGTAGAAATTGTAAATATTATATTTGGATATGAGAATCATTAAGGGAATGGAAATAAAAGATTACCATCATACTAGAGCAGGTATTGTCGCTTAAAACGGGTAAGGCTCTATTTCGCCTCTGTTAGTTTCAAATTATGGGAATCTTATGTAATGAACTTTAAAAATATTTAACTGAAAATTCCAAACGTCGCGACGTTAACAGGTTCGTAATTTTGAGCGGATTATTAATAGGCATAAAGATTAGGACGATTACTTAACGTTAGCTACTGTTTAAAGTTTCTGCTTTGTTAAAATAGACCAAAGACCAAAGATTCTAAAGGTGTTTAGCCGCACCAGCGGGCAGCTAATTGATGGAATCACGAGCTGTGTGGTTCTCTAAACCATATGTCCTCCAAATCTTCCAAATTATCCTCAAAACTATTGGTTAACATGGAGCGATAGCGGTCTCCATTGACTACTCGTATAACCGACTTGCTGCCATCACCTTCGAAGTAGAATTGCCAAATAACAAATAACGGCATAAAAACAACACCAAACAGTCTAGATTTTTTGTATACAATTGCTCCTTTTGGAACACCTCCGGCTTTTCGCATGACCAAATGCGGCAACTTAACTTACTAACAATGCCATTTAGAGAAAATATGCTTCGGTGAGTTATTGATGGAGCAGCGTGCACTCTCCATTGTCATCCTGCACAAGCAGACGAATTTGGCGGGGATGCAAAAACTAGACATTGCTATGTATAGCTCGTCTCTGTAGATGCTATCATATGAGGCCTTAAAATTTATGAATAGTTGATGTGTATCGATTTGGAGCTCATGGGTGTTTTTTCCAATGTGCCATAATGTGAATATTTAGTTGATGTTGAAATTTCCCGGTCGGGTGGAATTAATTGTTGGTCTACATCGTCCAGGTTGGAAGGTTCATGATGTTTGACAGCAGTATTTGGTTCGTCATCGTCGTTATACAAATCCGATAACATTCACCGTAGTAGATGTCGCAGTTTTTCATCCTCATACGTATCCCGCTATTTGTTCGGATCTTTGTTTCGCTCGTAGAGGTTGTCAATTGTTATTACTTCGTAACTTTACTTTCTTTTTCATGGCCGTGCACAACCCTAACCTCGAGGGCCAGTTTATTTATATATACTCCTAGGAGTATATATATACTAGGACATCGGTTAGACCGGAGCCATTTCCTCACTCGGGATGTAAACGCTGCTGTTGGTCCAAATATGTCGGAGTAGCCCGAATTCGGATAAGGTCTCATTTGTTTTGTTCCGGGATTTTACTTCACTGTTGATTCAGTTTCAGTTTCAGTTTTAAATGCATTTTATTTTCTTAACACTAACTCTTACATTCTAACAAAAAATGCTTAAATGCTAGCTTACAATTACTTAACAATCTTATACTAACTTACTGGCCCCACACAGGCACTCTAAGCTACTCTGAATACTTATATCTACGAGGGGCGTTCAACATATTCTCGGTATCGGGATGAAGCTGTGGTTGTATATATAAATTGACTTATTTATCAGGTAATACTATTATTTTAGTGCATTCATGTAAAATTTCATATAAATGTGATTATTAATTCGCGTTTTATCTCTAGTTAAACAGAATCATAATGGCAACTGAGACGATGATGGTGAAAATTGAGCATCGCGCAGTAATTAAATTTCTCACTAAGCAAGGAAAAAGTCAAAAAACTATTCATGAAGAGATGGTGGCTGTTTACCAGGGTTCCGCACCTTCATTATTAACTGTGCAAAAGTGGTCAAGTGAGTTCAAGAGAGGCAGAGAGAGCATTGAAGGCGACCCCCGCTCCGGAGCCCCGGCTACTGCTTGTACGGGAGAAAGCATCAAAGAAGTCGAAAAACTTGTTCTTGAGGATGCCCGAATAAAGGTGAAAATGATGGCAGAGATCACCAAGCTTTCAATTGGTACCATTCACACCATTCTTCATGACCATCTTAACCTTTCAAAGGTCAGTGCTAGGTGGGTGCCACGAATGCTCACAGCGCCTCAGAAAAAAGTGAGAATCGCATGCTGTAGAGAGCTTTTGGAGATGTGTAGTGAGAACGCGGACGGTGTTATGGATCGAATTGTTACTGGGGACGAAACATGGGTCCATAACTATGACCCTGAAAGCAAACAAGAGTCCATGCAGTGTCATAAAAAAGGAACAGACCCCCCGAAGAAGTTTAAAGTCACTCCGTCTGCCGGGAAGCTCATGGCCACAGTTTTTTGGGACTCAAAGGGAATCTTGCTCATTGAGTACAAAAAAAGGTGAAACCATCAACGCCACATCCTACGCTTCCACTTTGCTTAATTTGCGGGAGGAAATTAAAAAGAAAAGACGGGGTAAACTCGCAGCGGGTGTGTTGCTTCTTCATGACAACGCTCCTGTTCACACGGCGCGAGTTTCCAAGGCTGCTGCGCGAGATTGTGGTTTCGAAGAAATTCAACACCCACCCTATAGTCCAGACCTTGCCCCTAGTGATTATTTCCTGTTTCCGGATTTGAAAAAATGACTTCGTGGAAAAAGATTTTCGGATGATGAAGAACTCAAGTCGGCAATAAATGGGTATTTTGCAGAGAAAGAGGAAATTAATTTTTTTGAGGGTTTAAAAAAGCTTATCTCAAGATGTAACAAATACATTGATGTTAGGGGAGATTATATTGAAAAATAAAAACAATTTAAATTGAATACGCATTTTCCTTCATATCGATACCGAGAATATATTGAACGCCCCTCGTATGTCTTTCGACTGCAGTTACATTTTATTTATAAATACTTATTTTCTATACTTAAAGCTAAGAAAAAATTTGTTTACAAAAACTTAGCATATGGACATTTATTTTTTATAAAAACTTAGTATCTATCTTAAAATAAACCTTAGCCTACCTAACCTAAATGCACAATACACACATAAACACACATAGACATTATACACAATCATATACATACATCAGTATACACCTTTGTATACACTGATATATGTATATGTTTCTTAAATGCTAACCTAAACCTATGTAAGCTGACCATTGCTATTTACTGAGCAAATAGATTGGTCAGCTCTGCCTCATTAGTAATTGGCTGTTCGGTAATTGACGGAAACGACGACGAAACATCTTCTCCGTCATTCAACCACCAGAAATGCTGGTGCTGCCGAACGACATCCCTCTTATCGCGATTCCCCACCGCCCTACTGAACCTGAGGCGATCCACACTGCCGTGTGCGACGTCTCTGTTGTAGTTGAGTCGCCTGTCCCCAGCTGTCCGAGCGACATGGAAGATTAACGGCACCGCTGATCTATCCTGGATCAACCCTATCTGATCTAGGTAGAGGAATGCTTCCGGTGGAACGAAGCCGTCAGAGCGCACACTCTCGTGGTAAAGGTAATTAGGGTAGTAAGCCCCAGATATCAGGTTATTCGTCGAGGTCATTGCTCTTGCAATGTGCCTTCGAGTCAGCTTAATTACGAAGTTGTCCACTCGTATTAGGTTCGCCCTGTTGTAAAGGACCTCATTAGGATAAAATTTCTTGTACTCCGACTCTGGTGTTCTGTACAAGCGAAGACAAGCCCTAAGACAAGCCCTCTCAAACACCCGAATCTTTTCCATTAAGCTTGCTCGTACATTGAACCACACGGGACAACCAAATACCAGCATGGGCCTAATAAGGGCCATGTAGCAGATTACCTTTACCCTCACATCGAGTTGGCTGCTATAAAACAGTCTCTTTGTAAGGGCAAAAGCACCTTTAGCTCTGGCCAGAGCAGCATCTAAATTTTTGCCAAAATACAGAAACTGATCTAGCCAGATCCCAAGGTATCTGACTACATTTCGACAGGCAAGAGGCTGTCCGTGCTGTCCAATGATTGAGAACTTTCGCCAATTTTTTCTGGTATCCCTAGAGGCTCCAGAGACGGCGTCCTAAAGAGAATGGTTTCCGACTTCTGAAAGTTGATTTTCAACTTCCAGTCATCGCAAAATCGTCTTATCTTATCGAAGTTACGCTGCAAGAGAGTATTAATAACTTCGATTTTTCCACCTGTTCTGTACGCTACCAAATCGTCTTCCTTCGAAATGAACAGGGGTAGGTCACCCTCTCTGGTCATGACATTATTTGCCATATTTTCGTCGCTGAACCGGGTGAAACCAGAGCCCTCGGATCGCCAGTTCCCTATTTCATTTCGAATGCAGAAGTCGTGCCCCAAGACGCGACTGTCCAGGTCATAATTAGGGCCAATGGTATCAATGGCCTTGTATACTTCCTGGAAAGTCGCCCCTATGGTCTCAACCTTCTCCTGCGGATCCTCGATCACAAAGAAGGCGTCATGATCAGCGGCCTCATTTGGATCAATACCCGCTATTGTCAGTAACCGTTCGTTATCTGTTGTCCGGGCTATTTTAAGACACTGAAGGTCGTTTTGATTTTTTCTCCGAAATAGTTTATTTATTTGCGGAAACATATTCGGGTTGCTGGTGTTTACAGCCCGAACCTTGTTGTTCCAATATAAACATACAGAAATTCTGTAATTCTCTTTTATTAACGTTTGAATATTTTTAATCGACGACTTCAGTGTTCTAATCTCCGGGTCTTGTCTGTCAGTTAACTGTCTGTACAAGTTTTTGAGTCTTGACAGAAGTCTACTTTTCTGTCGGTGCAGTGCGTCAATAGTAGGATTGCGGAACAGGTCTTCGTTAGTCGTACGTCGATACCGCGGTATTGTAGTGTCCATAGTTTGTTTAATTGTCTCGTCCATTTGTATTAGGTAATTGTCGATCTCCTCGTTTGACAAATTTCTATTGGACGGTGGGTGGAGCGTGTTCGAGGAGAGTGCTCTTGTCAAGGTTGCGGAGAAGACTTCACTGTTGATTCCATCCGGGGAATTCATCCGCTGTTTATAGTGCTGCTATTTTTGTCTGCTGGACATCACTTTTTGAACAAGGTATTATTATTAGGTATGAAAACCTTTCTTATGAAATTCGCAGGTAACGCCACTTAGAAGCATGAAGTATGACTAACATGCAGATTTCTAACATGATCAATGCAGAGCAATTTTGTTTATGGTTGACTTCTGTTGATTCTGCAATCTTTATGAATGCTCCTGAAATATTAAACAAAGCAAATCGATGTACGATCATTTATTTGAAATGTTTGAGCATCGTGGTGAGTGGATAGTGGAATGGTTTGGTGAGATATTGCAGGAAAGGATGACGGTATTTGAAAATATTCATGTAATTGAGCTTAAAGTATTTAATGTCAGTTTTGGGCAATCAAAAGTCTTGTACTCGTATGTACATATATTCCGGACAGAGGGTATGGTTTCAGCGCACCAAGTACAGATGATAGATATTTAATGATAATTAATTAATTCCGTCCTGTATCTTAAAAGTATTAAATTGACTTTCGTTGATGGTTCCCACATTCGGAATTATGTATTACAATTTAACCTTCTCGGATGTATTTGTAGCAATGGGCCTTTCTGCCCAAAATCAGAACTTCAGAGACAATAACAATCATCAAAAAAGAATGAATTCACTATTAACGACTATGTAAAACGAAACAAGGACAACGCTTTTGTGCAGAATCGCACTAAGAATAATAGATCATTTAAAATTTAAATAGCGGTTGCGGACATCACATCCATTTACTCGTAGGAGGTCCGATTTAATAGGCCGCTCAAAATGAACAGTGAGGGCCTTTGATCTCTGCAGACAATAAAACTATTGTAGTGTTCGTATATGCATTTCCGGCATCCACAAGTATTGATGTTCTCTAGATTAACAAATTAGCTATATTGCGATCAATACCTTTATTACCCTGGATGTCCGAAGTTTGCAAACTGTTAATATTGACTTGGATTACAATCTTGTTGCATTCAGGATTTGTAGCCTGTAGCAAAAGTCCAAAAGGATATAACAACAACGAAATGCTGGGAGAACGTAGAAAATGAAAAGCTGCCATCGCCAGAAATTTTACCCATGGCATAGACTAAAATCTCTTAAGGAGTTCTAGCGCAACTAATGCATGCGCAGAAAACAAGTGGTAATAATGCCGAAATGCTATTAAATTTCCCATAAAACATTCTCGGACTAAGCCGACCACCACCAAGAATACACTGGATCAGGAACTCTATAGGAAAAGAACGAATATAGCATATCATCTAAAAGATGGAAAGAGAGTGCGGTCGAAAAGATGTTTACCTTACCTTACCGTAGAAAAATATGTCAAGATATCAAATCCCATGCATATGAACAAAGACACTTTTAAATTAATATTACGAAGAAGTAAAATAAAAAATAATATGTATATCAACAGATGGTATAAGATAACATATTGACAGCAGACCGAATTATTGCAAAACCTACTCGTAGTATGTATAAGTAATTAACAGAAAAGGGCACACAACATCGTTAAATCGGAAGGAACGTCACAATAGTTACTCGTAGCTATTATTTTAAGGAAGTTGTGGATTATTCCTACCTTGGCCCCGCTATTAACTCCCACGAGTAATCGAAAAAAGTGTACCACTTGCCAATCGCTATTTCTTCTTTGCCTAAGGGAACTGAGTTATAAGGCTTTGCAAGAAATACTAAGAAGACTTTTATATTAGGTTCACGTCAGCCTTGATCTCTGGCGCAAAAGCGTGGATTTAAGCGATCACGGATGAATTTATTCTAAGTCATTTTGAAGGCAAGATTCTTCGATTATTTTGTTTTTTTTTTCGTTTTTTCGTTTAGGGGCTTTGGAGTAGAAGATCTCAACATAAATAAAGCCGATGGTCCAGATGGTATATCTCCCCTTTTTCTGAAGAGGTGTTCTTTCACGCTGGCAAAACCACTGCGTAAGCTTTTTCCACAATCGTACTCTTTAGGACTCTTCCCGAGCAGATGGAAAACAGCATTTGACTAGCCCGTCCCTAAAATGGCGAATCATCTTCTCTCTCCTCTTACAGACCCCTTCTTTCCAAACACGAAAACTTCTCAATGACCGGCAATATGATTTTCGTAGCAGCAGGTCCACTGGTGATTCTCACCGAAAAGTGGAACCAAAGCGTACATCGATCTGGCGAAAGCAAGATAGTTGCACTTGATATTTCCAAGTCATTTGACAGAGTTTGGCATCAGGCTCTTTTGTCGAAAATGCGTACATTTGGGATCGACGACTCTCTTCTTCAATGGATTAGAAACTACCTTTCGGAACATTCAATTCAAGTTGTCTTGAATGGTTTTAAGTCTGATATTCACAAAATAAATGCTGGTGTGCCCCAGGGCTCCGTTCTGTCTCCGAAACTCTTTTTAATTGTCATCAACGATCTCTTCTCTGGTACTTCTAATCCAATATATTCCTTTGCTGACGACAGTACACTCTGCTTTTCATATTCGTTCCCGAACTCACGTCCCTGCTCTTCGGCTGTAGAACGGGAACGGCAGCGTATCTCAAGCTCATTAAATTGTGATATTAATATCCAGCCATTATCCATGAATGGCACTTGCATCGTCGAAACTGAAAAACTTTCCATTCTCGGTATGTGTGTCAATGACAACTTACGTTGGAATGACCACATATCCGATGTCAAAAATGTTGCGAAATGTCTAGGTTTCCTTAAGCGATGTAAGAAATACTTCACTCCCACTGATCTGGCCTCAATATGTAAGGCATTTATCCGCCCGAAATTGGAGTACAATGCCCACATCTGCACCTGCTAGATAGAATTCAAAACCGTGCGTTAAATCGTAGGTGATACTAATACCACTCAAAACAATGGACAGCCTCGAACACCGACGTAATGTTTTTTGTCTCACTCTGTTTTATCGCTATTTCCACCACCAGTACTCCATTGAAATCGCCAGTAGCATTTCGCCCCTTCAGACTTTTAACCGTCTCGCTATGAATGCTCATCAGTATACTCTCAAGCCCACTTTCGGACGTACTCTGAAATATCGTGATTCGTTCCTAAGCCGTACAACTCGCTTATGGAATGTTCTGCATAGCTCCTTATTCCCTAGTCATTATAATCCTCAAACATTTAAAACCAGCGTTCACCGGTACCTCTCTTTCCATCCTCCCTGATTTTTCTTCGCCCGCGCTTTGTGCAAACATTTTAAGGGTACTTAAATCCCTTGAGCGCGCCCAAATTATAAAAAAAATAATATATAACAGCAAAACAAACTCTAGGAGCTGTGCAGCAATATCGATCTTGTCAGAAAAGGCGGCATTAGTTTAGCTCATGGTGGCCAGAAAATGAGAAGATGTACAGCAAATGGATACTGACGCTTCAGCCCGAAGAGTCTTCGACACCGTATACAGAGAGATCTCACGTTAGACCTTCCTCATTGAAGAGGCTTTTTTGGTTCAAACGCTGACTGAATGTAAAAAGAAGATGACTGTTTGAGTTATCTTTGATTGTAATCTAATTATACACATTTGGCTAAGCTGACTTGTTGAAATTTCCACAATTGTATGGAAACATAACCTCTGTTTAGTCAGTCCAAATAGGATAGAGTAAGTGATCTATTACTCAGTTCTATGATATATCCTCTGTTAAATGTGTGATAAGCTATCTAAGATCTATGTAACATATATTCGTTCAAAGGTGGACGTCTTATTTTAAAACCGTTTTAATAAACTTCGTTGCAATTTATATAAAGCAACAACATAATAAAAGATTCACACTGAAATGTTTGCCAATATTCTTTGCATATTCAATGCCGCTAAAATATATTAAATAACGGCACCACTTTGCAAGCACAACTCGTATTGCATAATCCGATTACTTAAATCAAAAAATCCAAAACACAACCTGATTATCCTGTTTGAAGATGTTTGCAACGAACAAGAGAAAATACGAACAACAAAAAACCATCGAGAAATCTTCTTTCTCTTCACAAATGTATTCACCTATTTAACTTTTTGCCAAAATCCCTCCAAAAAAACACTAAAACGAAAAAAATCGCCGGCCACGATTCGCTAGTGACGTGCGTCGTTTTGATCATCGTAATAGTGTGACCGGAGCATTAAAAAAAAGTGCTGCCATACATATGCAATTGCGTGCGAACAAGATGTTATCCTTGAGATCTATTATACTTCACTCCGTCCGCGGCGACAGTTAACAGGTTTAGGGAGTTTTTTTTTTTTTTTTTTTTTTTTAAGTCATAAAAATCAGTAACACCTCAAGTATCTCGCGCCATTTCAACATTTGTGTGATTCAACATAATTATAAATGAATTTTGCTTTAATTTGTACTAATGTCAAGGGGCGTACATTCTATGGAATGTTTCCAGAAACAACTCAAATCACGTTTTGTCTGGAATTCTTAGGAAATGTATGTACAAGCGAGAGCAATTTACAACAGTTGAACAGTCATAGAAACCACAGGGTGTATCTGCAATAATTCCTGTTTTGTGCGAGATTATTATTAACCGGTAACATAGCATGCAGTGATAGATCGATTCGTATTGAAACAAGATTTATGCGTGTTCATTGTGTTTGTAATTGGTATTTGAATAATTTGAATTTTAATTACGATCTCCGATTTGACAATTTTTTAAAATGGCAGGCAATTGTCATGCTGTCGTCTGAGTGTGGGGTTAGGAAAAGGATTGATTTTCGAAATTTGAATTCTTTTATAATAGGTATCTTTTGCAAGGCTGATATTGGCGTCGAACCTGCCCTGTTTTTATTTGATTCATCGCGAACGGTATTATATTAAAAAAAAAAGATGCGCACCTATTGAAATGTTTAACAATAGGTAGGTTGAGGTTTATGTGTATCTTGTTTGTGAACTACCTTGACTTACCCATTCGATTGATGCAATCATGCAATGAAACCATTTAAAAGTTTAACCGAGGCACATTTGTCATCTTAAACCGGTTTGATGACTTCAAATTAATTTGGTTTCTTTGAAGTTTTCTAAGCACATATCTATGTACATATGTAATTCAATTGACATTGAAAGAAAATAATTTACAAGAATTATTGTAGGTTACAAAATCAATGTGTAGTGAGTAGAGAGGTGTCAACTTGGTGATACCCAGTGTTATAACTGTTTCTACACATAAATTGTGCTTATTTTACCTCTAAGTGGTAACCATCTGGTACTTGACGATATCCATCCGGACTCGACTTGCCAAACTTATAAGCGCGAGCGCTGTCCAGTAGACGAAGCTATCAGCACTATAAACGGGACAGCGGATGAATTCCAACATTAGCCTTATATGCGCATACACCCCCACAGAGGAGAAAGATGATGACACCAAAGAGAGTTTATTGTATATGAGTTCTTGGACAATACCTACGAGCAGTACTCTAGCTATGACATTTAAATTGTCCTCGGCGATTTGAATGCAAAGCTAGGAAGAGAGGCATTTTTCGTAGTACCATCGGAAGGTATATCAACCATCAACCAGATTGACCACATTGTGATCGACGCAAGGCACTCTTCCAGTATTATGGATGTCAAAGCATTCCGAGGGGCCATAACCGACTTGGACCATTACCTTGTTGTAGCCAACGTACGGGTGCGGATATCCCGAACATCACAAAGGCAAAGTTAATACTGTGAGGAAGTTCGACGTCGGACGGCTACAATCGTAAGAGATGGCGAAATCCTTTTCCGATCGAGTCTCCCTTAATATCTTAATCCTTAATCCTCTGCTGTCAGCATAAAGTATAGAACACTAGTCCCCAAATTGTCATAAAGTCATGAGAAATACTGTCTCTGATGTGCTGGGTTTCACTCGGCCACCATAACGAAACCCCTGGTTTGGCGACGAGTGGCGGCAAGCACATGCAGCTAAGCAAGGGGCATACACAGCGGGGCTGTTGTTGTTGTTGCTCACGAGCAAAAGAGGACAGACGAACAACGGCTTCGCAGAAGGAAAAAGAGGGAATATGAGAAACGCGCTTTCGAGAAAATTTAAAGATTCCGGAAGTTTTATCAAAAGGTAAAAAAAAACATGCCACAGACACAAACCCGAACCGAAGTCTGTAGGGACAAACAAGAGAACATACGAGTAGTAGTAGGGTCGCAATCGATACTGAGAATTTGGAAAGAGCATTTCTGTAGACTGTATAATGGCGATGACGAATTAAAAATGTTACTGCTGTCAGCCCAAATGAATTTTTTAACCTGGACGATGTAGATCAACAATTCCGTCCACCCAACCTGGAGGAAGTGAAGATAGCCATATCTAAGCTTAAATCCAACAAAACTGCTGGAGTGGACGGCCTGACTGACAAGCTCTTCAAGGCAACAGGCGATGACTTGGTAAGGAGCATATACCAACTCATCTGTAAAATATGGTCGGACGAAAGTAATGAATGGAACCTCAGCATTGTTTGTCCGATCCTCAAGAAATGAGACCCTCTGAACTACGCCAACTACAGTGGCATCACTCTTTATAACATCGACTGCAAGATCGTATCTGAGGTATTGTGTGAGCGACTGAAGCCGTTCGTCAGCAACCTGATTGGTCCATACCAGCGTGGCTTTAGGCCAGAAAAGTCCACCATTGACCAAATATTCACACTATGGCAAATCTTGGAAAAAACTCATAAACTCCAAATCGGTACACACCACCATTCATCGATTTTAGGGCCGCGTATGACAGAACAATATTCAAAAGTCCGCCTAATTACTCGTATACGCCGCTGATATTGACATAATTGGAAGAAAGCAGCGTGACCTCAGTAGCGCTTTCGCTAGTATTGACGCGAAAGGACACCCAACACCAACGTCTCAGACAGAACGCCACCCTTGGCAAATATAATAAGTATAACTTTGATGTATTATAGTTAAGGACATTGTCTACCTAGCCCTCGTTATCAATTCATAGCTGTGCATAGAAGATGAGTGGAGGAACCTTATGGGCTGTACAGCGACATTGACTTAGCCAGAGCTGAGATGGTTGGGTTATGTGAAGCGGATAGACAATAGTGAACCGGTCCAAAATGTTTTCGAATCCGTACAGCGCAGTGGAGGAAGACCGCTACCCAGTTGGCGCACGCAAGTGGAAATGGACCTCAGCCAACATACCGTGCGAAACTGGAAGCGCTTGTTGGTTGAGGCCCAGGTCCATCCCGGACTCTAGCGCCACTTTAGTTAAAATTTGGTCCTTGAGTGAGTCTTAGCTATACTGTTGGATCCACCAATGTAAGTGATGTAAGTGAAACAGCAGATAGCTCTGAGAGGTCATGGAAGTAATAATTTCCTAAAGTCCCTGCAGGTGAACTTGATGTGAAAGGATCATAGGAAGATTCTCAGTTAGGACATCCATTGCGAGTTCGGTATCTCGTTAGTACAAATGTACTTAGTATACATACGTATAATAATTCCTCAAAATGTAGATGCGAATGCTCTCGATGTCTCTAAAAACTCTGCTAAAATCTTACTGTCTCTGTCAGAAGGACTTATTGGGGAACTTTCTTCTTTGGTTTCGACCCTAGTACCACCTACTGCGAGAATAAAGTGTGGGCGACAATAAAACCAGGTTTACGCTAGTTTCAGGCTACAGGTGCTACGCGTTGATCTGGTGGGTACTGATACAGTTAGTATTATATCTTATCACCGAATTGTTAACTCATCCGTCCACAACAGACTGAAAAAGTACTCTGGAATAAGAAGGTCGTCGTTGTTTATGAACTTAGTTGTTTGAATTAAATATTGTCAAGTGTTTGATAATGCATTATCAAAGCTAAGGCCTGTTTAGACTTTCGAGAGTTCATACGGTGTGTAAACACAACAAAAGACAAGAAAAACCTGATCAGAATCTGGAAGGCTGTTGAGACCAACTACTGAAATCTCCAAGATTAACTCAGGAAAGAAGATCAGTCTTCTGAGATCACTGAATTTGGCTTTTAATGTTTTGATAAAGAAGAAAAGCGGCTTATTAATAGGTTTGTAGTCTTTGACCCCTCTTATGAAAAATATTATTAATAAGATTGTTTAACTTAATTTGTAATCATCATATTAAACTGTTAGGCTTGGTCAATTAACCAAAAAGAACTTCAAATTTGACCACACATAACCTCAAATTAATAAAACATATTTAAATATTCTAGTCAGTCCTCTCTTACAAAAATCATTCGAAATGCATTTATCTTTCATTCCAGTTATTGAACTATTTTATAACACTTACTAAGCACATACCCCCGCCACTCCTACAGACTTGTTATGCGAAAGGGCAACTTTAAAGCCGCACAACATACATCGAATTCATGGCACGTAATTGTTGGACATTTAAGTCTGCGCTTTTCGTCTGAAAATCGTTTATAAATGGACGGTCAATACATTACGTTCAGTCAAACTGCTACGAGCAAACCTATCAATTCAAGTTCCACGTAACGTACATACGAGTATGTATGTAGTCAAATCAAACAGAAACGATCGCTTGTGCATACGTTACATATATGTAAATGAGTACGCTTGGGCAATATAAATAAATTTATTGGCTGGGACATTCATTCAATTTAATCAGTTATGTTCTGTGGTTCTTCTTTCTTCTCGTTTTTGGATTCCTTCTCCTCTGATAACTCCTGCGATTCAATAATCGTTTGCGCTGGTTCCTTGTCTGGAACCAAATCCACATCAGTATACAGAGTCGAAACTGACTCCCTTGATTGCTTTTCTTTGATATTCCTGGTATGATCTTCTAGGGACTGAAGGAACTCGGTATATCCGAAATCCCATTCTTTTAATCTTCCTGCCGCCTTCTCCTCTTCATAAAAATGAACACGTTCGTAAGAAACTCCTAAAGCCTTGTTCAGAAGTTCACGTCGCTTAATGCAACGATCTTGGATTTCGTCAGCCGATATTGCTGGTATCGGAGGAGTAGTTTCTAAGAATTGTTGAGCCTCTTTTTCTATCTCTTCGTATGTAGAAGCATGAATTAATACTCTCTTAACAAGACATTCAACGGAATCCGAGAGTTTAACGTTTTCCTTTTCGACTGGTAAAAGTCTGGTTCTAACTGCAGCAATTTCTTCACTAACTCTTGCTACAGCTGCTTTGATGGATTCCTTCTTACGCTCCTCATAGCGTAGACGTTCTTTTTCGAGAGCCGTTTCACGATCTAATTTTTCCGGATCAACCTTTTTTCGGGACATAAGATTGTGCATCATACGTTTAAGATTCAATTCGTCCCACTTTTTATCTAGCTTTTCGATGTAATCGAAGTGTGCAGCTGAAGGGGGAGCCGACTGTGCCCTTGACGTAACAAAAAAAAACAAAAACTAGTCAACTTTCAAATTTTGAGTGGAAATCTGGAAATCTTACCTCTTATCTTCTGGGGTTTCTTTGACCGGTCTAGCTTCTTCAGCTTCAGCACGTAGACGTTCCAAGTCCTTCGCTGCTTCAGCTTCTGCCTTTTTTCTTTCTTCTATTAAATCGGCGTTTTGTTTGCACCAGTTTTCTTGCCAATTTTGAATCGTTTTCTTACGATTTATCTCCTTTTCGACGTAGGCCTGTAGAAGCTGAAAACCAGAATGATTAACCAATTAATAAATACATGAAACTAAGTGAAAACAGAACACACATTGAGTTAGCGACAGCATATGCTGCATCGATCTGCAGTATATCTACAGTACTCCCCGGATATAAGCAACGCCTTTAATAGCAAACCCCTTTTAATAGCAACAAATTATATCCTGTTGAGATTTACCAACGCCATCCTATGCAATTGCACCCGCTATATAACAACCCGGTTTTAAGCAACCTCCTCTTATTATCAAATAAAACTCTGAACAAAATTGTGCTTTACCTGGTATTTTACCCCTTTATAAGCACATTGAAGTTTTTTTTTTGCTTTGCAATTTGTATCCAATTTTGTGTATCCAATATTTTGTGTATTGCAACGGTAGCATCTACACTTGAGTGTGTCGCCGGCGCACCGCGCCTGCCAGCTGCGTATTGTGTATGACCAAGTCTCTGAACACATTTGCAAAATGAAACAATAACGCATTCGTATCTCCTGCACCGATCGGATAGTTTGTGTTTTTCTTTCTGTGCTTGCCTCAAAAAAAGATTAAATATTTTATTTTATTTTCGCTGAAAGGAATGAAAGGATTTCGTACTGAAAAAGGGTAAAATTGCATTTCGGGGTATATATTATATATATTATTATATATATAACTCTTATTTCTTTTCTCTGGCACCCAGAAAATGAACAGAACTTTCAATTCTCGACAAAATCAATATCTTGGATTCACTTAGAGACAAAAGGAATTCTAGAAAAGATATTATCGAAAAATACGGATGCAATACCTCAACTATTACACGTATTTTACCAAAAGAAAGCGCAATACATAAGATTGTCGAAGGGAGTAAAAACTTAAAGAGAAATAGAGTTCGTTCAGGACACAGTGAAGAACTGGATAAGGCTGTTGCTCGGTGGTTTAACGAAATGAGAAGCCACAATGCTGTTATAAGTGGACCACTTATAAAAGAACAAGCCGTAAAATTCGCTTAAATCTTGAACGGTACTGATTTTGAGCGAAGCAATGGCTGGCTTTGGAGGTGACAAAAAAGGAAAACATTAGTTTCAAGAGAGTTCAAGGTGAAAGAAATTATGCTTCTGCATCGCAATGGATCGAAAATATTTTACCAACATTATTAAACGGATATTCTGAAAAAGACATTTTTAATGGGGACGAAAGTGGGCTTTATTATAAAATACGAGTACTACCTTCTGGAACTTTGATGCGAAAAGGGGAAGATCTCGCAGGACAAAATTTAGCAAAGATCGTATAACTTTATTGTTTATTTGTTATATGGATCAGAAAATTTTGTGTATGCCATAGGAAATCCAAAAAATTCTAATTGATTTCGAGGTAAAACGGTTCCCATTCCGTACTTTCACCAAAAGAAATCATGGACGGTTACTCAATTATGGATTCAAATAACAACAGACCTCGAAAAAAAGATGAAAAAGGAAAATAACTATAGACTATAAAAAAGACTATAAAAAAAATTGTTTTAAGAAAGCTGGGTTTGTAAAAGATGGAGTCGTTGGGGATGAAGAAGTATTAGAAGAGATTGGTGTGTTCTCAACAGAAGAAGAGTTTGACGAGCTACTGAATTGCGATGATGATTTAGAATGTTTCGGATGTTTAACCGATCAAGAAATTTATGATGATGTGGTTTCATTTGAAGAATGTTCAGTAAAGGATGGTGAAGATTTGTAGACGGAAATTCCAGTAGTCGGGAATGTAGTTGAGATTCTTTCAAGAAAATATGCACTTAAGGCTCATACAACTCATAGTAACGTACCTGGATGGAAACAACCTTACTACACGGTCTTCCAATAAGGACTTGACAACTTTTTTTTTTAAATAAAACGCAAACCATTTGAGTTATTTCAAAAACTTTATTATCGGCTTGAAGTACAATCAAAACATTTATCAATGGAACTCGTCTTCGTTCAAATGGCCACCGCGGGCACGTTTGCAGCGGTTGGACCCAATTTTCAACGACTCGGCCACACATTTCGGCCGAAACGGCCACTATTTCGCGTTCAATGTTGGCTCTGAGCCCTTCCAACGTCGTCGGCGTGTTGGCATAAACCAATGACTTAACGTAGCCCCACAGAAAATAGTCGAGCGGCGTTAAATCGCACGAACGAGGCGGGCAATCGACTGGCCCATTTCTTGAGATAACACGCTCACCATACTTACTCTTCAATAAATCGATTGTAGCGTGTGCTGTGTGGCTTGTGGCATCATCCTGTTGAAACCACATGTCGTCCAAGTCCATATCTTCCAATTCGGGTCAAAAATAATCGGTGATCATGGTGCGATAACGCTGACCATTCACAGTAACGTGACGATCGTTATCGTCGACGAAAAAATATGGCCCAATAACGCCGCCGGCATGTAAACCGCACCAAACAATTATTTTTTGTGGATGAAGTGGTGATTCATGAAGCACATGTGAATTTTCGCCCGACCAATAACGCATATTTCGCTTATTGACGAACACATTGAGCCAAAAATGAGCTTCGTCACTGAAGATGATTTTGCGATGAAATTCACCATCTTGGCGCATCGGCTTCAATTCTTGAGTCAGCTTGATCTTGTATGGGTGCAAACCAAGATCCTTGCGCAAAATACGCCATAATGTGGTCTGAGCGATACCCAATTCTTGGGAATGCCGTGGAATTGACTGATTTGGATCGTTTGCTGAACGGCAGCGATATTTTCGACACTTCGACCAACCCGTTGTCTCACTGACACGGCAACATCACACAACGAATATGTAGACTCAAATTTTTGCACTAAACTTATTATTGCCTTTCTACTAGGGCGAGAATTAGGATCGAAAATTGGAGTTAACGCTCTTAAAGTTGCAGTCACCGACTCCGAATTTCGGTAGAAAATTTTTATAATTTGCAGACGTTGCTCGTTCGTGTACTTTACCATGATGAAAATGTTGGGTTTACTGAATAATTTGACAGTAACAGTTTGATGATTAGTGAAAGAGTGCGTTCTCAAATTCAAAGTTGTCAAGTCCCTATGGGAAAACCCTTTATTAGAACTCTAGATGAAAAAATAAACAAACAAAAAATAGTAACTAAATCTAATTATGTATGTATATATTTATAAACTTTTGATCTTTTTAATCAATATCTTAACTGCACAGGTGTCTTGCGTTCACAGATGCACGCAGTACAGTATGCAGAAAATCTGCATAGCCATGTGTCTCAAACATAACACAATTCAATCAAAATATGCGCAAGAGTTGCAGATTCCATTTTTTAAAGACAATACCTTCTGAATGATGACAGTGAGAGAAAAGATTGGATGCAATTTTCCTTGTCTAGTTTTCTCGCAAAGGAAGATCTCTTTCGCTAAGCACCTACATACACGATTTGCATCTCTAATTTCAAAATTGAAATTGAATTTTTTAATTCCAGTAAAAGCCGCACACTTTCTTATCGATTTTAGCGGAATTCGTGTAATTCCAGATCGAATTTTAGCCAATTGAGTCATGTTATGTGTCCTTAAAACATTCTAGTTCTTACCCTCTTAAGACCCTGGGTGCACACATGTGCTCCTATTTCTTTTTTAAATCTTAGCATGTAAAAACAAACTCAATCAGTTATTCTACTGCTTACTTAAATAACGGTTTTCTTTTTCGTTTCTTTCTAGAGTTGATGAACTGTATCAACTTTGTTTTCTTCTCGTGAATTTCTTTATTGTTTTTGCTCAATGATAGTGATTTTGACTGCTCTGCGGATGATGACAATGAAGAATATTTTCCTGCAAAAGTCCTAAGAGCTTGTAACCTGTCTGAGGAATCCGATGAAGGAGAAGAAGAGGTAGAGGAAGGCAGCCGAGATACCGAGTAGAGAATTCTGGACAAACCACAGAGATTATTTTGGCGCACTAAGGAAATGACTTCTCAGGGACCAAATATCGCAGATAATGTACTGATTTCACAGAAAGCACAACCTGGCATCAGTTAATACTAATTTTATTGAAATGATCTTCTTTGCTGGTGTGCAATTATCAATGGATACCCTTGCACAAGGCAAGCCTTACAGGAATAGAGATCTTTGTGTGCCTCTTATAAGTGATGTCTCGAGACAGATATTTTGAACTATGGAATCATCTTCATTTCGTTAAAGATGCAAAGCACCGGAATGAAGAATACAAGCTGTGGAGAATAAGGAAACAAATTGATTCTGTCTCATTGCTTACCACGTTCAAAAAATATGGCAATCGATGAGGAAATGATTCCGTTTTCAGGGCGATGTGAGTACCGCCAATATATGCCAGTCCAATTCCAATTCGACTTAAAAACTTTATATGGGCTTTTCGAAATGGTCTAGTACTTAATTTGTGGGAAACGCTGGTTTATTGAATGTCGATGTATGTATGTATGTATGTACATATGTAATGAATTTTACACTTGTGCATTAAAAGCGAAATAACTGTTTCTAAAGCTCGATGGGATTAATAATTTTACGCATGTTCCCATGGCATCAAAGAAAAATACAGAATTCGGAACTACGGCCTGATGATAGAAAATTCGGTATTTGAGAGCAAAAAAAATATATACGAGGGTGGGTGACTTTTTGAATTTCTGACCTCTTTACTGAAACAACAACACTGCTCCTGTCAACAGGCATCTGTCAGTTGACTCCTGTCAAAATTTAAACTTGCTGCGTCAGTTAATTTGTGTTTGACAGCTATTTTTATCAGACTACTCACTAATTTGAGGAGAAAAAAAGACAATGCAAGGGTGCACACATGTGCAGTTGCCATGGCAAAAATCCATGAATTGGGCTATGAATTGCTCCCTCATCCACCCTATTCTCCAGATTTGGCTCCGAGCGACTACTTCTTGTTCCCAAACCTGAAGAAATGGCTTGGTGGAAAAAGATTTGACTCCAATGATGAAGTCATCTCGCAAACAAAGGCCTATTTTGAGGACCTCGACAAATCATTTTTTTTGGAAGGGATAAAAAAATTGGAGAAGCGTTGGACAAAGTGTATAGAGCTCAAGGGAGACTACGTTGAAAAATAAAATTATTTTTTTATCAAAAAATCTGTGTTTTATTCCAAAAGTCACGGACTTATTGACCCGCCCTCGTATAAATAAAAACACGGATTTTTTTTTGAAGAGAAAGTCTTAGTCTTAGCAATGGAGAAAGACACGAGTACAGTCTACTAAATTTGCTGAAAGAAAAAGGTTCTGAGTACAAGAAGTGCAAGTGCAAGAACAAGAAAAAAAAATGCATTCCATAATTTAATAAAAAAAAGACAAGTGGACTTATAGTAGGTGTTTGGGTAGTTTGAGAGAAAAGAAACAACCTTAAACTCACATCCGAGAAAAATAAAGTTCACAAAGATAAGCGAAGTTAACGAAATCAACGAACATGATTATACAAAAAAGTCTTAAAAGTGATGAGGAAGAACTCTTGGAAATAGAAGAAGTGACTGAAATAATGAAACAATGCTCCGAGATCCAATACCAACCTAGATGGCAAACTTTTCAGATATTGGAAAATCAATGCCGGTTTTCTACTGATCGCCCTTAACCATAGATAAACTAACCTAGATGTCAAACTTTCCAGATATTGGAAAATCAAAACCGGTGTTTTCTATTGATCACCTCTATTCGTGTGACCCTGTCTGTGAATACGTGTGCATTGTCATCAATGACAATTTCCCTCCCATTTTACACAAAATCCGCCCATTTTACGCAAAAAAACCTCATTCACATTACACACACTCGTGCAAATCGCTCTCATTCTAGCAATTTTACTTGAGAATTGCTCTCATTCTAGCAAATTTTGACAAAGCTATAGAGATGTAAAAGTGTTGGAATTCACTTACATTGTGTCTGCGAAAGTTAAGGGTTTGCAAAAGGATTAGTGGAGTTTGACATTTAGGTTAGTTTATCGTTGCCCCTAACCATAGATGATGTAACCTAGATGGCGAACTTTCCAGATGTTGAAAAATCAAAACCGGTTTTCTACTGATCGCCCCTAACCACGTGACTCTGTCTGTGAATTCGTGTGAATTTTGATCAATGGCGACTTCTTTCCTTTTTTATACAAACCCCGCCTATTTTAACCAAAAAACGTCATCCACATTACACACACTCGTGCAAATCGGACTCATCCTAGCAATTTTACTTGTAAATTGCTCTCATTCTAGCAAATTTTGACAAAGTTATAGAGATGTAAAAGTGTTGGAATTCACTTACAGTGTAGAGTTTGACATCTACGTTAGTTTTTCTATGATCAGACCGCAACTGCGATCTTGAAAGCAACATTGGGATGCAGATCATTCTTAGAATTTAGGCCCGGGTCAACCCCGGACAGCTTTATTGTGCTTAATACAAACATTGAACTTAAATACTATACTTATAAAACTAATAAAAATTTAATTGTTAGAGCTGTGGAGTGGGGGTAGAGAGCGAGGGGAGTAAAGGGCAATCTTAAGGGAGTGTTTGTTCAGGTGATAGTCAAAGATTTGGAATTTGTTCGCTTCGCGAAGGATTCGAGATAACGGTTCATGGTATCCGTAATTAGTTCGGTGGGAATTAACTCGGAAGAGAGGTACAGTTCTTAGATTACGTGGATTAACATTTAAGGAGATGCGTTCGAGGAGAGCCTCAGAGTCAATGTTACCATTTAAGAGCTGATGGACAAAAACTATATCACAAACTTCTCGTCGTGTAATGAGGGGTTGTAAGTTAATAAGTTTCAGTCGATTATGATAGGGGGGTAAATTGAATGGGTCAGACCAAGGAAGTCCCCGTAATGCGAACCGAAGGAACCTACGCTGTACCGATTCAATACGTGCAATTTGCGCAGAATAATATGGTGACCAGACTGGACTTGCATACGCGAGGAGGGGCCGAACAAATGTGGTGTAGAGTGCTTTAGCCACATATGGGTCGTCAAATTCCTTAGACCAGCGCTTAATGAAGCCAAGAGTCGAATTGGCTTTACTAATAATGCTATCTATGTGAGAGCGAAAGTTCAGTTCGCTATCATAGATAATGTCTAAATCGCGCATTTCGATCACATTAGGAACAAGCTCGTTATTGATGAAATATGCACGAGAAGGAGTTGTATGACGTTTTCTAGTGAAAGTTAAAGTTTGACATTTGTTAACATTTAGCTCAAGAAAATTATGAAGACACCAAGTGGAAGATCGATTGAGATCATCTTGCAACAGAGAACAGTCAGAGGGAGACAATATGTGACGTAAGATTTTGATGTCGTCAGCATAGATGGAGATAAAAGAATTGTTAACGATGGTATCAACATCATTAATTGTTAATATAAATAACAAGGGACCAAGATGACTTCCTTGGGGAACACCCGAGTTGGCTTTGAAAGGTTTAGATAATGTAGACCTAAACAGGACACTGTAGTGCCTATCATTTAAGTATGAGGAAATCCACGTAACGAAATCTGATCGAAATCCAAGGGCGCAAAGTTTTAAAAGAATTACTTTATGCGAGACTTTATCGAAAGCTTTGCTGAAGTCGGTGGTTATTACATCTACTTCTTTGCCATCTTCTAATGCACATAGAGTACTTGATACAAATTCAATGAGATTAGTGGTAGTGGACCTGCCCTTAACAAATCCATGTTGGTTTCTTGAAATCACTGGTTTACAATAAAAAGACATAGCATCATAAATAATGCTCTCAAAGAGCTTGGGTATTGTGGAGAGCATCGCAATAGGTCTGTAATTTAAGATTTCATCTTTATAGCCTTTTTTATGCAGAGGGATTATATATGAATTTTTCCAGGAATGGGGAAAGGCGCATTGAGATAAGGAAAGTCTGAACAAGGCAGTGAGAGGTTTTACCAAGTAGTCGGCGCACTTTTCTAGAACTATGGGGGTACACCATCAGGTCCAGCGGAATATTCACTTTTTAGATTACCTATCTTTTCATCTACTAATGCCATTGAGATATCCACCGAAGTAAAGGATGTTTGTGGACAGCTGTTCAAGTATGAGAAATAAGATAAATTGGGGTTTTGGATGTGGCAAGCAAACGATTGGCTAAAGAATTCGGCAAAGAAGTTTGCTATTCTTTGCGGATCATCAGACGATGAATTGTTGAACTTCATGGTGGAGGCATAACTGTCCGACTTTTTTTTAGAGTTGATAAACTGGAAAAAGCGTTTGGGATCAGAAATAGGACTATTATGCATGCGGCTTAAATAATTGGAATATAGTGATTCACATAGATCTGAAAATTGGGTACAAGCAAGGTGGTATTTATTATAATCCGCTTCAGAACGTGTACTAAGATAGGTGTGCCAAAGTTTATTTCTCTTATTTCGTATTGACCGGAGTTCCTTATTATACCAAGGTGGGGATAACGATGGATTTTTTTGCGGTACAAAAGGAACAGAGTGGGAAAAACAATCGAAGATGATATTGTAAAAAGAGGTAAGCGCATCATCAACGGGAATACTAGAGTTGAAGAGAAAATTGAAATTAGCTTTAGAAAGAAGATTGTTTAATTTAGAAAAGTTGGCTCTTCGAAAATTAAAGTTGTACACGTGTTCAAAGCAAAGAGGTTTTGAAACGTTGGACGAAAACGTCATAGAAAGAGGCGGGTGGTGAGAATCTAGAGTGGTAAGGAGGTGCTTGCTGGCTGAGTCTATGCTGTTATTTACGTCAGTGGAGAAGATAAGATCGTGTTGTCTACCAAGATAGTTGGTTATGCCACTTAACTGAAAAAGTCCGGAGTCCACGAGACAGTCAATAAAAAGAATTTCTTTCTCCGAACTTGCATTGCTGGCGGTGTAGTATGTTTATGTTTACGAGATGATAAAAGAAATTTGAAGAGATCTGCGCAGTAGAATGACAAATTCAGTTAGTACGGACTATGTATAATATCGCAACCTGTTGCGACAAATTTTGGCTTTTGCCAAGATCCTCTACCTGCTACTATAGCAGCATTGAAGATCTCCCATTCGAAACCCTTGCAGGATCTTTGGCAGAAATCCGTACTTACGGAACACAGCAAATACTAGAAGGCACGATTTGAAATTTGATGTAGATGAGAATAAACACCAGTTTCCCCATCGATCTAAAGAAAGCAGTTGCACAGGCGACTACATACTTACCTATTCCCATTCCATCTATTTTGTCCCAGCAAAGACCTAAGGAAATGGTAGGCTAAATAATTAAGTATTTACTCGTATTATCAGATTTTGCTTATCTCAACCAACAGGAAAAGGTACAGCAACCCCTACTAAAAACCAGGCTTACCATCCGCTCGCGAAGGAGTGCACTTCCTCTCTGAGATAAACAATTTTAAAGAATTCGGTAACTCTCTAGTTCATTATTTGGACAACATAGAAAAAATATTATATACTTATTTATCGATATCTCTAACCTAACCTATGAATTACTTTTTACGTTATTTTTTTTTTTAAATTATAATTTTTATGCTTTAACTGTTCATATAGACATAACTATGGTTCTTTGTTTCTTAATTGTTTCCTCCTCCTTTTTTATGAACTCAATAAAAGTGAGGAAAGAAATTTTCAATCCATAAATGTATTCTTTTTGATCTTCCTTTTCTGTTCCTACGCGAATAGTTATATTCAGGCACCTGGGGTTGAACCTGATCGAAAGCTTCATGAGAAGCAGAATCATTGATTTTTTTTTTGTCCTCAGCATTGATACTCGTAAGTTGATTCTTTAGAATGTGGTGCTGAGTTTTAAAAATATAGGGATATGAAAGGATCTTTGGGTAGCGATAGATGTAAAGATTGCAAGGACGTTACTTCACTTCGCAATGGAATCATCCAACGTTAACTCTGATATTTACAATCAGGGGCTGTCGCACAGTGCTCAAGGCACTATTCAGTCAGAACTGGGTAAGACTGTGCTGGGTGCCAGGACACTGCGGTATTAAAAGAAATGAACAAGCGGACGAGCTTTCAAGAAAAGGAGGGATACTCGACAATAGTGAGGTGGCCAATATCAAACCACCCCTTTACATAGTGAGTGGCACTATCGAGGAAAAAACCACAAAGACTGTCAATTTAAGGTGGACAAGTCTTGAAGGATACCGGGTATCCAAGGCTCTTTGGCCACTTTTTGACTCCAGAACATCTAGGGAGTTAATAAAATTAAACAGTTATAAGCTTAGAACAGTAATAGGAATCCTGACAGGAAACTGTCTTCTGCGGCAGCACGCAAAGAGAATCAAATTGTCAGATACGGATATTTGCAGATTCTGCGGTGATCTGCAAGCTGTTGAGGACATAACACACAAACTGTGTGAATGCGAGGCAATATCGCGTAGTCGAAGAAAATTTTTAGGGAAATACTTTTTCGAAAACCTAGAGCAAATAATTTCAAAGACCGCCAAAGACAAAGACGAACTTCAAAGGCCTTCTTGGCTTTTGCAAGAAAATTATGTGTTCAGGCCGATTGTTTAGGTTTTTGCCATTTGAAGACAAATTCAATTGGTTCCACAGGGATCGCGATGGCCCCGTTTTGCCTAGTGTCTGTATGATGGCACACACCATCACACCCCTGTTTAACCTAACTTAACCTAACCTATAGTACTTCACTTCGCTACTATTACTCGTATAACAAACCTGGCAACATCATCAATCTTCAAAGACCGAAGCGAAACTTAGCATAACCATGGAAATGAATTGTCAAAAACAGCGTGTAGATGAAAATTACTGACTCGAATTCTTTTCAACAACCTAACCCACAAACGAAAATTTTAGTCTTTTCCTTTTTTTTCTTTACGTTTAAGTATTTAAAATAAAATTTGTAAAACGGAGTTCTAAAATTTCGGTCTTTTATTGATGGGAAAGGTACTCCATCAACAAATCGATGGACCATGTACCTACCAAGGTGTGTTGTTTACTCCGTATGGGAGCGTACCATCTAGCTCCCTTCTCTTTATTTTGGGATTTGAGAATGAGAGACATCAGCAGTGTATAAGTGTATACCGAAGGGGTTTAAAATTAGATAGAAGGTTGGAATTCGCTAACGGCAAATTCGGGTCCACATTTTTACATTTTTAGCGCAAACAACATACAGATTCAGGCATGCAAATTGAAGTAACTACGATTGACCATTATTAGCAGGAAATTCCCCCCCCCCCCCCCACACACACACATTCCGGCGAGCTTAGGACGGAGCCCATACTTACATGCCTACTGCTACTGATTGGTCACAGTACCTGCTACTCTTTGCCCGGACTGGCCTCTCAAATTACCTGTGCTCGACGGTCATAAATGCTAGAATGCTAGTAGGGAGGGTCCTTTTTAGTTTTGAGAGCGCGATGTTTTCTTATTTTTGAGACTTGATTAAAGGACCCTGAGTTAAGTGCGAATCATCTAGGCACTACAGATCCTTATCATTATTGCCCTGTTCAGATGATGGGGTAGTAATTTTAATAAATTATAATATACAAATTTTGAAAGATTTTTCTAACTGGAACAGTAATGTCAAATAGAATTGGATCTGTACCAAACAAAAGCAGACAAGCAGTTGCAAAGAGGACAGTGGGATGAGAAAGGAAAGAGTGTTGAAAATGTACAAATACCATATGTGTTTTGAAATGGAAGGACACGAAAGCATGCTTTCTAAATGTACCAGCGCGGGGTACATACTTACATACTTACCAGCGTTTGTGTAAAGAACACAAACGGAAAATTGACGTAAATCAGCCAGCTAGTATCAAAAACTATTAGACTTGCATGGGTGGGTACGATTTACGCGACAGATTAATATTATTGAAATTATTGTGATGCGCACAAAGAAATGGACAGTAAGAAGTTTCTGTCACTTCCTTCGTCTGTCTGCTGTCAGTTGCTAGATAATGCACATACGCTATTGTATAGAAGAAGGTGTATAACTCAAGGATAAGCTGTGTTTAATGCAGTACAGGCTTAATTTATCCAAATCAATGAGGAAATACAATGCCACAAATATCGACCCACATTTCGAGCAACCTGACTCTAGACCCGACTCCAGAAACACCGATCTGTAGTAATCAACCCAGTACCTGAAATCAGACTTGATGGGGTTAATCACTTGCCACGTTTTGTAGAGGCAAAGTTTGCATCTAAATGTCGCCATGGAATGTTGGAACATGTTCTTCACGCTGCCGCACCATATGTATTAAATGCAATGTGTATTTATGTGCCTACACTTAAGAATAATTGCTTCAAATATTACCATACCTATCAAAAATTTGGTCCCGATTGAAACCTCAAAGTACACATACCTACATATGTGCATCTACTTTTTTTAAATTCCCATAAAAAAAAATTTTAAAAAATGTTGCTTTTTAATTTTACCCATCTTAGTTTAAAAGACACGCAACATCATTGCTGTCTTCCTAAGTTTATGTCTTAAGAGGTTATTCCGCCAATCTCAGCCACTTATTTTCATCCCGGCTTTTGAGTCGTAGAGAGAGTGTATTTTCGAAGATCTGCCTTAATGTGAGCATTTGATCTATCGGTGACTTTTACCTTAAGCGACACTTTTATTTACATATTTTTTGTATTGGACATATTTATGTCAATGATCTTCCTGCGGTGATCCCTGGATATGTACAAATTTTCGTGCATGCAGACTAAAGATGCAAATTCAAACTGTCTAGCATTCTGCGTAACTTAAATTTGTTAATGAAACCAAAACCACGCCACAGATAAGCATTGCGTCAAAGACAGTTATTTATAGCCATTGCACTCGAGTGAAGATTGGTTTCTCAATCGTCAGCTTGCCTCTTGACCTAAAGAACGCGCGTTATAAAAACCACAACGTTGACAATTCAAAATACCATCAACTGAAATGTGAGTTTACTCGTGAAACACTTGACTTTTTGGTGGTGGGATTGAGATAAGATTGTTGGAGACCAACAAATTCGCGGCCCTGGTAGTTATATCTCAACGACCTATGTTATAGACATCGACTGTTCAAGAGCGATTTATAAACTTTAGCAATGTGAATCGCCTGGTTATAGGAGCACCGTGTTTGACGAAGTCTGCTTCGAAATCCGCTGGGTATAACTTAAAGGATAATTAGAAAATTGATTTGTGGCCGTTCTAAATCTATCCAATGGACGCTCGAAACAAATGAAGGATGGGCATACTGCATCAGTTTTAACATCCCTTAACGTCATCAGAATACCCGGATGCAACACCTACCGAGTACAGTAAACCTTAGGGCGCCAAAAACAACTAAGGAACATCACTTCCAAGGAAAGTACTCGTAAGTTATTATCAACTAAGCATTCATTAACTTACACCACCAGAGGGGAAAATGGCAATGAAGCAGATTACGTGGCCTTCGAAATATTGCTGAAGATAAATCGAGAATTGAAAGGCTCGGCTGCAATAGCAAAAACAAATCACAGATGAGCACAGTTCCAGGCAATATCCGGTGAAAACCGGCTGAAAAGATGGCTGTCTGTTTACTTCAAATGAAGACAACTTATGAGATGAATGAAACGTTTTGCTTTGATTCTAAAATATGCCAGAAATATGTAACCAAAGTAAAATTAATTGCTTTAAACAAACCATTGAAAGTTCCTTTATAGCAGGCTTTTCAAACTTGTGGCATTACTGGTCCGTCATCTCCAGTTGCATATCGTTAGTTTGGTTGAGTTCTCTTTAGACTTCAGTGCGTCATAGAATGGCTATATATTCCTCTAGTCATACCACCGCCAAGGATTTCGAACCTAAAAGTTATCTAAGAGTCTCCAGAGGCAAACTACGATCAGGCGTTATATCCCTCTTACTCTGGTTTTTCCACATACATATAGGCTTTTCCAATAAGGACTTGACAACTTTTTTTTTTAAATATTGCGTTTGAGTTATTTCAAAAACTTTATTATCGGCTTGAAGTACAATCAAAACATTTATCAATGGAACTCGTCTTCGTTCAAATGGCCACCACGGGCACGTTTGGACGTTTGGGCACGTTGGACCCAATTTTCAACGACTCGGGCATGCATTTCGGCCGAAACGGGCGCTATTTCGCGTTCAATGTTGGCTCTGAGCCCTTTCAACGTCGTCGGCGTGTTGGCATAAACCAATGACTTAACGTAGCCCCACAGAAAATAGTCAAGCGGCGTTAAATCGCACGAACGAGGCCGCCAATCGGCTGGCCCATTTGTTGAGATAACACGCTCAGTGTACTTACTCTTCAATAAATCGATTGTAACGTGTGCTGTGTGGTTTGTGGTATCATCCTGTTGAAACCGCATGTCGTCCAAGTCCATATCTTCCAATTCGGGCCAACAATAATCGGTGATCATGGAGCGATAACGCTGACCATTCACAGTAACGTGTGACAGTTATTTTTTTGGATGACCAATAACGCATATTTTGCTTATTGACGAACCCATTGAGCCAAAAATGAGCTTCGTCGCTGAAGATGATTTTGCGATGAAATTCATCATCTTGGCGCATCTTCTCCAGAACCCAATCGGAGAACGTACGTCGCTTCAAATGGTCCATCGGCTTCAATTCTTGAGTCAGCTTGATCTTGTATGGCTGTAAACCAAGATCCTTATGCAAAATACGCCATAATGTGGTCTGAGCGATGCCCAATTCTTGAGAACGCCGTGGAATTGACTGATTTGGATCGTTTGATACGGACGCCTGAACGGCAGCGATATTTTCGACACTTCGACAAACCTGTTGTCTCACTGACACGGCAACATCACACAACGAATATGTAGACTCAAATTTTTGCACTAAACTTGTTATTGCCTGCCTACTAGGGCGAGAATTACGACAGAAAATTGGAGTTAACGCTCTTAAAGTTGCAGTCGCCAACTCCGAATTTCGGTAGACTATTTTTATAATTTGCAGACGTTGCTCGTTCGTGTACTTTGCCATGATGAAAATGTTGAGCTTACTGAATAAATTGACAGTGACAGTTTGATGATTAGTGAAAGAGTGCGTTCACAAATTAAATTCAAAGTTTTGAAGTCCTTATTGAAAACCCTTTACATATATATATATACGAAACGGAAAAGTAAAGGTTTCAAAGGAATCGCATACACAGACATGATGATAGCAGAAAGTTCAGAATACTTGAGAATAATTAGAATAATTCTCCACAGAAAGCTAAAAGAGTATTGAAAGAAGCAAACCCATTTTGTGCACCTTATCTTTGACAGAAAGCGGAGACCAAACCCGAATATATTTCTCTGGCTCCCAGTAAACATTTGTTATGAAAATAAGACAGCTAACAGGGACGCGTAGGGGATTACCCAATGAAAAGTACCAAAGGCTTCGATGACCATAGGAAATCAAAATCGAATGCCTTGCTGAAGAAAAGGAATGCATGAAAAACCACGAAATCCTTCAATGATAAGCCTAAATTCAGGAAGGAGTACTCACTTTTCATTTTCATCAACGTTCAAAATGCTTGTAACAATGCAACTTTTGACGCATTTGTAACTGGGCCAGACTTTACAAATCACTAGTTTTGTGGATAAGAGCAATTCTAGTGAATAGGATCCTGATTGCGAATGACGACTTTTCTCCGCTGCTATGGTGCATGTTGGTTGGCTAACTGCTTAACACCTTCAATGGTTCTAACGTCTAGGCTCAGACATATGCCAATTATATCTTACACTTCGGTTGTTTGGTTTAACAATCTGGATGAATCTTCATTCCTTTGATATTCATGTCATAGGCTGCACTCTCAAAGTTGTGATGACCTTGCACGCATGGACTTATGTAAATGCAGTCTGATGCAATGACACCAGAACTCCTGTTGCTGCGAAATACAAAAGCACAAACATGTCCTCAGAAATTGTTTCTGCTGGAATCCGAACCAGAAAACGAACGTAGTCGAGCCTTCACGAATGGCTCCAAAACCTGCGGCGCTGACATCTTTTTCGAGGACGAAAATATTAGATTTCACATGGAAGACTTGCGTCTGTCTTTCAAGTGCAGATATACGCAATCCCGATAGCAATGAACTATATTGTGAATAATCGATATAGGGGGAGAACTATCTTCGTCTAAACGGCAATCAAGCTGCCTTGAACCCGCTTACCACTTCCAAACTATATCGAGAATGCAAAGCTTCTTTGAACGCAATTGAAAGGTCGAATTCACTGAAATTTGTTTGAGTTCTAAGACACAAATGAGATCGCCGGTTAACTTGGTGGGCAATACTCAGAGGTATGTTTCCCATGAACCGAATCTGGGTTGGGACTGCCTGACCCTCGGTTAACATCCTCCAGGATGTTAGCAGACCAAATGAATGCGTTCCAATGTCTAAGAGGTCAGTAAATTTTCTGCAGTCCCTCAATAGCAACTAAATGTGCTCTAAAAGATACTTTTGACTTCTTCTTAGAGATTCTAAGACGCAATCCAAGAAAAAAAGAAAGAAACATTTATATTTACCTGCAATTCGTTTGGTGCAGGCTTATAGAAACCTTCTGGCAATGCCACCATACGGAAGCTACTATTATAGTCTCCAATACTGATAACTTTCTTTGGCACTGCAGCTCTATGTTCCGATAGAAACGTGACTATACCTCCACCCAGTACCTCGGTTAAACACGGTGCATCATCTCTTGCTAAAAAATAAAAGAAATGTATTACTTATTAATATGTATTTGAAAAATGTAAATCTTACACAAAAGATCCCAAGCCTCAAAACTTCCATCAATGCAGGCAAGGAAAAATACCGCCGGCTTATCCGTGCTCCATTTTACCGCTGTCAGAGTCTTTGGTCTAACACGCCACATGATTGGCGTGAAATGAAAATCCTCCCTCCAAATTGCCATGACCGTTCTTCCAATAGACAAAAATATTTCCGGATAAAAAGGATTCTGCTCTAAAGCCACAATTGGACCATCATGAACGCGAGCAAAGCTATGCGTCGGAGTTGCAATGGGCTCTTTATTTGTATTTGAGTCAACACCTTCAAAGTTCAAAGATTCAATTCTTCCAAAGAACGAACCAACTATCAATGAATTCCTAAATGTCTTCTGATCTAATTCTTCGACAACAATTGGATATGTCTTGACTTCAGTCGCATAAGCCACGGTCAATTCACTAATTTGCGGAGTGTATCGAAAGTTAGCTGTGTCACAAATTATCGAAGATAATGGCTCAGGGTATGTGACCATATAAACTGGCTTAAAAAGCCTGTCCAACTTTTTGTACGTCGACTCATTTTGTGTCAATTCTGCTGGAAGATTCTTCCTGGCAGCAGCTTTAGCTGTTTTTCCTATCTCGAAGTCAAGATTCCAATATGCAATCGATCCATCAATTGACACAGTGGCAAAGTATCGACTCTTTGTTTTACCAAAGTTCTCATAGATTCTACCATTCTGGGAAACGTAATAATCTCGATTAAGCCACTTGATTTCTGTGATTGCTTCCGTTTGACTTTCCTCTAAGCTGCTTATGGCTGCCGGAAATACAATCGTTGACTCATCAAATTGAATGGTCCAAGCGAGAAAACTGGCAATTAGCTCACGATTGGCTGCTTGTGACATTGTCAGATGTTCTTCAACTTCAAGATTCTTGGCACGATCTTGAAGATCCCAAATTATAGTCTGTCCATTAACAGTCCCCCCGATGAGGACGTTTTCATCGTATGGACAGAAAGATAAGGAAGTCACTTCACGTGGTGTTTCGAACTGCAATTTGAAGTTTAAGCTATCCCTAAAACTCCACATGAGAACGGGATTCGGTTCGAGGATCGTCCTCTGAATTGGATCGTATTTGTGTAGTGGCTTAACTGAAATGAGACAATTAACAAAATGTTAACAAAATGATTATGACGAACTGCTTGGCAAAACTTACTGCTTTCGTAAGTAACTTTAGTTTGAAACGTGTATGAGGTAACGACAATGCCTGTGAGGGAAGGATACCAGTCAACTGCGCAGACATAACGATGATTACTCTTTGAAATGTTAGCAAAACAAAATATCTCCTCTAGCCCGGGATTTGTATACTTCTGGATTTGAGCAGTTGATATCAATGGATAGTCGTTTCTAAATATTAGTGCACACATAAATATATACATAATTATAAAAATAACAATTTAACGAAAGCCATCTTTAAGTGATCGGTGGAAAAGTAGAGGAGGTGTTGCGACTTCGATGTATGATAAAGATAATGTCTTGCCTTCCCCTGCCCAACGAAATTGTTAGTAATGATGAGCTTTTCAAATGTAAAAAGTATCTTCCTATAACACTCCTCCAATGATTGTGCACCCTTGGAGATATGTCTATGATGTAAATATATGTTTGTAAAGTAAAATCATCCCCCAGAAATAATTTATCTCTTCAGAGACCTCATCTCTCCATAGTTTTCTGCGACGTCCTTTCTACTCGCCCAAATACTAAAATGCAACACAATAGGCCGATAGATGCATTGGTAAGAGGGTGCTTAGTTTTTAATATAGTATGTGAACATAGACTTAAAAGATAAGTCACTTTCGAATTCAAACACAACAGCCTCAGGATGTAAAACAATACTTCTCTCGAGAAGATGCCGCTTTAACCGAGCTTCGCCAAACTAAAACCTTTTGATCAAAGGAACTTTAAAGCCTCAACAAAGCTGGACAAAACCAAGGACGAAACTCTGTTCTACAACTAAACTACGTCTGAAAAGAAAAATCCACTGTAGAATCGTGTTCCATCGGACGACAGTACTTAAACAAGCTCTGAAGTCAAGAGGTGTGTAGTATGTCCAATAGTATGAGACAAGGTTTATTTCCTAAAGCAGTTGACTATCGAACAAGACGCACTGATTGATACCTCTCAGACTGGCTGCTACTGGAATATATGGGAACCACCACTTCCGATAAGAAGAAAAGCAACTTTGTGGTAATTGAAAATTACCTTGTGACTCGTTTCCAAAATCATTCCTATTCTGAGGGTATTTTCCACAAAGTACTGTTCTATCCAGTAAAAAATGGGGCCACATTGGCAAAACGACGACCTATATGCATAGGTTGTAAATTTATACAAAATACCGCAGAAAAGGGCACTCCACTCCTATTCATGGCCAAGAATTCAAAATCGCTGGACATCTGATGGAACTAAAGTGCAAAGTTTGCCTTCTATCGCTTAGGTGCTACGCGACTCATTATTAGCAGCCCTGAGAAGACAACAACTAAGATCAATCTAAAACCTGCTATCAGCAACACCATCGACATGGGATCGAAACCCCCTGTAGAATTATAGTGTCAGGGGTAGCACTACTACACCTACGCTTACACCTACAATTGAGTGGATGGCAAACGAATCGATTGCGATAGCAGAATAAAAGTTTTTAGTACTACTATGTGTAGGGTATTCAGGATTACCAGTAGGGCAGAACCCCTGGTAAGAGATGGCATACCTGGTTGTTCTTGTAATAACTTTGTCCGATAACTTTCTAACGTGTGGTGACAATCACCGAAGGAGAGATCTGGTATACTGTAAGATACCCATGACTCTAGGGTAACCTGTACCAGGTTAAAAGCGCCCGCAGCGAGAAAAGATAAAATGTTCAACTATAGCCCATTTCAGAATTTACTACAAAAAATCTGGCTGCAGTCATCCTACGTAGATGTTCCCATCGAATGTGGAGCTAAAGAGGTTCTATGCACTACGATGTACAAAAATTACCGAGCGATGTAAAAAACCTTGTGTGAACGTGGATCAGAATGGAGTAGCAGGTGTTATAACGAGATGAATAATTATTAAAATAATTCCCTAGAAGAGGAATTCCTCGACCTAACGATCTCTAGTTCTTTTATAAATATTGCCATTGTATTGTAGAGCGGTAACTTTTATAGGAGGTGAAGCCCTTCTTACTTACTTATTTAAGGTGGCGCCACGGACCTGGGCATCAAGTAACAAGCGTCTCCATCCAGCTCGATCTTTAGTTATTGCCTTCAGTTTCGCATGCTAAGTTGGCTGAGGTCCTCAAGCACTTGCGTGCTGGACTACCATCACCATCACTCACCATCTATGCAGGCGGGACCGAAAATCATCCGAAGAGCAGGACTGGGATTATTAAGGTCTTATACGAATATGGTCACTTTTGTTGTTCGAGAGAAGTCTTTGCTGGTCAATTGCATTCTTAGCCCAAAGAAGAAGATTAAGAATACTAATGTCTCTGTAGTTGGCGCATTTTAGAGGGTCTTCTTTCTTGAGAATCGGACTAACAATGCTGAGGTTCAATTCATCGATCATACATGGGTTGGTGTATGCTCCTTACCAAATCATCGCCTGCCGCTTTGAAGAGAACGGCAGTCAGGCCATGGGATACAACAGCTTTGTTGGACTTAAGCTTAGATAGGGCTAACTTCACCTCATGCAGGACGGGTTTGTGGGTCTACACCGTCCAGGTTGAAAGGTTCATTCAGCCTAACAGTGCTATTTGTTTCGTGATCGCCGCTATACAGTCTACAGAATTGCTCTTTCCAAATCTTCAGCAACGACCGCGACTCTGCTACTATGGTCCCTTGTTCATATCTACAAACTTCGGTTCGGATTTTGTGCCCGTGGCATATTTTTTTACCTTTTGGTAAAACTTCCGGATCTCATTCCTGGAGTAGCATCTCTCAATTTCCTTCCCATGTTCTTCTTTTTCCTCTTGAGAAGCCGGTGTTCATCTCCCCTCACCCTCGTCGTCAAACCGGGGGTTTCATTGTGGTGACCGAGTTTTTGGCAATGTTGCCACTAGTCTTCGACACTTGATGCTGGCGGCATAGGACCTCCTAAGAGATTAAGGGAAAATCGATTGGAAAAGGATTTGGCGATCTCTTGCGATTGCAGTCGTTTGACGTCAAACTTCCTCACAGTATTAGCTTGCCTTTGCGATGTTCGGGATATGTGCAACTGTGGCTTGGCTACAACAAGGTAATGGTCCGAGTCTATGTTGGCCCCTCGGAACGTTCGGACATCTATAGTACTGAAGGATTCCTTGCATCGATCGCAGTGTGGTCAATCTTATTTACGGTTAATTGATTAGGAGTTCTCCAAGTACCCTTATGAATATCGTGATGTTTGAACCTCATGCTAGCTACGACAACGTTTCGACCCGCCGCAAAGTTGATTAACGTGAATCTGTTATCGGAGGTCTTGTCGTGCAAGCTATACTTTCCGACAGTATTATCAAAGATGAGATGAAGTCAAATAGACTAAATTCCAGATATTCGGCCAACTGAACGAACAGGCTTTTCGAAATAAATCTCGCAAGCCGACAATATATGCATATCAATGACTATTCTAAAACCAGTATCATTTAACTCGAGAATACACTTCCCTCATCGAAATAATCGAAATAATCTCTCCTCTGGTAGACTAATTTAGAATTGACATAATAGGTAATATATACCACAAGCCCATTCGCCGAAGATGGCTTGACCAAAAGGTCGGCGTCTGCGCTTTTCTCAATATCGATAGAGCTTTTGGCAACACCGGCTACGATACCTTACATTTAAGTCTCACCTATACATGTCAATTTGATTAAATTCTAATATATTCAGAAGATATTTGATCTGATCCGACATTTCTGGTAGTGGCTTCGGTTCCTTTGGTTCCTCTGATACTGGAGTGATGGTCTTACTACCCGGAGCTGATTTTCCCTTCTCCTGTTCCTCCTCAGATGATACGTCTAGGCCGTCGCCTTCTAAACTTATATAAAATCTTTTTAGATTACATATATCAACAGCTGAAACTGAAGACCTTACCTTCCTCCTTAATCTCGTATAAATACTGCGCCCACGCATTGGAGGGAAATGTCGGATCAGTTTGTTGTTCCAATGTGACCGTTGCCGGTGATGACTGCACACCAACATGTACTCTCTGCTGCGTGACATTTATAAATTTAGCATCTCCAGCAACTAACTCGGTATAACCATCACGAACATCAGACGTTCGGCGCATTTTAAACTTCACTTTCGACTGTTTCATTGGATAGACACTTTGGATTTCCACATCAACAACTTCAGATTTCCTCGGTGCAATACCTAAATCCACTTCGTATTCACTTCCTTTGCTCAACCAGCCTCTTGGTCGCTTTATCAATTTTTGATTCATCATAAATCGCTCGTACAATTCGATGTTTTTAATTATTGCAGCCGCTACTCGAGCATCGTCTTCAGACACGTAAATCACAAAAGGATCTTTGGCCCCAATATTGTCATCGTCTTTCACCAATGAAGGAGCATATCCTATAAGAACATTGTCGTTCAACTTATAGTTGACTAAGTGCTCGTGAATTTCTTCTCCGTTATCAATGTGATCGAACAAATGTTCGGCCAAGAGGCTAAATTTGACGCGCTTCCAAGGAAATTCCTGACTTACATTGAGACCCACTTCGAGTTCAAGATTTTTCTGTGTTTCCACACTAGAAATGTTGAAAAGGTAGTTACCAAATTGCAATGAAAAACGAAATTGAATACCGTTAGTTAACGTACTTTAGCATCATTTTATAACAACCTGGGGATTCATATAAATCCTTTCTGGCGGTTGAAATACTGAACGTATCAAGTCCTTCTACCTCATCGTCGGTCGAATCAACATCAGATAGAGTTAGCAAGTCATCCTTTTTTCCTTTCTTCTCGTTGTCTCTGAAGGAGAAATTCGAAGATTAATTTGGCGTGATAATGAACAGGATAAGCGACGAATCTCACCCAACTTGGTTTTCCTGTTCAATTCTCGTTGGTACATCCATGGTTTTTCTCTTCCACAATTTAGCACTTTCCTTTGCAATTATTTTCTCCATGTTGATATCTTTTTTCTGTCTGTGGATAAAAATCACACAAATGAATTTTTTATAAATAAATTTGAATGCCATGCCAACCGAAACTTTTAACTTCTGCCAACTACCTTACCATCAGACAACCACTGAATGTGTTCACTTCACCCATTCTATATGTCAAAATGAACATTTTCCCAGTAGGTGGCAGTCTTCTCTCCAAATAGAATCAAATTAGAATTTCTGCATTGTGGTGATTGTGATTTCATTGAAAATCTGTTCCGCGAAAAATGTTAAATTTTTGCTAATAATTTGTAAAGTTGCAAGGAAAAACCCCATCAAGTTGTAACTAAAGGTAGTTACTTTAAATAAGTGAAATAATTTTCAAAAAACCCACGCGAAAACATAGAATTTTAACGTTTTTGCCATAGCATTATGGAGATTTATTTGCATTTTCACTTTGATTATTGATTTTTCATTTGTGATGATGAATTTCCACGGGGAAATGCTTTTGAATTTAATTAATTTAAATTATAGCTTTCTCGTTTTTGTTAATCTGTAAAGAACTCGAATGATTTGGCTTTTAAAGGTGGAAAAAAATAGTCATCGGTGACATCATCACTTTCCTAACTTGTCTTACTGCGATTTGCATTCGTCGTTTCATTTCGGTCGAAAGGAATGTTTTATCGAGGTGGAGTCGTAATTCGTAGATGAGTTCTTTCTTCTTTTTTTTTCTGCTTCCTCTTCCCGGATTACTCTTTGTTGGCATTCGGTTTTGGTTATCGATTTTCTGTTGTGTTCGTCAATGCGTACGAAGCTGCGAGAGATGAAATCTTGCAGTTGTTTTTCAAGTACTTTCGACTGCACTTGATCCCTTTTCTATTGGTGTTGTACAATAGTTGCCTGGGATTGTTACGAACCCAGGAGTATGTAAACAAATGCATTGGCTTGTAGAGATTAGGGATACAGCCATTGGGAGGATTCAGATGCGTTGAAAAGTGTTGTATTTAGAGTGAGAGTATGAGGAGGAGATTCATGGCTAAGTAGCAAGTGGCAAGATACAACAATGGAAGCTATTTCTTTTGTTCGACAACGTACACTTATTAATTGCGTAAGGGGTTTGTTATTTGTTGAGTATAAAACAGATAAATGAATCTCTGTACTTGTGATAAATGAGGAAAAGCTAATTCTCGTTTGAATAATTTATGACACCCAATCCTTCGTGGCATGCAAATTTGCCGGTTTTCGATTGCGAAAACACCGTATCATAACCATATGTTGCATTATGGGCATTTGTATTATAATATATTAAAAAAGTATCTCTGTTGCATCGGTGCCTTATGCGTTATGTTTTTCTAAGCTAGACAAAGTTTTTGCTGCTTATTAGTGCCAGTTAAAATGCCTCCATTCTATCTCCAATGTCCTGTACTCCTTTACAACTTTTCTGCGCAAGTTTAGTCTGAGCCCACCTCACTCTTCTGTATGATTGAGTGAGTAGATGTCCTTTGTTTCACGTATTTTTTTATTTTTTTTTTGAATATTTTGATATTTTTGAAGCTACTTTCTTGTGACAGGTTTTGGGCTGTCTTACATATTCACACGATGAGGTCTACATGTTTTGAAAGAATTTTCTTATTGAGCCTGTCACATCGGAAAATTTGTACTTAGTTTCGCAGATTTAATGTCCAAAACTTTCGTGCAGCTAACATTGACTCGGACTACGACTACGAATACGGATATCTAAATCGAATCAACAACAAAGAATGCCTATAACAAAGTAGAGCATTGAAAAAGTACGATTGCAATTAATTTCTCTTACTCTAAACGAGATCTGCCGCAGGTAATACAAACAAGAAGAGTCTCAAGAGAATAACGACGTTTTAACGCACCAAAATAAGATCAGGAAATATACGATTATAGCTGCTTAGAAGCTCTAGAACCAAAAACGAGGGTAAGAACTTAGGCTCTTCGAAAAATAAAAGCACAGCAAGTACTAAATGATGACGAATGATTCCAACAAGGAAAGTTAAACAATCATGCCGAGGGAAGCAATCGTGCATAAATGAAAAGTGAATTGAAAATGTTAAACGACAACTCTTAAAGTTTATTTAAAAAGGTCCGGTACTGATTTTTTCCGAGTTAGGGCAAAATTGACAAAACTTTTTGCTCAATTTTCAACATAGTACTTGTAAAACACAGAGAAATTCTCTTCCGGAATGCTTCGGATCACCCTTGACATACTCGTATATTGTTAAACAGCTTCTATTAATGACAATCTTCAGTTTAGGGAATAGCAAAAACAGATGGTCGGGGCCATATGCAAATTGGTAGCTCCAAACTGGGATGTAGTTAATCAATACGTAAACGTCATTGGATTCTGTGAGCGATTTTAATAAGTAATGAAGAACATAGTTCATCGACAGTGATACAAAATCAACGAAGAATTGAACATATGTAGTTGGATGAGCGCAGACTTGAGAAATCTGTGTAAAGGAACAGAGAGATTATTCCATAGATACAAAAACAGCAAACGAAACGAAGATTATAAAAAAGAAATCCCAAGGCTACTTAATATAAACTAAAATTCCAAAATGCACGAAATAATCAAAGAGAAACCTAGAAGCTGGCAAACTCAATCTTGTGAGATTGTGATTTTGAAAACAATACACAAACATATTGGGACACTTACTTAAGAACAATGCCTATCTGATCATATCTCAACAGACATTCAACACCAGGAGGTTACTATACTTAACGAAATCCCAAGTCAACTTCGAAACCTATCAGAAATCGGGGTCAATTATATTTAAACTTAAACTAAAACAATAAGCTCACACTTAAATTTCTATTTCAATAAACCAACTAAATCCGAAGCCTTAAGACGGCGCCTTTCCGTAGCTGCCTCCAGTACCACACGCAGAGGTGGTCAAAGTCTCTTTCCTCTTGGTACGCTCTACCTGAGTCAATTAGTTCCTAGCTGCGCCGTCCCTTCGGTGTGTATCCAAAGGTTTTTCGGAACTCCAATGTCCAACTGTTCAATGCGTCCCAACCATCATATTCATTGAATTATGGCTCGCCTGAATGGGTTGATTTTGTTGTGCAGCCCATATGGCTCCTCGTTGTGTCTTCTCCTTCAATCTCCGACCATGCAGACGGGATCAAACGTTAACTAAAAACTTTTGATCTTAAAATAGGTTAACAAGCTCTTGTTCTATTGTTTATATATCCGTACTATGGTCTACCCACGAGGATCTGGAAGACTATTGGTTTAACAACAAGTGTCGAGCTTGTAACTTTAACCTTAATCTTAACCTTCAGAGCTTTCATTGCTACGGCTCCTTTCGTTTTAGATTCGTTAACTAAATTTTCTAGAGACAGAGAAGACATTGCTATCAATTAAGCACTGTTTAGAAGTGTTCCTCCATTTTTTTTTTTTCAGTTAGTTCTCTTCTTACGGTTCTGTTGTCACATCAATTGTCTGCTGCTTCTGCCTTGGAGAGCAGTATTTTAAAGTTTTTCCCATCGCTCAATTAATTCTTTTTAATGGGTTACTGCGATTTTAACTTGTTTTTCTTCACTTCTCCGTCCCCTTGAATTTCTAAAATATGCTTATCGATCGGTTGGTATGTATTGAATGAAAAGCGCGTACATACTTTAACTTTTCTGTCTTTTACCAATATAGAAAGCAATTTTCAGAGATTCCCAGTGTTATTCGATTTTTTGCCACCTATGTGTGTTCTCATGCACTGAGCTGTTCATTGTTTCTACCTCTCTGAGTGCAACAAATCAACTAAATTATTGGATTGCGATTAAAGAAATCGCAACCTAACAGACGCCCGAAAGTCAATCTTTTTTTCAGGCAACTAAAATCACGTAAGGTGACAAGCCAACAAAACCAATTACATTAATAATTTAGTCTCCCAATTAAATGTGGGATGCCACTCATGGAGCGAAGTAGCCACTGAGCCCAAACATATTTCTTTCTCTCTTCCATTTCCGTTCTTAGTAAATATAGACGCAATGTACACAGCAATGACTTTGCCTCCTTTGGTTCGGCTTCCGATTCTTCTTCATCTTCGCCTTCATTGTTGTTACTTGAATTTGAAGCTTCCAGAATTTCGTCGTCACACAGAGCACCGCAGACTTCTACATCAATCATCGAAAGTCACAGATTCGTCAAAGTTCGGAAGAAGACTCCACCCATCCTGCGAGGTAGAATGATCCAGTTCTCCTCCCTCCTGTTGCAATTGATTCACTAGCTCTGTATCCGCATTTCTTGAAACAGTTTGAAATCGTTGTCGATTTAAAGTTTTTCCATGCATTATCAACCATGGCCATTGCTGTTACAACATTTTCAATGCTATCCAATACTATATCACTACTTCTTTGCGGTACAAAGTTTTAAAATTCTGAATCATCAAGTCAAGGGGTTGCAATTTAGAGGTGGTATTAACAGGGAAAAATTCAAGATTCACATTACTGAGAACTGGCGTATTATTGTGAACTGTGCAATTATCCAGGAAAAGTACAATTCTCCACTTCTGCCATGTCGATGTCATCCACGCTTTTTTATTGGAGCGATAAAACGTAGGAAAGAATTTGATACCCTTGAAATATCTAGGGTTAGCTGCTTTCTCCTATCATAAGACGTTTTATTTTTTGTGACCCGTCCATGTTTACTGCGAGTAATAATGTTAACCTTTCCTTGCTATGTTTCCCCCCATAGCATTTTTCGTTTTGAAATGTCATTGTTCGATCAGGAAGATACTTAAAAAAAGAGCAGTCTCATCCGCATTGAACACATTCCGTGGATCGTAATTTGCCAGCAGCCTGCCTAAATGATTTTCCATGCAGATCAAACAGTAACAGTAACACTCGCGCTTTCTCCACATATTTTTTTGAAAATGATGTTATGCCGTTTTTTAAAATTGGAGTGCCATCCTTCACTGGCGGTGAATCCTTCAATACCCAAACTAACAGCGAATGACTTAGCTTTCTCCTTCAGCATGCAACCTCCGACAGTTACGTTTTGTCCTCTACACTGGATAAACCATTTCAATAAGCATTCTTCAAGACCGGGGAACTCACCGGGCAAAGAACAGAGAACAAAAACAAAAAAAAATAAAAAATCGAATTACTGAGAGGAAACTAGCTACTGACTTCGAATTACAGCGTGTTTGCTGGCGAGCCGACTCGACAATCACTTCGAATTAACGAGCGTACCAAAACACATAAGTTTTGTTCCATTTATCAAGGTTTTTTCAAGGGACCTCAGAATCAGTTCGAATTATCAAGAATTTCGAATTATTAAAAGTCGACTGTAGTCGACTTGTAGTTTCTGGAAATTAATTGTATTTATATCTAATCTGTAAAATAGTTCTCTAAACTGGCATTCCAACTTGGCCCGCAAATCGACAACCTTCTGTGGAACCTTTTCAAAAAAAAAAAATTGTAAACAAGTCGCTAAAGATCTTCTTCAGATTCGATATTTTGTTCATTTTCTGCCCAATGGCAATGGAATGTTCCATGTTCGATATCCATGTTATAACCGACATCACAAATCATTATCCGTTTAAGCGATAAAAGCGGGCACTATCTGTACTTCCGTTTTATTTATATTATCGTTGAGAACCACCAATTCTATCAACTATGGAATACACATGTCGAAGTTACGGGTATTTTAATAAAACAACAACGATGCCGATTTAACTGATAACTTATATATAATGTCTTTTACCTCAACTTCTCAACTTTTATATTCTTCAGCACTACAATACAAGAAAATCTCTCCAAAGATCCCATTCTTGTTAAGTAATCGAACAAAATAAACAACAAACTATACGTCATGGATCGTAAAGCTGAATTAGAACGTAAGAAAGCCAAATTGGCTGCCTTGCGAGAAGAGAAGGATCGAAGACGCCGTGAAAAAGAAATGAAAGACATCGAAGAGGCTACAGGTCGATTAGGAGGTGGTGTTGGAATTGACAAGGATCAAAGAAAGTAATTTATGAATACTAAATTACTTTGAGTAGGGTTTTAATATTTTTCGATTAATTTCCTTTCAGAGATTTAGATGAAATGCTATCATCTTTGGGCGTTGCTCCTGTGTCTGAAGTTTTATCATCACTATCATCTGTTAACTCGGTTACATCAGACAACTCCAACAATATAACCCCTGATGCAAGCTTACAGCCTAGCTTAAATGGACCAGGGTAAATCTCTTTTATATTTTGGTTACATTTACTTATTTTATGGAAAACCTATTTTTATTCTTTCGTTTTTGTTTTTAAAAACTAGGGCTGGTCGTAAGAAGCCCCTTAATTTGAGCGTTGTTACTGTACAGGCTACAAACATTCCACCAAAAGAGACCCTTGTCTATACAAAACAAACGCAAACAAATAGCATTGGCGGACACGAACGTGATGGTGGGTAGTTTTGTGTTTAAATCTTGTGTTGCGTTCGAGTTTTCTTTTACTTTTTTTTTGTTTTTGTTGTTGTTTTTTGCTTTCCTGTTATTTCCCCCTGTACATACATATATTTATATACGATATAACCTTTTCCTTTCCTTTTTTTTAACAAAAGAAAAAAGCTTGTTTAACTTGTTTTAAGTGAGTTCTATTGATCGTGAAATTGGTGTTTCTTTTAAATGATTTAATTACAAATGTTTTTTTAATTGTTTCTTTTGACAGAAGACTAAAATGATTGGTTACACCTTTACACAACATTACTAACAAAAACACGATTTATATTTCTTTCGAAAACGATTTTTTGTTACATTTCTATTTGTTTTCTTTAGAACACATTTTTTTTGTTTATTTCTTATGAGACGATATCTGAAAACGATCATGTTTTGAGGTGCAAAAACTCAGACTGAAATAGATGTGGTAATGTAATTCATAAATCTTTAGTACACACACACTTTTTCAAAGCATGATCCGGTCAGAAAGCAAGGAAATTGTCCCATTTGCAGTTGTATTAGCAGTTAAAATCTCATATTCGGATTAGTAGCTTAGGCCAATTTTAGTAAGAATCTTCAAATTAAGTGTGTTGATTCCACAACAGTCTTGTGTAGGTTTCTTATGCTTTTTTCTTATCTGTTTTTGATTGCACGATAATTTATTTGAACACCTAATTTAGTCTCCCTGACAGAAGTTTTTGAAGATAAAAGTTTTGTGCCTTCACTGGGGAAGAAAATCATCGTTCCAACCTATGCACTATTTATGCTTCATAAAGTACTCCGCCATATAAGGCGCACCTTTATGCTTTTTTCTTGCTATCTGGCTTTATATAAAAATGTAGTAGCCTAAGGAAAGTAATCTATAACAGAACAGAGTAGAACTCAACAGCGATCCTGCAGGCCTTGTCTTGAAGCAAAAGTTAATAGGAGAAGCTTTCTATGTCACGCGAAATGCTACGGGAAAAATAGATTTAATGTTAAGTTTCCTGCATACATACTTTTTCATTGACTAGAAGTAATCTCTCAATAACTCACGAAGTTGTTTAAGAAAAGTTTCGTGCCTTTTTTCTAAAAATACTGTCCAAACTTAAGAACCCAACAATCCAACAATAAACACTCATTCAAGTTGATTACACCAAGCTTTCTAATATACACATCTTACGACTTCTAAAGGGTCCGCCATCTAACGTTTTTTTTTTCAACTAGTGCTTATTTCGTGAATGGTAACACTTAGCTCATGTCTGATTTGACAGATAATTAGTTTTATCCTTCCGCTGAACGAATATGGTTGTGTATACGCTTGAACAACGCTGGGAAATATTGCGACATTACTTTGAAAATCATGGTAATGTTGCAGAATGTGTGCGAAAATTGCGTACGGATTTTGGAAGAAGAGAAGCACCGTCAGCTCCGTATGTTCGTTATCTTGCAAAAAAATTGTAAGAAACTGGCATCCTCATCGATAAACCAAAGCGTGAAAAGCCAAAAACAGTGCGTACACCCGAGAATATTGCTGCTGTGGCAGAAAGTGTGCGTGAAGCGCCATCAACATCAATTCACCGTCGTTCTCAACAATTGAACATTTCGGAGACATCATTGAGACGAATTTTGCATAAACACCTTAGTATGACGCCATACAAAGTCCAATTGGTTCAGGAGTTGAAGCCAACTGACCATCCAATGCGTTTTCGCTTCGCTAAGTGGGCCTGCGATCGACTTAGAGAAGATGCCGATTTTGCCAAAAAAATCATCTTTTCAGATGAAGCTCATTTTGATCTTGGCGGGTATGTAAACAAGCAAAATTGTCGCATTTGGGGCACAGAAAACCCGCACGCATACATTGAAAAGCCGATACACCCAAAACGAGTCACTGTTTGGTGCGGATTTTGGTCCAGAGGCATAATTGGGCCATTTTTCTTCGAAAATGAGCAAGGAGTGGCCGATGCAGTCAATGGCGATCGTTATCGGGCCATGTTGAACGAATTTTTGTTCACAAAAATTGAAGAGGAGGATATTGGCAACGTTTGGTTTCAACAGGACGGTGCTACGTGCCATACAGCCGAAGCTACACTCGATGTTTTGCGCCCTGTTTTTGAAGATCGCATTATCAGCCGCAGAGCTGATGTCGTTTGGCCACCTCGGAGCTGCGATTTGACACCGTTGGACTATTATTTGTGGGGTGCCGTAAAAGATAAGTGTTACGCCGACAAGCCAGAGACAATTGACGCTTTTAAGGACAATATTCGTGAAGCCATTGGTGAAATACAGCTGCACACAATCGATAATGTGCTTAAAAATTGGACCGATCGTGTAGGCTAATGCATGGCCAGCCGAGGCAGCCATTTGAATGAAATTATTTTCCATTATTAACCGGAAGGATACAACTAATTATCTGTCAAATCAGACATAAGCTAAGTGTTACCATTCACGAAATATGAACTCAAGTGTATATTGTGTTGCTATAGCCTTTCAGACCTTATTTTTCCACAACTTGTGCTGAATACTGCAGTGCCAGCGGATTCAGTTATCCTGAAATTTTTACACAGTCAGCATGGCTACTTTCTACTAAATCACACCTGCTGACATTGGTAGCATTTTCGTATTAGACGCCCTAATTTTCGTTTTAGACTCCTTATGCATCGTTCTACACTGCTATCCATATATTAAAGCCAGAAGCTTTCTGTGGTGGCAAACCTTAAAGTTTAGGAGTAAGCTGCCTTTTTGAGACCCTAAAGAGTACGAGGTTTTTGCGCCATTTAAGCCAGTTTTCTGAACTTCTGTTGCACCATAATTTTCGATCGTCGATGGATAAGAAAAATGTTGTTCCGGACTCGTCGGTGTGCTGATTTAAAAAATAATTCTTGCACGACCTTGGATAGCAATAGATTTTTTTTATCTAACAACTAAAACTTCTCGGCTATTCCCACTGCACTTAAAATTTAATTTTACGTTGACATACATAAATATCGCGTAACATTTTTCATTTTTATATACGTGTCCGGTTTCGATCATTCAGTTAGATTTGGGAACTCTTCGTCAAATTCCCACTGATGTGTCATATATACATTGATTCTGAAATAGTTGAACTTCTGCTCAATAGAATGTAGGTATATCCTCAGATTAGACTAATAGATCTGGTCTTTTATTAACGGAAAACTAAAAGTTGTTAATATTTATGAAACGCAACACTTGTCCGTGCTTAGAATATAACGATAAATGCCCTCTGTTTAAAACAACATCATATACTCGCATCAGTTGACAGACAATATTTCTTGTCTGCAAACAAGCGTGTCGTTTTTTTCAAATCGTAAGCTTGATACACTGTCGCCTTCGTGTTGGCATTATAGCACCTATATGGTTCTTGAATATCCTCTTTTACTGCTCCTCATTGAAAATACGATTAGACCAAACAATTCGCTGTGGTTCGTAGACAACAACTTAAAGTTGATGGTAGAGGATAAATGTGCTGCATCTATACAACGGAACTGATTTATCAGACTGGTTACAGCCATAGCTTGACCTTTAGGATACGTTTAAGGTATTTGCGTCACGCTATGTGATGTTATTTCGCGCGATCGCAAGCGACATCGTGTTTATGACAGAGTCATTTCGCCTAGTTTCATTTGTGTCTAGACGACGTTAAAGTGGACATTAGGGTGACCATAAGAAATAGATTTTCGAAAATGAGTCGGGGGAACCCCATAAAATGATAAGCCTTTGCAGATTTTTAGATAGCCAAAATTTGAGCTCGGTTTGATAACGGTAAATGGTGCCGACTCTCGCTCAAAGTTTCAAAAATCGCCGTTTTTTCTGTGTTTTGCAAAGAAAAAAAAGCTCTAGCTCCCGAACTACTGACCCAATTCTCACTATTTACGTATTAAATAATTTGTTAACAACGCTCAATATAAATGTTATAAAATAATTTGCGTTGAAGCACAAAGTTCGGGCAATATTGATAAACCATATGTTTTTTTAAAAATTTCCTTTGTCATAAAAAACGAACCACATAACACTTTTCTTGTACAAAATTTCTTTAATAATATGTTTTACAAAATTGATACCTTATTATAAATAAAATAAATATATAAAAATAAAATCTAATCCAGAGATTTACATAAAGCGGCTTTTGAAACATTGGGATACTATTTTCGCCACTCACTGACTACTTGGAGAACATATTGCTTTTGATCTTCATCTTTTGTTAAGAGGTCATTAAAATCAGTTATTAATTTTACTCCTCGTTCTGCCCAATCATTTATGACCTTAAGTGATCGAACTATTCTGAAACCTTCTTTAAAATTCGAGTTTTCAGCCCAAACATTTGTTTTGTTGTTGTTGACAATGTTTTTTAATCCAGCTGCGACAAATTGTTCAAGTTGATGTTTCTGAAGCTTTGGATTTGGAATTCGATTGTTTTCTGCCTCATTACTTGTCAAAAGTCTGTTGGCCATTTCTGATTTTTCCCCGTCAGATAAAGTTGGGTCAAAAAATGCCAGACCTACCAACTCTGAACTCAAATACCATAAATGATTTGAGAATTTCGCAAGAGCTTTCTCAGAGATATCCTTGTATATATTCTTGTATTCAATGCAACTGCACAATAGGTCAAGATCTTGTTTTGGCGACAGATAAGCCCTTGGGGCATTAAACCAAGCTTTGCAGTAAATTTTTACAATGAAAACGCAGATATCACCAAGAGCATTTCGTTCCTCATTACTTATTATAAACTGGCTTCGAAACAGAAATATTTTCAAACTATAAATAGCTTTAGCCATCCACCTAGCATGATGACGGGCGCCTGGTGTTCTAAATCCCACAACGTTACCATCCAGCTCTCCAAGAAACACTAGAACCAAGTGAAGGAATTCTTTGTAGTCATCTCTAGGCTGACATTCAGTGAGTTTTGCTTTTAGTTCACCTATAATCTGGGCTGCATTTGCTGCAAAATTTTCATGCTCATTTTAGCCTTCCAGTGTTCGAAGCAATGGTGTCAAAATACATTGCTTTTAAAGCGTGTGAGATTCCCCATTGTTCCAGAATTTCATACACAGCTGCGGCCTGCTCTGCACCAGTACTATTATCTATAACTGGCACTCCTACCAGTTGCTCGTTTTCACCATAAGATATAGATATGGCAATTCGTTCATTTTGCTCTCTCTTTAGAACACCTGGTAACAGTTTCCCATCCCAATGAACAACCACTGCTTCATTTTCTGCTATTTGTATTCGTTTTCGTATGTCCGCGGAGTATTTTTCTCTAAACTATCTTCTTTTTGAATGTAAAGCTGATTTTGAAACTACAAAGTCATTTGGATTCTGTTCTAGTGCTTCTATTGTAGATATAATTATACGAGAAGCATTTCTATCGGATACCTTACATCAATCTAACAACATAGAGAGTTTCATTGTTAAAATCTCTTTCACTCCACGACTATACCTCATTCTTTTGCTATTAGTAGGTCCAAAAACTTCGGTGGTAGCCTGAGATGTAGAAACGTCGTTTAAAATCAGAGCAAGAGTAGTAAGAGATCGAGTAATTATGAAAGTCAAGCTTACCGATATCAAAACTAAATTCTTCAATTTTGCGCTTCATTTTCTCTGCCGCTTGAGTGAACCGAAGATCGACTCCAATCATACAACCTCGGCGACCTATTTCTCTCTGTTTCAAAAGAAAAGCCATACCTTCTGGTTCCATCATAGTCAAGGCATCTTGATGGGCTACGTCAAAGAGATCGTCCATTTTTAAAGCAAATTCTTTGATTTTGTCTTTTATGCTTTCAAGGTTTTTATTTTTATTTCGTTGGTGATTTCTCCACTCATTATAAAGCTTCTCCAGTTTTATAATTGCATCTTTTTCGTATTTTGATGGAATTCTAGCTTTTTCCCAAAAAATAAATACTTCTCGAATGACAAGTCTCGCTGATTCTTTAAGGTTTAATTTAACAGTCCGTAAATTGAAAAATAGTGTTGCTAAGACTTGATGTTTTGATATCAAAGAACAGTAGAACACAATAAATAACTGTAAAATCCTTAAAATTACTAAAAGTACTATAGAAAACACAACAGAAATCAGACTCACAATTTATTATAATTTAATTTATTGTATTGAAAAAATAATAATACAATAAAAACCGCGAATTTATTTTATTGAAATGTTCGAACTTGCACTATTGGTAAATAATCAAAATTAACCAATCGAAAGCTTTTTGGCAACTGACAAGATTGTTGTAAGTGACAGTAAAATTATTTCCAATGTGAATTATGTGTAACGGGACTACATTTAATTAAGCATATAAATAGTGAGAATGGGATTAGCTGTTTGGGAGCAAGAGCTTATTTACTTCGCAAAACAGAAAAAAAGAGATTTTAGAAACTTTGAGCGAGAGTCGGAACCATTTAGCGGTATCCAATCGATCTCAAATCGATCAAATGGCTATCTTAAAATCTGCAAAGCCTGATCATTTTATGCGGTTCCCCCGTAAAAAAATCATAAAAAAAAATTTTCTTCGAGCGTTGCGGTCACCCTAGTGGACATTCTGCGGGCTAAAATAAGGTGCTTATTGTTAATGGAAAGCAGTTACATATGAAAATATTTAAAAAGCGATTTCAAGTGCATCCAAACAATGAAGAACGCAGACGTACTGAATAATTTCATCATTTGCACCCTCTTCTCCAAAAGTTTCCTGAAAATTGTAAAGATTTCTTTGGAAAATAATTCCAAACCGCATTTTCTTTCTACTTCCTCCCAAGATTTTCTTTTTAGCATTTTATTGTGGTAATCAGAATGACGAAAATTCCATCAGCATTGATTTTCGCGCACCAGTTTAATAAATTTGTTCATTTGTATGAGCGATTCCTCAAACTGATTTAAAATATTTTGATTGCAGTTTCTCGTCGCTATTCCTTCCAACACTTCCATATGTACACATGTACTGTAATTCACGCTATTAGCGCATACTATTAGCCATAAACGCAACCATAAGCAAATAGCATGAACAACAAGCGCAGACTTATTTGATTCGGTACATTTTTTTACTCTACATCCACATTTTATATTAAAACTCTCCTTTCTCTATTTTTATTGAAAATGGGAGAAATTGCTAGGCTGATGAATTTTGGGTTAGTAATGTTTATCTTGAGCCCGACTTGAGCTTCTCTCTTTTGGTCAGCTAGCATTTGGTGGATATTCATTATTCTATATGGTAGCAAACTCTGGGTTGTCTATATGTTTGAATTTGTATATTAAGGCGGTTTCCCCATGCGACGGCCTGTTTTTTAAGCATTTTTTGGGAATGTTTTTTTTTTTTTTTGCATCGAATGAAAAGATAGCATTTTGAGTTTTTTGCCATTTATTTACTACTATTTCAAGAGAATGTTAAACAAATTTCAAATAAAAATCTTCATTAGAACGTAAGTTGTGCCACTCCGAAGACACCCTCCTTGAAAAAGAGGACACTCACTTTCTCCACGATTTCGGCTTATTGAAAATTGAGATTTTGGCAGACTTCTGACAAAAAAGTTTCAAATTTCATGATTTATGTTTAGCTTGTCGTTACGAAAAAATTTAAAAATCTGATTTTAGGACGATTATAGGTTACTCTATAAATTTCAAGTGAATCGGTCAAACAAAGTTCACATTTGTATAGGTCTCAGCGCTCCCAACATCTGCTTCTTCTAACTGCTGTATCTTTATACCGACTTCAAATTTTAAAAAATCACTTTACCAGCATATTCTACACATGCTAAGGAATAAATTTATGCAAAAAAAAAAAATAATAATAATTTTTTCAACACATCACACGGGTGAACCCCCATAAAGCACGTTAAGGATATTTCCTAATCTTGTGCAAGTTTCGAATACCCGTGATCCGCGATCGATATTCACCACACTGCTTAATGATGGTCCGCAAGGTGTTGATGTGGTCAGAAATCAGGGCATAAACCTGTTTGCTTGACATTACCATTCAAAGACACAAAGACTTAGGGAGTTTGACGATTATTATTAGGTTTTGTCTTCCACTCTTCCGGGGAAACTACCGGACTTGGGTTCTCTCTTCTAGTAAATCCAAAATAAAGGGTGTTTTTTAGAGGTTTGGTTTTTAAATTGGCAACACTGTTTCTACAGATTGTCAATTTGACAGTTGAGAGTCGATTTGTGGTTAGTATGTTTTGCCATTTTACGCTGAATAAATTAACTCCAGAACAACGCGTGCAAATTGTGCAAACTTATTTTAAAAACCATGGTTCGGTTCACAAAACTTATTGTGCGCTACGTCCATTTTACGATCGACATAATCGTCCATCTGGGCAAGTTACACGATGAATCGTTTTCGCACCACGTAAACTCCAGGGGATAATACGCATCCCCAAAGACGACAAACATTGCGAACAGAAGAAGTTATTGTCGTTGTGGTTCAGTGTTCAGGAGAATCCATATGAATCGATTCGCCATCGTGCACAGCAATTGAAACTCTTTGTGGAAGATTTTCCGGAAAGATATTGGCTTAAAAGCTTATAAGATTCAGCTTGTGCAAGAGTTGGAACCGCGTGACCATTATAAAACATGATTCACCTTGATCCTCATTTTCAGCGCAAAATTTTGTTCTCCGATGAAGTCCTTTTTTTTTTAAATGAATATGTAAACAAGCAAAATTGTGACTATTTGGTATGCTTTATTCGCTCTCCCGGGGGTGGGAGCCGGAAAAGGAAGGAGAGTTTTTTCTTCACTCAGAGTGATTCGAGGATTATAATTCACACTAGTTTTTTTGTGGTTGAAACTCTACAACAGCCAAATCTACGTGTCAGTGTTATGCCTTCACACACAGAATTTTTCTGTCTGAGTTCTAATTACACAAATGAAAAACTGGCTTGCCATGGGCAGGATTCGAACCTGAACCCCTCCGAGTGAAAAACGATTGCTAGTACCACTACACCACGTCCATCCCTATCTAATTGATATGTTTTTTGATACACCAGGTTTTCTGTTATCTTTTATCATGATCGCCTTTATTATTTTATCCTTACGGATGTTTATGTGGCTTCCTTCAAGATGGTTGTTGTATTTTCCTAAGTATCACCAATAACCACCCGCAGAGATCGTAAGACACTAAATTTGCAATGCAAATATAAAGTTCATAAAAATCCTGTTCTGCATTGTGCTCATATGTAAGTATGTTTACAAAAACAAGAAAATCATTCGTATAGCTCTCGGCTTGAGACCAACTGTTGAAGTATTTTTAGAAGACGAAATTGGGTCTCAATATGTTGAAACTCTTGCAGGAGCTAATGTTGAATGACTTTACTCCTCTCCAGATTGTTTCTGAATAATCGTTCTGTGCTAGTTGAAATTATATTCCAATCTTTGGAAATCCATCAGAGTGTAGGTTCAGGGCATTTGACAATATACATACGTACACGGGGAAGTGTATGATGTGTGTAGCCCCTTAAAGACAAAAGCCTCATGTATCTATTCATTATGCTTGGTATTTGCCCAAAGAGTTTTCCAACACGACGTTTCAATTTGATTTATCCCGAAGTTTGATTGATTTTAATTGTAGGAAAATGATTTCCATTGGTCATGACAAACGTTGTCAGCCAGATGGCCTCCACAAACTCTTGTGCACATCCAGACTCTTTGATAAGATTGTTCATCAAAGTTTCGCATTTTGCGACTCTATTTCATCGATTAACAACACGGATTGATGGCTCTGAGTGATTCAATTGGGTACGGAGCTTTGGCATATACCTACGAAAGAAATGTTAAATCTGATGATCTCTGCGGTCAATTTATCGCCATTTCGAAAAATGACTCGACCAGAAAACTTTTCTCATAAAAGAGCAATATTCCCGCCACTTGTGTGACACGTTTCGCCGGCCCTCATGTTTACAGGTTCCGTCCATAAAAATCCATTGATCATTTTCATCCATTCACGGTAACAGCCACACCCGGCTCATTTTCGGAAAATATAAGCCCCAGTGATGCCTCCTGCCAAAAAACAATCACTAATACGTTCTGGATCGAGATGCTTTTTGGGAATCATTTTTGGATTTTCTGAGACCTACGAGGGGCGTTCAATATATTCTCGGTCCCGCAAATTATGCAAAGTGGAAGCGTAGGATGTGGCGTTGATGGTTTCACCTTTTTTTTTGTACTCAATGAGCAAGATTCCCTTTGAGTCCCAAAAAACTGTGGCCATGAACTTCCCGGCAGACGGAGTGACTTTGAACTTCTTCGGGGGGTCTGTTCCTTTTTTCTGCCACTGCATGGACTCTTGTTTGCTTTCAGGGTCATAGTGGTGGACCCATGTTTAGTCCCCAGTAACAATTCGATCCATAACACCGTCCGCGTTCTCACTACACATCTCCAAAAGCTCTCTACAGCATGCGATTCTCACTTTTTTCTGAGGCGCTGTGAGCATTCGTGGCACCCACCTTGCACTGACCTTCGAAAGGTTAAGATGGTCATGAAGAATGGTGTGAATGGTACCAATTGAAAGCTTGGTGATCTCTGCCATCATTTTCACCTTTATTCGGGCATCCTCAAGAACAAGTTTTTCGAGTTCTTTGATGCTTTCTCCCGTACAAGCAGTAGCCGGGGCTCCGGAGCGGGGGTCGTCTTCAATGCTCTCTCTGCCTCTCTTGAACTCACTTGACCACTTTTGCACAGTTGATAATGAAGGTGCGGAACCCTGGTAAACGGCCACCATCTCTTCATGAATAGTTTTTTGACTTTTTCCTTGCTTAGTGAGAAATTTAATTACAGCGCGATGCTCAATTTTCACCATCATCGTCTCAGTTGCCATTATGATTCTGTTTAACTAGAGACAAAACGCGAATTAATAATCACATTTATATGAAATTTTACATGAATGCACTAAAATAATGGTATTACCTGATAAATAAGTCAATTTATATATACAACCACAGCTTCACCCCGATACCGAGAATATGTTGAACGCCCCTCGTAAATGTGAACATTTTTTTTTTTTATTAAATTATCGCTAAAAATGGGTTTTAAGTACAATTCTGATGATCACAGGGTCGAGTTTTTACGCCAATTTAACTTTTTAAACCTTATGACCCAAGCCTTTATGCATATGCTGATGTTGTGATATGCCCAATTCCTAAAATCGATTCAATCTTCTTGCGCTGCGGGCACGATTTCGGTTCTTCACATCATAAACTTGTTCCAATAGCTAAAATTCCAGAATCAATTAAACAATAGCTAGGCCAGAGAGTGCTTCACGTTGATCGAAAAATCCTTTAACTCTTCGAATTATTTCAGCATAATATTCATAATTTTTGTAGTGAATTTTCACAATTTCAATGCATTGGCGAAGTGTGTGTCGTTGCATATTAAGCGTAGTTTTTACTCGTGCTGTAGTTTTTTGAAAGCCGCCAAAATATCTAACTATTCAAAATAAAACTTTTTATTGAAAAAACCTGTGCTTCACTGTCCCATTTATGAAAATTACTAGTCGTCACGAAGTAGATCCAAACTTTGTCAGAATGACACTAGTAGTCCTAAACATTCACAATGGAGCCGTGGTTCCGCAGGAGAAAATATATATTTTCTTTACGATATACCAGATTAATTCGGCCATTTGCAAATTCCGCAAACTAATAGAACACGTACAGTCTCCAAAAGATAACACAGTACTGAAAGCTTTCTCAGTGCAATGATTTTGAAGGGCCTTTTGTTTGAACGCCAGTACAGTTTTTTTTCTTTTTTTTTAAATTGGCTTATGCACAACTAATTGAAAATGTTAAGCTTAAATCAGAACACTTTCGACAATCAAACACACTTTGATTTGAATAACCTTACACTTATCCTACACGAATAATACAATATATGTTTGAATTTAAAGTTGTTGCACGTTTCCCATTGCACCCAACCCAACCCGTTCTGTTTAATTGTAAATTAAATAATATGTTAACCAGCAAGCAACATCTTAAGTCGAACATCATCTCCAACATCAATCACCATCGACTTGGCTAACCAATTTCACTTCCTGCTATTAGAAAACATAACTAAATAGTAGTCGATTGTTTTCTATGATACGTATACAAAAAAAAAAACACTGCATTCCTGCTATAATAAATATCTAAACAAATTAAACATTTTTCTATATAAAAATAAAATAAATAGTAATTCGTAGTGAAATTAAATAACAAATACAGTTCTTTCTTGCCATTCCTCACCTCTGTCAGGATATATGGAGGATTGGTGGAGACCCCGCAAAGGTATTTCTTACAATAAAATTCACAATATCTCACCATATAAAAAATGATTTTAAAAAATAAAAATATTTTTTAGAGTAGAGTATTCTCACATGTAACAGATGTAACATTTGTCTAAATTTTAAATTTAACATAAAACCCCTAAAACTAACTAATTACGAGCACCTCGGTTGCTACTATCATACATAGTGCTAATATCCAAGTAGTAAGTTCGTATTTAGATTGTTTGGTATGCATTTGTAGAATTAACTTCTGAATGTGGAACCCATTTGGAAATAAGTTAGCACCCTTATTACACTGATGAAGGAGAGTAGCAACCGGGGTGGTTAAAGAGTCAAAAAGAAATTATATTATACATATAATCGTATTTGTACTAATATTATCTAATGTGCTGTTGTCGCCTTTGTACGGTATTTGTTAGAGCTAATGTAATTTTTCTCAATTTTGTTTGTTTAATTTTAGCCCACGCATCGGATTATTACGGTGAGTGTTGAGTTGATTGCTCGCTTGTTTCTTTCTTTTTTTATTTTGGTAATTTTTTGTTTAAGACTTTTTTTTTGTTTATTGTAAAGAACATAGTTAAATGGTATTTTAAAATTTGAAAATTACAACAATGTGGAGTATTTGTTTTCTATATTTATTTATTTTTTTTTTTTTTTTCATTTACATTGATTCTTTTGTTTTGATTTTATGTTAAATTGTAGAGTAGATGTAAGAACTTCTTTTTTTGTTTTGTTTTTGTAGAGACTAATTTAATTTTAAAATTATCATATTATTTCACATGAGTCATTCGATTAGATAATTTTATTTCTCCACCCATGTATTTTTTTTTTAAGTCTATGATTTTTCAGTAAACAAAAATAAATATCAGTTTATTTAATTTACATTGGTGTTTTGAAGCGCCTCTTTTGAAGGGGTTCGTTTTACATATTCGTATATAATTTTTTCCCTTAGTTGTTGTGGATATGAAACAATTACTTTGAGAAAAAAATTCATTTGTTGGTTCATACATATATGCTCCTGCATATCACTTTTCACATTATTATTTTTTTTTTATCATTTAATTTTTATTATAAGTTTTAAGTATTTCGGAAAAGATGATTTTAATTTTAGTTTTATGTTGTTTTAAACTTTGGAGAGGTTGGCAAGCATTTATTAAACTTTATCTGTATCACATAGGTTGTAAAATTAACAAAAAGGGAGGTCGAGACTTTTTTTTCTTATACATATATGGTATAGGGTCGCGCTTTTGTTACTATCGGGTTACTTCATTATTTGGGCCACTGTGGCAAGTGGCGCCGTCCTGTTAAAACCACATCTCACCAATGTTGAGTGAAATATCGTTCCAACATATCCCGATAGCGATTTCGATTAACTGTAACGTGGCGGCCACCATGACGATTTCGAAAAAATACTGCCTTTCATACCATACCGTCAGTATGAAAACCGCACCAAACATACAATTGTTGTGGATGTTGTGGCATCTCATGAAGCACATGTGGGTTTGTAGCCGTCCAATAACGTATACATATTTTGCTTGTTGTCAAAGCCATTTAGCCAGAAATGAAGGTCATTTTGTGGCGAAATTTCAAATAGTCACCTGGCTTTACTTCTTGAGTCAATTTGATCTTGTACGGGTGTCCGTATAGGTCTCTTTGCAAAATTGGCCACAATGCTGTTTGAGCGACGTCCAATTCCTGCTAATTGTGTTGAAGTTTGATCTTTTTTTTGAAGGAAGGAGTGTGGGAAATTTTCCGTGCAACAACAGATTGATTTGGGTCGCTGTCAACAGATGCAGCACTCCTTATATTTCTTTCTCTCATTGGCACCGGAACATTAAGAAGCGAAAATGTAAACTGACATTTTTGTACCAAATCACGAATTGGGAGTCGGTTGGGCGATTATAACGACCAACGCTCCTAAAGTTGAAGCCACCGGCTTATTTTAATAGGCTAAATTGTACACATTAACAAGCAAAATAGTAATGACGGTTCAGAAAAAAATTAAGGGTGCGTTCACATTATAAAAAAAAGAAAAATTTATAGTTTTTAATGGAAAACCCTTCATACTCATTAAATTTACTTCTGAGCCGTGAAGAATGTCTTTGTGAGATTTCTTCGATGTCATGAATTTTGATACTAATTCGCAAGACCAATTTCTTGGCACCCACATTAGCTTGATCTTTAAAAAAAATTAGGTTTTTGGTCGTCATTGGACCAATCAAGCACCCAATGTCCCTTTAGTCGCCGTGTCTTAGCTTTTCAGACAAAATTTTTTTTCTTTTATACAGATAGACCTTCCAATAGAGATAACTTTGAAACCGTGCTGTAATAAAAGGTCCGCCATCTAACGTTTTTTTTTTTTCAACTAGTGCTTATTTCGTGAATGGTAACACTTATCTCATGTCTGATTTGACAGATAATTAGTTTTATCCTTCCGGTTAATAATGGAAAATAATTTCATTCAAATGGCTGCCTCGGCTGGCCTTGCAGTAGCCCACACGATCGGTCCAATTTTTAAGCACATTATCGATTGTGTGCAGCTGTATTTCACCAATGGCTTCACGAATATTGTCCTTTAAAGCGTCAATTGTCTCTGGCTTGTCGGCGTAACACTTATCTTTTACGGCACCCCACAAATAATAGTCCAACGGTGTCAAATCGCAGCTCCGAGGTGGCCAAACGACATCAGCTCTGCGGCTGATAATGCGATCTTCAAAAACAGGGCGCAAAACATCGAGTGTAGCTTCGGCTGTGTGGCACGTAGCGCCGTCCTGTTGAAACCAAATGTTGCCAATATCCTCCTCTTAAATTTTTGTGAACAAAAATTCGTTCAACATGGCCCGATAACGATCGCCATTGACTGTAACGGCCACTCCTTGCTCATTTTCGAAGAAAAATGACCCAATTATGCCTCTGGACCAAAATCCGCACCAAACAGTGACTCGTTTTGGGTGTATCGGTTTTTCAATGTATGAGTGCGGGTTTTCTGTGCCCCAAATGCGACAATTTTGCTTGTTTACATACCCACCAAGATCAAAATGAGCTTCATCTGAAAAGATGATTTTTTTGGCAAAATCGTCATCTTCTCTAAGTCGATTGCAGGCCCACTTAGCGTAGCGAAAACGCATTGGATGGCTTCAACTCCTGAACCAATTGGACTTTGTATGGCGTCATACCAAGGTCTTTATGCAAAATTCGTCTCAATGATGTCTCCGAAATGTTCAATTGTTGAGAACGACGGTGAATTGATGTTGATGGCGCTTCACGCACACTTTCTGCCACAGCAGCAATATTCTCGGGTGTACGCACTGTTTTTGGAAGGATAAAACTAATTATCTGTCAAATCAGACATGAGCTAAGTGTTACCATTCACGAAATAAGCACTAGTTGAAAAAAAAACGTTAGATGGCGGACCCTTTATTTGACAGTTCTTTAACTATTATATTCAGTTTTATTTGGCAAATAATCATGAATAGACTAACACCAAACCAACGCTTCCCATCATTCAAACTTATATTGAACGTCGATTTTTGATTCGCAAAATGTATAAAAGATTACGTGATATTTTCTGTCCTCAATCGACCAATAGAGAGCTCAGTATTCATCGTGTTGTGGTTAAATTTCGTACCACATATAATCTACATGACGCATAGCCAACAGCGCTTCAACATAAGGTGCAGACAAAATAAACTGTAGCCGCTGTGAGTGAAAGTGTGACGGAAAATGTGGATTTGTTAATTCGATGTCGATCGCAATAGTTTGCCTTTTGCGCCTACATTACATGGACAATTTTATGAATCTATCAATGGTTTGCTTCGGGTGTTCGCGTATTGGGCTCTCGAACGGCTTACAGTTGACCCTGATTTTTATATTGAAATAGTGTTTAGTGACAAGGCCCATAATTTGGCTCAGTAGGCTATTAACAAAGAAAATTGCTGTTTCTTGAGTGAGGCAAATTTAGATGGGACTTAATTTTCTGCATACAAGTGGACTATTCGGTGTGGTCTTCACGCTGGGAGCATCATCAATTCTATGTGATTCTAGCAGGATAGCGCTAGGTGCCATAATGCACATGACCGCTGCGGGCTCGTTTGCAGCGGTCGATTCGTTAGACCCAATTTTCAACGACTCGGCCACACATTTCGGCCGAAACGGCCACTATTTCGCGTTCAATGTTGGCTCTGAGCCTTTCCAACGTCGTCGGCGTGTTGGCATAAACCAATGACTTAACGTAGCCCCACAGAAAATAGTCGAGCTGCGTTAAATCGCACGAACGAGGCGGGCAATCGACTGGCCCATTTCTTGAGATAACACGCTCACCATACTTACTCTTCAATAAATCGATTGTAGCGTGTGCTGTGTGGCTTGTGGCATCATCCTGTTGAAACCACATGTCGTCCAAGTCCATATCTTCCAATTCGGGCCAAAAATAATCGGTGATCATGGCGCGATAACGCTGACCATTCACAGTAACGTGACGATCGTTATCGTCGACGAAAAAATATGGCCCAATAACGCCGCCGGCATGTAAACCGCACCAAACAATTATTTTTTGTGGATGAAGTGGTGATTCATGAAGCACATGTGAATTTTCGCCCGACCAATAACGCATATTTCGCTTATTGACGAACACATTGAGCCAAAAATGAGCTTCGTCAATGAAGATGATTTTGCGATGAAATTCATCATCTTGGCGCATCGGCTTCAATTCTTGAGTCAGCTTGATCTTGTATGGGTGCAAACCAAGATCCTTACGCAAAATACGCTATAATGTGGTCTGAGCGATACCCAATTCTTGGGAACGCCGTGGAATTGACTGATTTGGATCGTTTGCTACGGACGCCTGAACGGCAGCGATATTTTCGACACTTCGACCAACCCGTTGTCTCACTGGCACGGCAACATCACACAACGAATATGTAGACTCAAATTTTTGCACTAAACTTGTTATTGCCTGCCTACTAGGGCGAGAATTACGACAGAAAATTGGAGTTAACGCTCTTAAAGTTGCAGTCACCGACTCCGAATTTCGGTAGAAAATTTTTATAATTTGCAGACGTTGCTCGTTCGTGTACTTTACCATGATGAAAATGTTGAGTTTACTGAATAAATTGACAGTGACAGTTTGATGATTAGTGAAAGAGTGCGCTCACAAATTAAATTCAAAGTTGTCAAGGCCTTATTGGAAAACCCTTTATTTAATAAAGTGACCAACATATGTTCTGATTTGTAGATTTGTGGGATCATTGTTCTATAGAGCATAACCTTCGTTCTCCGAACAAAAAAACTTAAAAATCAATTGATTTGATACACCGAATCAGCAACGGCTGGCTTATGTTATTCTTCACCATTCAAATTTCAAATCAAATTCCGCAAACATGTTACTTGTGGGTTAATATTTAGTCAAAGATAGACGAACTCTTCGAATAACTCTAAAATTGTAGCAGTTGATATAAGCATTTTTCTTTCTTTAAACGTGAAACGACAATTGCTTGTTTATCGGCAGTATGCCTTTCGGTTTTTCCTCACTTATTTAAAGGTCAACATCCTTGGCCTTGGCTGGAAGACCAGTCGAGAAATTTTACATTCAAAACAACTAAAGATATCATCGTCCGTTTTCACTTACGTTTATGCTTCTACATCAGAGAGCATGACACTGAAAGTTTTAAATAAAGTCACTACGAAAACAACTCAGTCTTTGAAGTATTAAATATGGTTAAATAGGGCATCTGAAAATGTAGAGTTGGCCTACACTTTAAAACAACCAGAAATATTATAACTATTCAAAAAGTTTAACTTCTTTTCATGGTGTTGATTACAGCAATTCCCGTTCTGGTAATTTGTCGTTAGCCAACCTGTTAAGGGCTGCCATTTGTCCGATATAAATGGGGTACTGTGTCTGCAAATTTTTTAACAAAATGAAGACGTTCTGCAGAGTATCAGTTACATATATAGCGAAGGAAATTGAAGTATTATATCATAGTTACAAAAGACTTTGTCTCAATCTCTTGGCTAACTAATTTATCTTGCCTTGAATGGCCCTAAAGCAATTTAATGGGAACGCGCGATTATGTAGACGAAATTGCTGAAAATAAAGCTTTCCGTGTTGACAACGGTTACTCGTTGTATACTTGAATTCAAGATTGAAGAAGTCAACTAAACCTGCTTTACAATAATATTTCTGAGAATGATGTCAATTAGTTCGACATTACGTAGAGAGTTAACCAGAGTTAGCAGTGGTCCAAATTCTCCTTAGTCATTAACAGGTGTATATTTTAACTATGAGGCTAAGGCATTTTATTTTATCACATTTGCCTCAAATTAAAACTGATATGATGACTAAAAGGCCTGTATTACTTCATATCAAACATTGTATTCAGTTGCTTATTGAGAATTTACTCATTCATTGTTCCCGAAATATTGAACGCATACATTGTAAGTTGGTTGCTATTTGGCATTTCACATTTATTTAATATTTTTGCGTACAAATTTGTTGATTGCACTTATTTACAATCATGAAATCGGATGACATTGAAGATAGTATTGTGTAGTTGGCCTTCACAAATTGAGAAAGGAAAAAGGCGAAATCTTTCGCATCTTGCGGTTGTTCGAAAACCGCTGCAACGAAAAGAAAATCTTATTGTAGGAAACTCTGAACATCTATGAGTAAAACTTGGCGAAAGTCTATCAATGTTTTTAAAGATTTTTTGAAGCTCCCCATTTAAATAATACTCGCCGGGGATATTCCAACAAGACTCTGCTCCCACTCACAAGGCAAAAACCATTGAGTATTTTAAAAAAAAGAAAAAAACATTCTGAACTTCATATCATCATATCGTTGAATTATAATCCATCGACACCGAAATTCTCTTGTAATCGATCCCTTGTCTGAGCAATGAACAAAGTACTGGAAGGTATATGGTTTGAATCTTGAATAATGTGTTCTATGACTTGTAGCTATTGATCGATCCTCGCTCACATTTGGCATACATTTTTCCTCGTATCGATATTTTTTGGTTAAACTAGGTATAATCTCACATTCGTCAAACAATCTTCTATGGAGAGAGCCAAACAAAACGTCGAAAATTATTTTCCGGTCGATTTTTATTTGTATCTTATGAGAAACTAGTAGAAATACTCTCATAGAAGATGACTAATTGAGATCGTCGGATCTGCCTTTTAGTGTCTTATCTCATAACAGAGAATTCCACTTCCAAAATATTCGGTTTGTTTCTATGAGTCTCATAAGTCACAATTACGATTGTAATTTGATTGGAAAAAAGTTTGAATGCTAGTATAACGTTGGCAAAACACCAAAATAACTGCGCATATTATCTACATATATAATTTTGACCTCCCTTTAATATAAATGCATGTAATCAATAAATTATCACGCTTGGGAATACCCTTCTAAAAATAATTTAGACTAGATGCAAGCCATTTCATCCAATATTTAGTTATACTCGTATATGTATGTATAATTATAATTTCTTAACTCCTACAAATTGGCCAACATAATGAATATACCTACACATACTCGTACAATAAAACCAATAAAAATTCATCGATATATGATAATAAATAAATTTAAAAGTTAAAATGGATAAAACGTGAACAAAAACCAAAAACAAAACAACAATTCTTTTCTATTTCAAGATGAGTACAATCTTAATCCGGGTTTAGAGTGGGAGGATGAGTTCACAGGTAGGTATCTGTGCGTTATATCGGCAGTTAATGGGATCGACATGAAGCAAAATAGGAACTTTAAATTCATTTTAGCATTTTTCACGTGATTTTCCAACTTTTTTTTTGTTTAGTTTAAAACGTTTTCTACTTTCTATTTTTTGACAAGAAACAAAATTTTTGAGAAAAATAAAACTTTCCGGTTTTCCAAAATATTTTCCTACATAGAATCCTTTTTGTAGAGCTTACATATATATTGTATTTTGTTGTTGCCTGAACTCTTTTTTTTTATATATATAATATGTATTTAAAGTTTTCTTCAAAATACTTTTAGCTAGTAACGAAGAATATTTTTTTTTTCCTTTCAAAGATTATAAACAATATATAAATAGTGTTTGTTTTGCATGTTTCTGTGTATTTGCTAACATACATACATACATATTTAAAATATCCAAGATTATCATACATATATTTGGCTTTAGATCACTTTTATTAAAATATCTAACAACAAGCTCACAACTCATAGTCACTGTTTTTTCTTTTTACTTCTTTTGGAAAGCTATTATCATAGCTATTGGATCAAAATTAGAAGAAAATAAAAAAATATATATATATAAAAAATATTGTAAAGTAAAGGTATTTGTCTGAAGAAAAACTGTATAAACATTTGTTGTTAATGGTGAAAGGTTATTTCATTATTTAATCTCATTTATGCGTGGAAGGGAATTTAAAAACAAAATTTAACAAAATCGCATTTCAAACTACAAAACGTTGGTGCTTTCAAAATTATAAATGTGCTCGTTTGTGCTAAATGTGTAAAGTATATGAAATACAAACATATGGTGAAGGATATTAAGGCTTATTGTAAAATGTTAAATTCGCCTGACGCTCAGTGTCGTGTTACATTTTGAAAATGACTCGCATATAATTCCCGTCCCCTCTTAATAGGCCTCACTCCAATGGGCAAATGGACAGTCCTCTCCAGTTGTGCAAATTAAGTTGATTGAGGCCCTCTGCCACTTAAGCGAATTATCTTAACGTGGCACTTCTTAATCACATCATATTCTTGGTCTGGAGAGTTCGTAAATATATTCGTAGTTTGCAATTGCATCTTTTTTAACATGAATATGGCTTAGCTATGAGTCAACATTTTTTCTGTGCGTTACCGTCTATTTTGCATTCCATATTGTTCAGGGCTAGTGCTTATTTGCTATGGTTTCTCAGATTTAGTTCGAAACGTAGCGTCTGATAACTCGTGTCCTTTGCGTCGGCAAAATGTCTCCGAAACCTAAGGTTGAATTAATGCGGGAATCTCGTGAACGTGAACGTAAGCGAGACCAATTACGCAATGGCGAAAAATCTACTCCATGAGCCAACAAATAGCGAATGCGAGACGCTAACTTGAATCCGAAGTATTACAAGAACGTCGCTTCGTCGAAAATAGTTTCGGAATATTGTGTTCAATTTGCGATCGTTTGTGATTTGAACGGGACATGAAACAAGTGCCGTTGGTACTCAACATCAGATTACAGATAGGGCAAGTGAGCAGTTGGAGGGGGTTGTAAAATTGTTTCTACTGTCAATGGAGGCCCAACAAAAGTCTTAAATTGTTTATTTGACCTTTTTGAAGAGCTTAGGAGAACTTTTTTTGGTTTTGCTATATTTGCACCATGTTTCAGCTGTACAATAAATCAACCCAATGTTCGCCGTTTCTTTCGTGTTTATTATTAAATTAACAAATTAATTTGAGTGTTGGTTTTGTTAGCGGAAACAGAAGCACTTCTTGGATGTCGGTCAAATATTCTATACAATCCAGGGCCTCCAATAGTTAGTATTATTTGGTTACAACTTGTTTTGTAAGTGTCATATATTCTGTATTCTAACCCTTTTCTTTTAATAGTCTACACGGATCTTCAACTGTTCTGTTATCCTGACTTAAGATATTCCGTAATATTGAACAGCGTTCAACATCATTTGTGTCTGTATGACCTCGTTTGAATTAAGCTAACCATCGACAAATGGTCGCTTTGGACGGAACAAATTCCTTATTACACTTTTCAAGCCATTCTTGAGTTTTAACGGCATTTTCCTATTTTCCCATCAAATAACAATATTTTATCAACGTAGGAAACTATTTTTTTCCATGATTTTGGAATCACAGTCGCCATCTATGTATAATAGATGTCAGTCTCGAAACACCTACATACGACTTTAAAGTCGATAAAAGCTGGTAAGAGAAGATCTCATCTATCGTCCATCTGCCGAGTGAAATGTCAAGTGTGTTGCAGAAAGGCTTTAGGTGTTCATACGGAGCTATACGTAGAACAATATAGGCTACATTGAGCGGAAATATGCCTCGATAGTTGAAAAATAGGACCAAATCATCATTTTGATAATTTTTCACTGATACTAAAGTTGCAAGTTGATCAGCGTTTAGGCTAGTTTAAAATAAGTTTAATTCATAAGAGACCCTACAGGCAACGTTGCTTTAAAAAAAAATAGTTTCCACGCTTGTGTCATCATTTATTTCGTTTCCGTTAATAAACACGACTATGAACGTTTTGAAAAGTTCAACAGAATGGCTTTACGTGTATAAGGAGACCAAAACGATTTTTTTCAATTAATTAATATTCACTTTTAAGTCTGTATAGAGTACTTATGGTGTCCGAGCTATTGTACCTAGCGTCGACTACGTAAGCACTTTTAACCAACTTCGTCCAATAGTTTATTCAATTCAAAACTTCTCCACAAGTGCATAGACTCACGTTGTTCACGTTCACGAACGACGCAATTTGCTTAAAAATTCAACTACTTCTAGTTAATCAACACATTCCAGCTTTTAATAGCCTCGTACACCTAGTTGATAATTTGTGTGATTTGTGCTAAAATAAAAATTGTTCACGATTGGTGCACACGTTGATATCGTCGTTCACTAGGTGAAACAGCTAACGTTGGGCAATGCCTTCAACGCGTTTGGCAGTTAGTTTTATTTTGATGTGAAAATGCTTATATTCAGCAATTCTACTCACATCAACGACCAATGACCTTTTGATTCATACGAGCTCGTATTATTGAGATCCTCATACATTAGATTTCAATGCTCTGAACTTAATGCGTTTCGCGCAAAATGCTGGACGCCGGGCATTCGGTCCTAATTTTTTTTTTATTTCAAAGGCTATTAAGATTTTAATGCGCAAAGTACTTACACACAATTTATGTGGATACCACAAAATCTTTTCAAAGGCAATCGTTTGGCATAAGAGCACCTCGCGAGTTTTCCCCCTATATATTCGTTGGGCCTTAGATCAGGACTCCTTGAGATCCAACTCAGTGCGCTTATATTATTTTCTAGAAACATGAATTGGAGCATTGTCCTGTAGAAAAATTGAGAGCCGAACCAGAAAGCTCTTCTGCTCACTAAACCGTTAGTTCTTCCAACATCTGAATATAAGGTTCGGGTCCATTTTGCCAATCCAATCACCGAAAATCCTGCTTAAACGATAACTCTTCCTCCCGCAAAGTTGGGTTTTATTCTTATTTGATTCCCGGAGAAAACAATTTCTTTGACTGCTGTTTGATTTCCGGTGGATTAAGTTTCGTTCACCATTATGAAACTGCACAAAAACAACTCCAAAAACTTTTTACGTTGTCATTGCGTTCGTGCTCAAATGTAAGCAAATTCAGAACCCATCTTACGGATAGATTTCTCATATCCCAGTGATCATTCAATGCTTAAGATTTCTAAAATCTCGTCCACTTTGAGTCAGTTCTCATTGTCAGTTGTCTCGGCATAAAATTTCGGCGTTCAACCATCTGTCTGCTAAGTGTTTGTACAAGGTGGCGCAAAATTAATCATCCAATTTTGTTTTTGAATTACTTTTTTACTAAATAAAAAAAAACGGTTTTGATTACAATTGCTTCTGTTAAGTGGAAAAGATAATATCCGCCAAGTGTCTGCTGCCAGTGTTGATACACATTTGTGCCCGTTTTATCGCATTTTCCATGACTTTCTGCAAGATTTCCGGTGATAACTGGTCGCAATCCTGTCGAATATTCTCCTTAAGAGCTGCGATTGTCTGAGGGTGTTGACATAAGTCCGCAACTTCAAGTAGCCCCAAAGAAAGAAGTCTGATATGGTTAAATCGGGCGATTTTGCTGGCCACGCCAAATCGCCGAAAAGAGATATTACGCGAGCTGGAAAGACATCCTTCAAAATATCTATTGTAGCGCTTTGTGTGCGGTTGCACCATCTTGTTGAAACCACATGTTCACCAAGCCCCGCTCATCGAATTCCGGCAGTAAAAAGTCGTTTATCATGGCGCTGTAGCGTTCGCCAGTAACAGTAACCGTATTGCCGATGGCGTCCTTAAAAAAATACGGCCCAATTACGCCCCCGCGTGAAGGGCGCACCACACAGTGTCTTTGAGTCGATGTTATGGCTTTCCGTGCATCACACGCGGATTTTCAGTGCCCCAAAAACGAAGATTTTGTTTATTGACGTAACCGCTTAAGTGGAAATTCGCCTCGTCGCTCATGATGATTTTCGACGCAAAATAGTCCTCTTCGTTGTTGAGTAATTCACACGCGACTGATGGTCAGGAGGCATTAACTGATGCACTATTTGCACTTTGTACAGGAACATGTGTAAGTTTTTCACTAAAATTTTCTGTAGGGTCCAATTGCGTGGCCCGTCGTCTGGTTGATGTTTTTTTTTTCGTTCTCAGCTACATCGGCAGCTACAGCCGCGATATTCTCGGCCGAACGACCATGATGTGGTTCCACTCTGTTCGACTCGAGTAGCTAAGCGCCGAAATGTTTGCCCAGTTGGCGCGACACGATTGGGAAATCGACGTCGAAATTCATGCTGAACTAACACCACCGACCGATTATTGGTCAAAAACATCAACACAATTATTCCACGGTCTTGTCTGTTTGTATACTGCAGCTGTCTAGTTCACAAATTTCAAATATAATTGACGTACGACGCCATTTACAAAAATTATACCATCTTCCGATAGGGTGAGTAATTTTGCACCACCAACACCTTTACCAAAAATGAACGAGAAAGGTTACCGCGTTTATTGGAATTTCTGCTCAAAACGCATCAAAACAAAAATGTAGAGCTATTCAAATGTTTGTATAGAAATTTTCACTACTGTAGTCGTTTGGGTGTCAACTAGGCACTCGGCGTCTGAATCCTAATCGGCTTGGTAAGCGGCAGTTTCTGTGTACCTGGCAGTGTTTTGCTTTTTAAATTTCTGTCTTACTGACAAATGCTACGATTCAGGCGAAATTGTCAAGCCTGAATTACCAAGCACCTCTATGGATGTGCGTGGCTGAATCCCTTACCATCGACACCAAGTTTTGTAAACCTGAAATGCATCTAAACTACGCATCCTTCTTAAGTTCTCAAATAATCTACCTGTCCCAGATCGAGAAGTTTTATGTAAACAAAAACAAAAAACAAAAAAAAAACATTAAACATTTTCGTTTCGTATTTGTTTTCTTATATTTTATTAAATTTTTCGTTTCATTTATTTACTTTTGTTTCGTTTCTGTCATCATTTCGTTTTGTTTTATTTGTTTTCTTTCACACAAATTTCAAAAAAAGAAAAAAAAAAGCAATTTTTTTTACAAGAAAATAAATGAATTAAATCTAAATGTTACCTATTTTGTGTTCATATGTCGGTGGTGCTTATGTATGGCCAATCATTTCGCAGTTTCACCAAACTGCTTAAATAAAATAAAATATTTTTATTAAATAAAAATAAATATATATTTCTTAAATAAAAAATAAAATTTATAAAGAATTTGTGAAATTCAATGAAGACTTTACAAATTTAATTTAAATAAAAATCTGAACCATTATCTAATAAAAAAAAAATTGGGTGGAGAAATATACAAAATCAATTGACAAAAGTACACACGTTTTCCTTCTTTTTTTTTAATTTAAGCTACTGTTAATATTAATTTTAATTTTATTTATATACTGTATGATTTAACAACTTTTATACATATGATTTTTTTATATATATATTAATTTGAAAATTATACATGTCGCATCGCAAGTTTCACATTCGTATTCCTTTTCTTCTGTTTTGTAAAAGAACAAAAAAGTATTCAACCAAAAAAAAAAGCTTCTCACACCTCTTCTGATTTATTTTTCCTTATTTTTTCGTTTGTTTTGGAACAGTTTTTTCTTTTTTGTACAAAAAACTAAAAAAAAAAAAAATAGAAAAAAAAACAATTTTATATTTATTGTGTAAATTAATATTCTCTTCCATAATGGGCATATACAAGAGATAACTGCATAAATGTACATCAAGCTCTCACCAAACAGTACAGTTTTGATCTTCTTTTTGTGTGCGTGGGTATTATAATAGTAAATCAATTACCAGTAATACAAGTAATATTCATTCTCGAAAACAAAAGCAATAAAAAAGAAAACATTTTGTATCTAATCCAAGTTAAAATTGAAGTACACAAAAATATTAATAAAACAAAATCATTTTGCACATAATTATCTGAGGTAACTAACTATACACAAACTCATTTTAACAATCGAGTGTTCTTTTTTTTTCTGTAACATTTTGGCAATGTTTTTATTTTTCTGCATCTGCGTGTTCTTTTTTTTATTATTTTAAAAAATATATAAAATCATATTTTTTCTTATATTACAATTTATTTATACGGCTTGAATATGCATACCTTGAATTATAGGAAATCGAACAAAGTCCTTTGCATGGTAAAAGATGTTTAAGACAAGACCTATCGTATAACAGTATGTTTATAATTTGTCCTCGATGATTTATGTTTTTAGATAGCTTTTAATTTGATTTTTTTTAAATCTTATCCTATTTTGTTATCGAATATTATCCTTGCATTGAGGCCTCCTAGGTCCTGCGTTTTTTTTTTATTTCTTAGTAGATATTATTGAAGCAATTTTATTTTTCTAAGAAACCCAATTGTAAGTAGAGATTCCATTTGCTGTGAGATTTGTTATAAATATTTATTCAACCCCATTCGGGGTTACTCTAGTTTCTCCAAGCGCTTTCTGTTTTGTTCAATATCATAAGAGCTTTCTTAAAATATTTATAGGACTGCGTTATTATAATAGAAGGAGAACTTTTTATTTGGCATTCCAAGAACTTCTTCCAAACATTACGCCCGATCCGTGCAAAAAGCCATCCTAAAATTGAATAATCAAAGTCGTTTACTGCTTAAGGAAAGTCTCTATCGTGGCATTAAATACTCGTTGTGCATATGTCAAAAATTTAAAGTGCATAACACACTCTTCGGTTTATTGAATCTATCAGGTTGTAACATAAGTATTGCGTGATTTTTGAATGTTTGTCTAATGCTAATTAATTTGCACCAAATGCAAAAATTTAGTCTTCAACGTAATTTTCTTCATTAGACAACACAACATTAGTCAGTAAAAAAAAAAATTCTTTGGCCTAGACGAAAAAAATATCCAATAGCCTCTTGGACATCATCGATAGATCTGTAACTATGTGCAGATGGTCCTATCTGTATGAGGCGGAATAGAACACCTCTTCGATTAACCAGTCCTAACCGTTTCTGCTTTAGCTGTTGGCAGCAGACTTCTGTGGTGATAGCCGAGTTACGGGGGAACAGATCAAAATGGATTATTCCCTCAGCATCCCACTATACTGACAGTAATACCTTGAGCGGGTGAAGTACATCACTGACTGGGATGTTATTTTGAACTTAGCCATTCTTGGCCATTTTTCATCTCCGGTAACGATTCGATTCCAAAACGGCTGTTGATTGTGACACGACAGAAGCACAGTGCAAGCTTCGATTCGCTTTGCTGAAAATTATTTTGCGATGGGTGCTCTTATACCCAGTTTTCCAACATGATTACTTTGCTCATATTTGTTGTTAGGTGTCGACGCATGTTCATATGGCTTAGCTTACCGTAACAGTGGGATTTCCTTCTAAGGTGGACTTCAGGAGCTCATCGTCTAGTTATTCTGGGGTTCATCCTTTAGGTCAAAATTGCCATTTCTAAACTTTGCAAAGCAACGCCTACACTTGGACTCGCTGAGAACACCGTTTACATACACATTTTGGATTTTTCTAGTCGCCTCACTTCCATTCTGATTTTTCCAATACAAAAATAATAAAATATGCCGAATATGCTCTTCCGATACATTCAGTTAAAAATGCTTACAATGATATTAGCATAACGAAATTTGCGGACTGAATGAGCAATATATCCCAAATATTAATTTCAGTAACGGTTTCAGCATTAAATTGGTTTTGTGCATTCTATGGCAATTGGAACATATCCGTCGAAAAAAAACGCACATTACTTATGTTACAACCTGATAGTTTACTTCACTAGGCCCACTTCATTCGCTGCTTAATTCCTTAAGTACAATGAAGTACAAATTTCAATCATGAGTATAAAAGGTCACATAAAATTTGAATTTTCACACACGATTTTGGCCTCTTATTGGCTTTAGATTTGTTTTTCTAATAGACATGGCAGAAACTACACTACAACCTGACGACGTATTAGATAATCTCTCAACCGCACAACTCTCAAGTTAATCTTGAGTAAAACGCGTTAGTCTACTTCTGAATAATTGCTGCTTCAATGAAAGCAAAACGTCACTATTTATCAATCAAAGTTTCTATCAAGAAATCAGGAATGGTGGAGAGACTCTGAACGAGTGGTGTTATTATTAAAAATTTGCAATAGATCATTTTCTATTGGTTGTTTAGCTCTTCTTGTTTGGTATCAGAAACAGTTGGATTGGCTGTATCTTTGAGTTTCTTAACTTTCTAAACGTAAATTTCTTAATGCTGAATTCATAGTGAGTTCGGTTAGCAAATTTCCCGGTTAGTACGATGGATGAGGATGAGGTATAACTCAGCGGATTTTCAACTTTTAAATCTTAATGGTCTCTGCCGCTATCTCTACTAACCGATCCCAATTGTTGTACCTCTGTTTCGTTTCACCTGGGTCCAAAAACGAAAAACAGATAACTTCCCGCATAATTTATCAAACGGTGTGTTTTTATTGAGCAGATCGCCAGTATACAACTTTGTCCATATTCCTTTTCTATTCAAAGTTGTGCGGCAGTGCAGAGCAGGACGCTTTGGTTCCATAAACAAAGCAATACTCAGACAATACATTCGTATTATTGTTTGTGCTGCTTTGGTTTGTTTATAAGAGAGGCGATAATTAATTGTCATAGATGCACAGTATACAATTTTAAGTAATATCTCCAATCAATTGTGAGTCATTAGCTTCTAATGCTAACTTTAGTACTAGTTTTTATCATCACCTATACGAAAAGATTTTGTATGTTTTTTTTGGAAAACTTATTTCTTGCCATTCTTTGCTATTAGTATCGAGTTTTATTAACCTAAATACTTCCAAATTATGCGGCTTAAATGAGAACTTTCTGTGAGAAATATTACCCTATCCACAGATATCGATCACTCCATTGCAACATTCCCAGAGTTTAGGATATGCTAACCAACGCTCAAAAGGCGGAAAGACAATTGTCTTTGTTATAGAAATGTTGTGTCTTATTTCATTCCATCTCATCCTGTTATATTGAAACGATTTTATTTCATGGTTTCCAACAATCGAACCCATGCTGAATCCGAAGCTATGGAGAGAGTGCGAAGTTTTCAGTGTGGGAAGAGTTAGACTTTGTAATTATCTTTAGAGGACTCCTCTGTTCAGAATTATTTTCATAGTAATTACCATACCATCGCTTTACATTGCTGAATCTGCCTCACAATTACGCTTAAGCTTTTTGTTTAAATTTTATTTTTTACTATTTGCACCTTCCTTCTGCTTGATATTTGTAATTTAGCTGTTGTCATAAGGTTTTTTCAACTACCAACCACTGAATACCATCATAAATCCAATTCGATTCTAGTTCCCACAGTGTTATCTTATTACAATAAAATGAGGTGCGATACAAAGATAAATACATTTGTTTAGATTTAAATGTAAAAAAAAAGAAAAAATAATAATAATCTAAGAAGCTGAAAAGAAAGATTTTAAGAACAAACAAAATAAAAATCGTAGAATTGTTCCTGTTTTGTCGATTGTCATGTTCCTCTAGCTGTGTTAGTTTTATACATTAAACAGTGCTTACATATGATGCCCAAGGAGATGACGAAGAGAGCTCGCTGCCACACATCGATCATGGCTTTCATTCCAAATTACCACCAGGGATTCTACCCCATGGTTTGCCGACTGTGAAGGAAGTAGCACCAGCCATAACACCCCTCGAACAAAAGAAAGAACACGAAGAAAAGAAAGAGAGTAAGTTTGGCAGGATTTACACATTACACATTCGCACATTACATATGAAATCATTTATACTGTTTAGTTAGAGAACTATCCGAGGAACAGAAGCAAATGATTATATTGTCAGAGGACTTCCAGCGGTTTGTACTACGTGCCGGACGTGTAATTGAAAGAGCTCTTTCGGAGAATGTAGACATTTACACAGATTACATTGGGGGTGGTGATAATGAGGAGACTAACGATGAAAGAACACACGCTCGGTTATCGATGAATCGGGTTTTCTATGAAGATCGATGGTCAAAGAATCGTTGCATTACTTCAATGGATTGGTCTACACATTTCCCTGAGTTGGTTGTTGCATCGTATCACAATAATGAGGTTGGTTGGAGTTTTTAATTTTCATTAGAGTCAGCGAGCAATTAGAAAGTATTTATGTGTCTATTTGTTGTTATAGGAAAGCCCTAACGAACCTGATGGTGTTGTTATGGTCTGGAACACGAAATATAAGAAACAAACACCCGAAGATGTATTCCATTGTCAGAGTGCCGTGATGTCAACATGTTTTGCTAAATTCAATCAGAATTTAATACTCGGTGGAACGTATTCAGGTCAAATTGTTCTTTGGGATAATCGAGTGCAAAAACGTACACCTGTTCAAAGGACACCACTTAGTGCTACAGCACATACTCATCCAGTATACTGTTTGCAAATGGTTGGCACACAGAACGCACATAATGTGATATCGATCTCATCCGATGGTAAGCTATGCTCTTGGAGTTTGGACATGCTGTCAATGCCGCAAGATACACTAGAACTTCAGCAGAGGCAATCGAAACCAATTGCTATCACTTGCATGTCATTCCCATCGAATGAGATCAATAATTTGGTTATGGGCAGTGAAGATGGCAATGTTTATTCTGGTAAAATAGAGAAAATTTTATTTTCCATTGGTTAGACGTGTGAATGTAAATGTTTGCTTATTTGTTTGTTTTGTTTAGCTTATCGTCATGGAATTCGTTCGGGTGTGTCAGAGGTGTATGAGAAGCATTTAGGTCCAGTAACTGGCATCTCTACACATCCAAATCAATCGACTCCAGATTTTGGTGATTTGTTCCTGACGTCGTCCATTGATTGGACGATCAAATTGTGGAGTCTTAAGGTAAATTTATAATCTCTTAAATATTTCTTCAGAGAAAAATTGTAAAAGTATTTTATTTTACTAGGATACAAAACCGCTCTATTCCTTTGAAGATAACTCAGACTATGTCATGGATGTTGCATGGTCTCCAATTCATCCCGCCTTGTTTGCTTCTGTCGATGGCAGCGGTCGCCTTGATTTATGGAATTTAAATCAGGATACTGAAGTGCCCTCGGCATCTGTAATTGTTGACGGTGCTCCAGCATTGAATCGTGTCTCATGGACTCCATCTGGACTTCATTTGACAATTGGTGATGATTCTGGTAAATTATATGTTTACGACGTTGCTGAAAATGTAGCACAACCAACGCGGGATGAATGGTCGAGATTCAGTGCAACATTAACTGAGCTTAAAATGAATCACAATGATTAGGTTAAGTGAACGAAGTCAAGCAAAAGAAAAAAAAAAAAAAACACAAGTAGGAGATTGATAAAAGAGTTATTATAGCGATAGGGTCCATGGATTTTTGTATGCTCCTCAAAAAAAAAAAAACAAAAAGAAACACACACACACTCAATATATAAAGACTTAAAATTGATTGCTTTTATTATTTTCTTTGTTCTTAAACAAACATAAATTTATTACCTATACATATAAATTTTCTTTCCTATTAAACACATTTGCTTTAATTCATTTAATGAAAACCCAAACAAAAATTTGATGTACATTTTTATTGTATTTGTCTTTTAGTTTTTTAAAGTACTCCTTCACTATCAGAAATTTGAATTTTTAGAAAAAATTCAGATACCATTTATTCAAGAGGGCAACAAATAAGTGCATATGCATGGCCCTTCCTCACAATAGCTTATTTGCTTGCATCTTACTGAAATAATCAATTCTACATTTATTTCCATTGAAAACAAAAACAAGGTAAAGCTGTTGTTGAGAACATGCAATCAAAGACTCCGTTTTATTCCCTAAAATATTTAAGTCGCAAATAATTTTATATTTATACTTTAAAATAATAAAAAAAAATTAAACACATATAAGCCGTGAGATGGATGAGACAATTTTAAGTATTAAACTTCTGCATAAATAGCAGAAACGGCAGAATTCAACTTAAATAGTTTGTTGTTGTTTTTTTTTTTTAAAGATGAATATTTGTTTTATAGAAAATTTTTTACATTTTAATTTTGGTTACTAACAAAACTAGGTTGACAGGAATAAATGAAAAGAAATGTCTATTCAGAAAGTAATGGTAAATTAAAATATTATTTATTGATGTATTTAATTCAGATAACTAATAAAAAATACTGATAATGAGATATACATATTAAAAAGGACATAAAAAATGCAACAGATAATTTGTTTTTATATAAAAATTTGTTGGTGGTTCAATAGAACAGATGTCTGAAATCGAGCAGCGCAATCAAGTAAGTCACCTACAGGATGTCCGGTAGCAGGTTTATGTTTTGATATGTGAATATTTTAATGTTATAAACGGTGCTTGTGGTGGTTGGCGCCACTTGCATAATCGCGCGGAAGTATTCTCAGTTACCCAGCCCTATTCTGCTATACGCCGGGGGGAATGTTTATGTCAAATACGAGTTTTCCGATCCTACTATCCGTTCGAAGTGAAACATTCACTTGTCGGTAATGCAGGCCGGTATTCCACTAAACGCATGAATCGAATGTCCTCATAAAAATGATTAGAATCTCTTTTTTCCGAGTCAAAATTGAAATAAAGTGCTGTACTATCCCTATTTGTTTTTTCTTTCCACACAAATTACACAGTTGAAATGACACTTAAATTTCCAAACGGGTGACGTTTAAATCTTCGAAACTTTGAAATAGAAAATGGTAAAGCAGTTCACCCGCCGTATAGCAGATTACCGATTCGAAGTGGAAGTGAATCGAATAGGTGAAGGGAATAGGGGTGTAAGTGAGGATTCTTAAGTGTGTGCGCGCGAATAAATTAGTTCACGTTAGAATAAGAATATTCCTTAGTCAGTACAAATGTTCTGCGAAACCAAGGCTGATACCCCTATTCTGCTATGCTTGCGGATCCAACGTTCCCTTCACCTATTCCATTCACTTTCACTTCGAATCGGTATTCTGCTATACGGCGGGTGAACTGCTTTACCATTTTCTATTTCAAAGTTTCGAAGATTTAAATGTCACGTGTTTGGAAATTTAAGTCTCATTTCAACTGTGTAATTTGTATGGAAAGAAAAACAAATATTGATAGTGCAGCACTTTATTTCAATTTTGACTCGGAAACAAGAGTTTCTAGTGAAATGAATCATTTTTATGAGGACATTCGATTCGTGCGTATAGTGTAATACCGACTTACGTTACCGACAAGTGAGTGTTTCACTTCGAACGGATAGCAGGATCGGAAAACTCGTATTTGGCATAAACATTCCCCCCGGCGTATAGCAGAATAGGGCTGTTAAGGAAAATGACTTTAACTTACGCAAAAGTTTTTGTAAAACAATGTCGAAGAGGTTTTGCAATGTTAACTGCATCTTCTAGGTACATATATAAATGTCGAGATATATACACCAACGGCCTTTACATTGCACAAGAGCTAATGTTTGGTGCTTAACGGAATCATAGGGCCTTTTTTTAAGATGCCAGAGTGCTAGCGACAAATTTAAACAGCGAAAATTATGGGAACATGCTCAGATTATTCTTTTAATCTAATTTCCAAATATATCAATCTTCTCGCTTCACACGTAGTTTTAATAAGATGCGGCGTCTTCGCATACTGCATACACCATGAATATGGTGCGGGTACAGTCTATCACGGAGCTGGGAAAAAATATCCACCGTGAAATTCACGACATCCATCAAAGATTGATAATAAAACATATCTCATAGTTTTTGTTTTATTCACGTTTAAGAACATAAATTTGCCACCAGACACCCTGTACTCGTACTTCAGCCATCTTACTCTATTTTGTCGTACCTCTAATTCGGGCGATGTCGATTCGCTCGACATGTTCGAGTATGTACGTAGAGTTAGTCAAGATATTGTATATTCCATCTTTTGAGCTCTTTTACTCAAATGAGGTGAAAACTATACTGTACTTAAAGAAAAAACCTCAAGAAACCAAAAGGTGTTTACTTCAGACTAAGCAAATTAGTCGGTTTTGTCACGTTCAACGTTGTTTTCGGTTTTAGAGAAAAAATTCTAATATAACCATTTGGCTATACGAGAAATTTAATGTATCGGACTAAACAGCTTCTCAAAGAATTTTGAGTTCCTTGATAACGACAAACACTATTATTTTTCGGCTCGAGTCGTAATTCAGTGAGACGAATTCACTTTCGAACTTGTATAGTACAATTCGCTGATCCACACAGTATATCTCCTCTTAATCTGAATAGGTGTTCTTCCATAAAAGCTTTTTCATTAAACCTACTCTCTACAACTATAAAACTAAAATTGTCCGACTTGTCCTCGTACAAGAAGAATCGTTTCTTCTCTCCTGACTTTACCAATGCACTAAAATCCTTTCCTACCAAGATCATGGTAACTCTAGTAAACCGTAACGTAATGAAATATCTCGAAACACGAAAACTTATTTTGATAGTAACATGTACATTGTTGAATTGGTGGCTTGTCTCACCAAAAAGTTCCTGCAAAAGCAAGATAGTTGCACTTGATATTTTAAAGGCATGCAGTCAGTCAGACATCAGATTCTTTTGCTAAAATACATGCACTTGGTATCCACGAATCTCTTCGTCAACGGATTAAAAAATTACCTTTCGGAAGGTTCAATTCAAGTTGACTTAGACGGTTTGAAGTCTGATATCCATAAAACAAATTGTGGTGTGCCTTAGGGTTCTTTTCTGTCCTTAACACTCTTTCCAATCTTCACTAGTGATTTGGCACTTTCAATCCAGTATATTACATTCATTTGCTGTTGATAACACTGTGCTTAGCATATTCGTTCCCAATTGCTTATGCAAATCTGAATGCCCAAGCAACATTTACAAATTATGAAAATCTATTTCCAAAATCAGTCTCCAGTAAAAAATGTTTGTAGAGCACTACACCAATTTTACGGTCAACATAATGGACTAAATGAGTCGGCTATTCGCAACACAATTGAAATATCTTGCACCATATTCACTCTTTTGGACTCCAAGCCAGTAACAATAATGCGCAGAGTGCGCACAGATTAAAATATCAGCGCTGCTGAAACCAGTATTCAAGAAGATCCTAATTCATCGATTCGTCATCGTGCGCAAGAAATTGCCCTGTGTCCATAGACTTTATAAAAGACTTTTCTGTAAGAATGTCAGTCTTAGCCGGACAGCTCAAATAACGGGTTTTTTTTTTTTTAAATTAATTTTTCCCAACCAGAAAAAACGGCTAGTGTGTGTTCTGGTACATCCCTTGAGATGAGACCATCTGGTCTCAGTGACTTTGTTAATATGCATAACTGTCAAATTTGGAGCTAGGAAAATCTAGACGTGATCCATCAGCTACCGACGTACCTCAAGAAATGCACTGTTTCGTCCGGTTTATGGGATAGCGCCCCGATAATCGGCCGTACTTCATCAAAAATAAAGAAAATGGAAATGTTACCATCAATGCCCTCCAGTACAGAGCCATTATCAACGATTTTCTGTTCCCAAAAGTCCGGGAACATTGTAGGAAGGACAACAGGATGGTGACATATGCCATACTACCTGCGGTTAGCCAACAAGGATCTCAGCCTTTTAAGATACATCCTCAAATGCTGGAAAAAGTGCTCTAAAATTTAATTTGCCAGATGCAGTTCTTGTCCGAAATCATTTGTCGTCAGAAATGTCTGTCATGAAAATGTCGTTTGAGTAAAAAAAGCCCAACTTGTGTGTGATTTATTTCATTTTGAAAACCTACAGCTCTTAAATAAAAACCCTTTCAAGCTGAGCCTGGGCTTAATCAATGTACTGCTGTACATTATTTTTAATACGCCCACCAGATTGCTTATCAGTTTCCAACGAAATGCGGGATCACTTCACCATGACATAGCATGCACAGATGACTTGATTGCGTAAAGATCAGATGCGAGGATGAAATTTGCTACATTAACATTCATATGTACATATGTATGTCCCATATGGTTCAATGTGAGATTTTATTGGAAAGTTTCAGGTGTTTGAAAGCGCTTACCTTCGCTTATACCTAACCCCATAGTCGGAAAACAAATTTCTATTTTTATACACAAGTTTGTTGCAAGAACAATGACCTAGCAAACAATTTGAATTGTATTGCGCCAATTACAGATATCACGAGAGTGTGGTTCTGTTCCTCAAAAAGCGTTCCTCTATTTACATAGATATGACAGGAACAGGACAAATGTTTGATGTCGCTAACCTTTCTCGTCGTTCATATAATATCGTAGGCCGTTTTCAAAAACGTCATCTGCATCAAATTGCTTTTGCAAAATGTTCTTAAACGCAAGCTGCGAAAGTCATTTTTTCGAAAACAACATCATAAATCACACTACATTTGCAGCATGTTCGATAATGCGGTGTTTGCAGGGCAGATATTCATAAACGTCAACTGCGCTGCAAAAAAGCAGTCACAAATCTGCGCCGTGCATTAAAAAAATTGGAAAAAAAATTAGTGAATCCGAATATTCAGGGGAATCTCAGACTCGTGAACAGTAAGTACATAAAATCGGCTAATTTTTTCAATTTCTCAATAAATTTTGTTAAGGATTCCATTTTGCTCTGTTCGAAAACGTCAAATGCTCTTGCAAGAAAAAAATCAACGATACCAAATGACGTTTGCAGTTTGATGTTCGCAACCCTTAAGTATTGCAAATGACGATCAAAATGACGATCAAATGACGTTTTCGAAAACGGCCATAGTTGCCGATAAAAAGGTAACTCAACTATGACATAGACGTCGTGCCAAGCAGTACGAAACGAAGCATCTCTGGTTTAGTAGAGCGGCAGAGAGTCGTGATATAAGGGATGCTGTTTAGCTGTATCAGGAATTTCGGTGGCTGTTAAAGTAGCCAAAACTCCCTCGTCGTTTCGAATTTAATAAAAAAATACGTTTAGAATAGCAATTAGAAACCTGCGATGATTTTGCTCAAATTCACTACCCAAATGTGAGAATTTAGCAGTCACCTGCATTTAACACCCTTTGTGTCGGCGTAAAGTGTACTGATTATAACAAAGTACTCACGTTCCATCGTCATTTTGATAGATAGTGCCTGTTTACATTGACGACGGGGTTGTCCTCAACATGAACGTCGTGTTCACATTTTCATGGGGTTGAAAGACTTATTGACAAGTGGAACACTTGAATCGGAGCATTTTTAAATTTGTGCAGTTGGCCTGAAACTTACCCGTTTCCCTATACTTCACACATCCTTGCTCATCAACGATCAAAACTAAAATGAAAAAATATGTCAAAAATGGAACGATATGAAAAAAACGATGTGTTGCACCCGAGAGTCCACTTTAGAAATGGATTCTCGGTGGAAGTAACCCTTCTTCTTCCCACTTCAATAAAAAGCGTTCCCTCTATTTCGGACAATCTTCCTGCCCGCGCCAATGTAAACAGGCACATTAAAAGAGCTCACATACCGGAGCGGGTAGCAGTATCCCGCTTGTCAGTTTACACTGGCATAATTTTTATGCGGTATTCAGATCAGCAGTTGCTTGTTTTTTAGGATGGACGGAGTTGTTCTTCAGATGAAAATGAACCAATTTTGCTAACATTATTAGCAGATGATGAAATAAATGAAAAAAGGTAAGTTTAATGTTTCAATGAATATATTTATTTCAGCAGAATAATTAACAAATTTCTTAGCAAAAGAACAAAAAAAAAACGGAAATGGATTCACACATTACCAAGAATCCATTCTTCCCGAGGAACGTTTAACAATCGCTTTATCGCTTTTGAAATAAAATGCAATAAATGCAATAAGTGTAAAAATATTACCATCGGAGAATGCTCCAACTCGAAAATTACGCAATGTGATTGTGAATTACAATCCTTTTCGGAAAATATGGGGTTTTGGATCAGTGTTTTAGCAGCTGGAGTGATTTGTGCTTGCTTCGTATATGTTCCATTTCTTTTGCTGCATTATATTGTAATTTGGGCAAGTTCCAATTTAGCTTGTGCCTGTCGTTCCAGTGAAATTGATTTTATTGTCTTTGCATAACCCAACAATATCAATTCTGTGGCATCGTAGTCATTATGTCCGTGCTTGTTTTGTAGGTGTGCAATCATTTTATCTACTGCTGATGGTGTATATATGTACAAGGCAACTCGAACTTGGGGTCCCACCCCAAGATGGCGATGGCGTTGCAAACTCTTTGGCTTATCGGCTACGTTGATTTCTTTTCTCCTGAATATTTGCATTTGAAGTTTCTGGATTATCTCTGCAGTGGATGGGAAACATGTAACCATCAAATGTCCTGATAACATAGATTTACAATTTTAATTTCATTTTGATAGGGGCGAAAGCCCCCATTTATTCGGATTAATACAAGCTATAACTTAAAAATTAAACTTAAACTAAAACTTAAAACTAAGGTTGGTTGAAGTGATGAAGGAGAACGGATTTGAGGTAAGAAGTGGTGCGGTGGAAGTCAAAGACGGTAGGGTTTGAGTTGATTTGAAAAACAACATTTCCGCTATTTGAAAAAGTTTTCTATGGTACTCATGGCAATTGTTGGAACAGACTACAAATTATCTTGTGCTGATATAGATGGGAAAAACATTGATGGAGGCATATTTGAAGGATCTACAATGTTCCACAAATTTGAATCTGAAACATTCAAGACACACCACATGTCTTAATTAGAGACGAAGCATTTGCGCTAAAGCCCTACCTTATGAAGCCTTTTCCTTACAAGCAAGCGAGAGAAAATCCACACTAAGAAATGTAAAACAAAAGGCTGTGCCGAGCTCGACGAAAAGTGGGGAAGAACAAGGACATGTGATGCTCAATGTGTTGAATTTGTTGAGGCAATTGAACCCCAAATCGGAGCTTTATCTGATATGAGAAATGATTCCAGAAGAGCAGCGCAAACAGCTTTCACAATCCGAGAAGAGTTTGTTGATTATTTTTACAACTGAATTGTATAGGAACCACAAAAATTTGTAATTACATACACATATATGTAGCATAGCTATTTTTTCCATTGTCACGGTACTATTTTGCTTTAATAAAAGTACTGCTATTTATGTACATTGTTTTGAACATAAGCATAAACTTTTTGATTTAACGCCTCTGCTATATTATTCCATATCTTGTCTTTTTTTCGCGTATTTTTGTACTCCGGATGAGTTAAATCAAATAAAATAGGATTTGCTTTCACTACACGTTTTGATCTGCGGTACGCGGCACATGGCGGTCAACTATGTTGCTGCGGTATCGAAGGCGTTCTGAGACGGTTCAGCATGAGCGAATGTGGAAAGAAATCAAGCCGGGGCATGGGACCAAATAATGAAGCAGAGAAAGGGGCTATGCATAATATTTCATATCAAATAGGCGATTTAGAAATTTCCGTACGCAGAACAAGCAACATGAGTAGACGTGTCATTCGCAGTGGGGATCCTCAACAAATTCAAATCTAATCCTGGCAGGGAACATTTGCGATATTGAAGAGGAACAGCAGATGCTAAAATAATTTTTAAAAGTACGAATGGATGCCGACTATGTACCTGTTCGCAGTTACATCTTTAAGTTGGTCTAGTATGAAACAAGAAACAGTTTCCCATTTCATGACCAAACTAGTGTACAATACATAGCTGGCGCTCAAGCTACACAAGAAGCTTTATGGCTCAGTATGATGGCAATAGAGTTAATCGGATGTGACAATCAAAGTGCTCATGTGCAGATGCACAATGCAGGCAGTACTGTATTTAGGAATTCAGCCACTTCCTTCGAGATGCAACCACAAAAAAGGGAGTCGTGTTCTTCAAGGTGCCATCAGAAGGGATGATTGCAGATTCCTTAACAAAGCCCGTCAATCATCAAAAGCACGAGTGATACAGAACAGCTATGGGCATTCATGTCAACTAGAATCAATAGCAGCAGAGCATGACCATATCAAGTGGGGTTGTTGAAATGTGTGAACCACCTTAAGACTACGATAGTGGTACCACCTCTTGCTACATCGTCGTTAATCTTCTTTCCTTTATTCGCTATGCATCCAACTATGCTGTATATCAGATGTTTAATAAAATATCAAGTTCTTATTCAAGCGTTTGCTAAAAGTTGCGTTTTATTTCATATTTCAATGTAAATTACGTGATCGAATGATGATTCGATAAGGTGTGAAGGCTAGAAATCCACACCCCACCAGACTTAACAACTTCGTTGGAAGCTCTTAAACCGAACACTGGTCATAGAACTAGATTGTTCTTTTTTTGATATTTTTCGGTAATGTCATGATAATTATGGCGATGTCTGCCTTAGACGAAAAAAGTTTGAGCTACTATACTCGTATATAGTGATTCTTTTTGAACAGGCTCCCCGAAAACAGGGTTCTAAAATTTAAATTTAATTTTAAAACATGTTCAAACACTCCGAGAGCCTAAGGACAGTTTATATTTTTGTTTATTTTAGCAAAAATAATCGTTCACACCCTAATTATCGTATTTTGGGCCCTTGCTCTGAATGGAAAACAGCACTCTCTATCCGCATCCGCTGTGCTTCTGAATTTAATATGCACTTTTCCCGATCATCTTTTCGATGGTATTTTTTAGTGTCATATGGTTTGATTTATGCGACACAGCTAACAATTCATCATTTACACGTAGTTGGGGATCGATTGTCTAGTCACAACAGCCCCAACCAATATCTGACGCATCAACTTCTGTAAAGCAACGTCGCATTCCTACAGCTGCAGTGAGATTTTTCGCTCTTAGAATAGATTTCTTTACATCAAATTCAGAGCGATTCCAATAATCATTTAGTAAACTACGGTTCGATCTTTCCTGTGTTATGGGCATAAGTTCTAGATGCAGTGTATTGAATTGTGAGGGATCAACGTTCTCAACTGACACCTCCTTCATTGGTTCTTCATGGTGATGATTGATGTTTAAATCGTTTCGAAATCGATATTTTTTCCTTAAAATATTTGTCAATCTTCATAAGGCCACCAGTGAATGCATTCTGACTAATTTGAGGCACTTTAATCAGAAGGAAAGGATGTTTTGCCCGATGCACTGACTTTTGAAGTTTTGTTCAGATTTTCGATTTGCAGTAGGGCACTGGTTTTGATTTCCCTGGTGTTTTCATTCGAATAATTTTTTCTGGAAAAGACTGTTCCAAAACTCACTTGCTACCCTCTTAGCTGCGATTGTAATGACTTTTGAATAAAGTGTCTCAGTTTGAAAGTATTTCCATTTAAATAACTGTCATCTTCAATTGTTTTTGTCGAAAACTTCATCATAGGTGTTGCATTCATTTCCAAAAACTTCTGGAGCTTTATCCGAAGTAGGGTAGTCTCTCCCATTGGATTTATTGTTGGATTTTGCAGAGCAAGTATTCGTTTTGTAATTTTTGCTTGTTCCGATGACACGTAATAATCGTTGGCAGATATTTTTGGAGCATGATTTTTTGGAACTGAAACATGAAAACTTAGAGACAAAAAAGTTGCAACTACATAGGAATTTTACCGAATTTCAAAGATTGCAGATTGTTTTGAGAATCCTTACTGAAGCATGTATAAATTTGTTCTGAAGGAAGAGTCGAGAAGTACTGAGAAAGCAAACAAAAATTATTACAATAGGTCCAAGCCGTGAGTTTTGATTTACATATGTACCTTAAAATTTTCTTTATTTACAATGAATTTCCTCACACATCTGGAATTCATGACCGAAAGAAATGATTTTAACGATTTTTTAAGCCAGAAAACTATACATATATACTCGTATTTGTTTTTGTTTTTTTAATTATAATAGAAAAACAATGAGTGATATGATGTTTTTTAAAAAAAATAGAATTTATAGTAGATGCGATTGGAGAAAAGTGGATAGGAAACAAATAATGAAACAGACTGACGTAAGTAAACGAGTGTACGAAGGTAAATTCATCTGAGCTCAATCTCAAAAGATGGAAAGGAACATAGCAAAGCCTTTCATAATTGTGAGATTAGACCATAAAATACTGGATAAAGATCATATTAGAACATTTGACAACCAATCAGAATTGCAATCCACTGCCGATCAACGTGTGAAAAAACGTCATCCAAATTACACACACGCGTGCAAATCGCTCTTATACTAGCAACTTTACTATTAAATTGCTCTCATTCTAGCAAATTCTGGCAGGTTATAGAGATGTACAGAGTGTTGGTAATTCACTTACAATGTGTCTGCGCGAAAGTTAAGGCTTTGCAAAAGTAATAGTACAGTTTGCCATCTACGTCCGAAAATGAAGGACAGCTTTTTATTTAAATGGGAAAAAGAATGGTTGCTTGCACCGAAGTGCACCGCATGAAGTATGACGTTTTTTCACATATAGTTCCAATTTTGGCATGTTTTTTCCATTTTAGGTTTGATCGTTGTTGTGCAAGGAAGTGTAAAGAAGACTGAAAAAGGAATGTTTCAGGTCAAGGTTCGTTATATTTCGAGTACCGCGTTATTTCTGATATTCTGATGTTTCTCATATATCAAGACCATACCAACTATTATATTACAAAGTAAGAACGAGTAAACTTTTCTATTTGAAAAACATCTGTATTTTGTCTATAAATTATTTGAAACAATGAATTTTATTACATTTCTTTTATATATTTAGCGGTCTGAGGATTAATGTATGGGATCGATTTCCTCACAATATTTGACTGCATTTATCGTTTCCCCTGGTTGAAAAAATTAAAAGTGGATTGGTCCTTTCGATGGTGTACAGATTGTAACCATAACCTTTTTTGGGTGAAGATCGGATTTGGGGGTGTGTTTTGGTTTTTTATTTGCATCCAACCACTGCCCAGATCTTTTACGATTATCATACAGTATCCACTTTTCATCACAGGTGAATATCCGGTGCAAAAACGGTTCAGTTTGGCTTCTTAATGTAAGCGATGCGTAGTAAGTATAATTGTACAGCCCGCACAGTTCCCTCTTTAAACGTCTCCTTAATTAATGAAGACGGGGACTTCGAAAAGCGCGAGAGAATTTCCATTCGCTTTCGTCAGCGTCCAATCTTCTGCGCCGTAAATCAGGGCTGAAATGATCAGTATAGAGCCTTTTTGATCGCAAATTTCTTTCTAACCACAAAGAAGCATCTATTTGCAAGAGTGATTCTTCACATGATTTCCGCGATAGTTCTCGACGTTGATAGCGGAGTCGAGGTAGATAAAGTCCCTTACTATGACAAAGTTGTAGCTGTTTATTGTCACCTTTCGTCCTAGGCTTCGATGTTGTATGTCTCTCTTTGTTAGCAGAATGTACTTTGTTTTTCCTTCCTTGGTCTCTTAACCGATCTTCGGTTAGTCGCAAACGCTCCATCTCGCTGTGTTCTTTCCACTACATATGTCAATATCCACTGCGTATGCGAGTTACTGAGCAGACTTTTGAAAGAGTCCGCTTGCGAGTTTAAAACAATAATTTAAAGAATGCAAAAATCACATCCGTTGGCATGGCCTTGCATTGCAGGTCTCGGTTTTGTTATTACCGACCTTGACGGAATAGCGTGCATTGTCATCGCGCACAGTCGAATGAGCTTAGTATGAATGCCAAAACTAGACATGTCTCTGTATAGTTTGACTCTATAGATTCTATAATATGCGGCTTTTGGTTTGGTTTTTTTTCAAGATCTGCAGTAATGTTAAAATGTTATCTTTGGTTGAATTTCCTAGCTTAAAACCAGATTGATAGGTGCCGCTCAGACTACTGACGAGGGATCTTAGGCGTTCACATAATTTGACATATAGGACTATATATATGCTATATTGAGAAGACTTATTCTTCTCTAGTTGCCGCAATTCAGTTGGCTTCCCTTCTTTAGGATCGGACAAGTATTCCTGAGATTTTATTCCTCGGGAATACTTTCGTCGACCCAAATTTGAGAGATGTATGCTCCGTATCCAAACATCTGCTCCTACTTTAAAGAGCTCGACAGTTATGCTGACTTTATCTTGGATAAGTGGTCGGAAATGTTTTCTCTCATCGTCCACGTTGAACGATCGTTCTGCCCGACAGTGGGATGTTGTTTGTCATCGCTTTAAGTTAAGAACCTATGTTCTAAAGCTAATTCACGAACGATGCCATACATTGAAAGCTAAAGTTGTATTCGTACAGGAAATCTTTTACAAAAGTATATATATGGCAGCTGATACTTGTATATGGCAGCTGATGGCACCCCTTCTATTCCAGACAATCTTTATTGTCTTTATTTCCAAACAATTTATAGTAGTTCATGTAAAATATTTTCCATGCTGAATTTTAACGATGTGGTGTATTGCATCCTTCATAGTGTTGCATTGCTCCTTTACATAAAGCTGACTGTTATAAGTTTGTCAAGTCAAGTCAAGACTAAAACAGAATCTGTTGGTAAACGAGGTAAAATAAACACAACTGATGTATGGCCATAGCTACAGCCCTGTGAGACAGATTGACCTAGGTTGAGCCAGCCACAAAATTTACTAGATAAATAAAACTGTTGTTAATTAAAATGAAACAAAAAAATTAATTATTTTGTGGAAACAGACATTTTTAATTTACACCTAGTATACTCAGTCCATTATTCGAAAATATGTAAATCCACTTTAACAATAACTCTACTACAATTCATGTTGTAATGTTTATATTTTGATGCTGAATGCTGCCAGTTACTTGATTTTTTGCCTCGACAAAATCAAACACTACCTCATCTGACAGTTGTGAAATTTAAAATTTGAATGTTGCATTGTTTTGAAAGTTTTCTGTGTTTTTGCGATTTAAGCACAAATTATCGAAAATAAAAAAAAATCGCTATGCAGATGCCACGGCGCACAACAGAATGTGAAACGCCACTACCCGCTGCACGACATTCAAGGTGAAATTCATGTAACAACACCAAACTTGTTTGAAATTTTAAAGTTTTTTAGACCAAGTCGACTGCAGCAACCCAGCCGTCGACCATCAGTTCGAGAGGGCTCGTTAACTAGAAGTTCTTCCGCAGAACCTCTTAACACATTAGGCATTCCCAGTACCAATTTATGGTCTTCATCCAAACGACAGCGTAGTAGTAGCGTCAGCAATGCTCGTACACCGCAGAGAACACCAACTCGCATCACTCCATATAAAGGAGTTCAATACACTGGTGAAAAGCATAGACCGCCGACCAACGATAAACGTTGGATCCAAGAACAAATTGTCAGAATCACGGAGTACCTGCAAACGGTCGACAACGTGAACACTGATTTTCTAAACCGCGGCGGTCTCAAAACTATGTCCATCAAGGAATTTGTAGGCATGGTGAATTATTTCCTGAAATTTGTAGCTGGAAATAAGTTTACAGTGGGTGCCAGTCATGTAGAGAGCATCTCCAAGATTCTTAACCAAATTGACTACCCCTACACCATGAACAAGTCGTGGCTGAAGACTCCAACAGCTTTACATGCATTCGGCAATGTGGTCATGCTGTTCTCGTACTTTATGGAGTTTATTCCTCCTGCAGATAATGTGGAATCGTTTAGAAAGAACTATAGTGAGAAGTGCCCGGACATGGATCTTGCAACCAAGCTGTGTACGATGGCTGAAGAGGGCTTCGCTTTGTGGAACAACAAAGAGGATGAGAAGTTAGAAAAACTACAAAGGGCTGCAGTGGACGAACTAGTATTCATAAAAACATCAATTCTCGGCTGTGATGCATTCGACGAGGAAGTAGAACAAATGAATGCCAAACTTGACAGCATCACCAGCGAAAAAGCTATCATCGCTGATGAAGAGGAATATTTCCGGCTGGACAAGGAAGTCAAAACAAATCAAAGAAGGATCGCCAAGCTGCAGAAAATCCGCCAGGAGAATCAAAAACTCCTAAAGCATTTCGAATCCCAACTGAGTGTTCAGAAGGAACAAATCGAGAAGATGAAATCTCGCATCGATGAGATTCGCAATGTCGTCGAATCCCAGGTTATGTCAATTGAAGCGCGCAACGAACTTATCGAAGAAGTCAGCCAGATGCAGTATATTCTAAAAACAAAAAAACAATCAGTGTGTGACCTCCAGGAGATGGATCACCAAAGCCAGGTCTTATTGTCTAGACACATCAAGCAATTAGCTGAAAAAGTCGCCAAATTCAACAGCTACATCCGGCAAATAATGCCAGAGTTCAAGGATCTTGTGACGGACACCGAAAGACTTTGCCTACATCAGAAATCCAAGACCGAACTGCAGGACCAAATCGATGACATTGTCAAGTTCTTAAAGAAATTGCAAAAGCACATTGCCAACCGGATAGAGGAACTTTCTAACCAAAGTGAAACGGCTGAGGGTCAGATAAAATTGATTTCGTATGAAATAGCCGAATGGATCGAACCGAAAACTAATGAGATGATAGAGAATGCAAAGGCCCAGCAAAGGAATGTCGAAGAGCTGGATCGTGAGATGATTGCTGTAACCAATTTCAAAACAAATCGAGTTAACGAATTGGCACAGAAGTGGAAGCAAACAAATGATTCGGTGGAAGTTCTAAAAAGGGGCATTGAACGGAATAGAGAGGAGCTGGTAAGAAGAAGAAAAGAGAACGAGGATATGATGGCCTTGGTGAAGGAACGTTTTGAGGAATCGCTCACTATTAGGGACGCACAGATAAAACGATTCCACGATGCCCTTCAGGTGTTGCATAAAAAGTGTGCTGATGCGAAAGGACTGATGAACAAATGAGGACGAAGGGTTTTTTTCATAGATTGTTTATGTTGTGATTTCCTTTCTTCTTCTTTTTTTTAAGGAATAAAAACAGTTTGGTAGTTAAGAAGGAGTTTTAATGGCGACAATTTACAGTTGGACGATGCCTCAACGAAAAGTGATATTTCGAAGGCATTTGACAGAACTTGGCAACATACTTTTTCATATTTGTTCCCCGGACTTACGTCCCTACTCTTCGGCTATAGAACGGGAATGGCTGCCGTTATGTTGAGCTCATTAAATTCCGATATTGACAGCACTACTAATTGGAAAACCATCAACAGAGTGGAGTTTAAAAAACACAATGCATCATAAGACATTTATCCACCCAAAATTGGAGTACAACGCCCACATCTGGTCTGCACTCGTTAGGTATGATTCAAAAGCGTGCGACAAAACCCATAGATTATACTAATATTACGCAATCAATTGACACTCTTGACACGTCGGTGCAATGTCTCTTGCCTCACCTTGTTCTATCGTTATTTTCATTCACACCACCAGTGCTCCACCAAAATTGACGGTAGCATTCCGTCCCTTCAAATCTTCAACCTTAACACCCGTATACAGTATACCCTCAAGCCTACTTTCGGGAGTACTCTGAAGTATCGTGGTTCTTTCCTACGTCGTACAACTCGCTTATGGAATGTTCTACCGAGCTCTTTTTTTCCTCCTTAATTTTCCTTCGCCGGCAGAGTGTGCAAACATTTGAAACCTCTTGAACACGCGCTAATTATAAAAAAAATATATGTAACTGGTGGCCTCAATACAAGTTTGAGTCATATGTTATTTTGACACTGACCGCTCTTTCACGCTCGGAATCTTGACTGTTAATCAGTATCATATTTCCGCAAAACGAAATGAATCGCTTTGCGTTTGAACAACTTTGGAAAATATTACAAACTTATTTCAAAAGTGAGTGCTTTGCGTTTATTGAAAGGAAGTTTTGTGAGCTTGTGAGCCTGGCTTGCTTGCGGAGAACGTGGCTGCTGCCGAGAGTGCTCGACTCAATCCAGGAACAGCGACATGCCATCGATCTCAAAAACTCAACATTTCGCACACCAGCCTAATTAGTATTTTACGCAAAAATCTCGGATTATTTTCTTACAAAGTCCAAATTGGGCGTCGAATTTCCCCAAAAAATAATTTTTTCTGACGAGGCGCCTTTTCATCTCGGCGGCTATGTTAACAAACAAAAATGTTACATCTGGGGATCGGAAAACCCGCACATGATTGTCGAGAGCATCGAGCATCCGTAGAGAGTGATAGTTTGATGCGGATTGGTCAATTTTATTCCGAAAATGCTGTTCTAAACGCGGTGAGCGCTACAGAAGCATAATTACCAAATTATGGTGGGCTGAAATTGAAGACATGGACTTGGACGATCTTTGGATAAAGCACGATGGCGCGCCATGCCACACAGTCCATCAAAGAATCGATCTTTCAAGCGCTAACTTCGGCTGGCGATGTAAACTGGCTGCCTCGGAGCTACGATTTGACCCCGTTGAACCTTTTTTGTGGGTGCCCTTAAAGAATCCAGAAATGATTCAAGCCCTTAAAGCGATTATCGTCCGAGCCATTCGTGAGATAGGAGAGAAACAGTCAACAAGTTCTTGGGAAACTGGGTTGACAGGATACGCTGTTACGAAGCCAGCTGAGGCAAAATGAATGAAATCGTATTCTATAACTAATTGGAATGTTCGCTTTTTCTAATAAAGCCATAGCATACCGAAAATAATTGATTTTGTGTTATTTTTAAAAAGAAACTTGCATTTGGACTGTATACATATATGTATGTACAATATATGAGTCAAAATGAGGTCAGAACACATTCCTAACCCCATCTATCTATTCTACTCGTATTGGGCGCTCTCATGAATTCCACGCTGTGAATACCAAACAGGATTTGCTTTCCATGCTCATTTAAGACCTAAAGTCCCACAGAGTCTAGTAGATCCTTTCTTGACATGCATGAACTTTTCGCACGTATGCTTAGCAGTCAATGATGTGCCAAGTGCTGTGTGATCATGTATCAATTCAGATGCAGCGGAGGGTAGACTGGCGGCGGATGAACTTTTTATAAAAAACCAAAGGGGAAACCTACCACCTCAGTAAGGTGAGAAGACATATATGAAATCAAAAGTCAAACTTCGCATCTCATTGTATCCTGCAATTATGAAGAGTGTGCAAAAGAAATGTGAAAAAACAAGTGTGATTGTACTGGATTAAGCTGATTAAACGCAAAAAGAAAACTAAAAGGACGAATCTTAGAACTAGCAGAAGCATTATAATAGCACTGAACTTATGAAGTTAGCGGAAAGGAGCTAAATCAAAAGAAATATATATAAGCTATTCTCTAATGGTGACTTCTTACCTTTACTTTGGGTAAATGGGTCTGGATATCAACTAGCAACTCTCTTCATTTAGTTTTGTACATCAGGCTGATTGAGTTGCTTTTCTAATTTTGATTGCGTTACCTGAGGCAAAACCTTCACTTATACCTCCGGGATGCATTTCAAGGCTTCCCAGGCTGAAGCTTTAATATGCAATTGCCAGCTTTACTTTCTATGCAATCAAAGGCGTTTTCATTCGCTTTTGATAAAGTTTATGCTTCTACACCAGACTATTGGGGTCTTATAAAGTGCTTTCTTTTTTATATATGAGAGAGACTTATTTTTCAGCTGCTTTCTCTGTCCTTAGAATAGGTCTTGCGATTGGCAAGTGTTAGTCCTCGCTTGATCTCAATATTTTGTAAGTCTTTTATCACCTTGAAGCTATAACTCCCTGTTAAGGCGTGCTTTTCGTGCCGTTGGAGTAGGATATCCTTCCTTATCGACAGGATGTACGTATGTATGTACATACTTTCTTGTACGTATGTTTTAATTTTGGTGGGGGCTAACGCCCCAGGTATGATTTTATAAATCCTTCCTTGCCAAATCAACGCCCGCTGTTCTTTTATGTTTGGGTAAAGGATCCCTCTCCTCCAACAGCATTATTGAACTTAGTTTGGATATCTGTATACAAACCCTTTAAGCGGTCTGTATAAGTAATCCTTTGAGATTATCAGTACTCACCTTGACTATATTGCTACGTCCTTATTTTTGTCCTTATTTCTGAATCTTTGTCAGTGGCATCTTTGTCAACGTCGTGCTCATTGCTCGCATATCTGGTGGAGAAACTCCACTCTCCTTGTTCTTTCTCTTTCTTTCAGGCGTGAGTGCATATCGTATCCTATATCAAACTCTTTCTTCCCTAATGTGCATAATTTGCAAACATTCAAAACCAACGTACATCGGCTTACCTATCTTCCTTCTCCAATTTTCCTTTACTCGCGCAGTGTACAAACAGTTTAAGGGCTCACTGAATCCCTTGAGCTAATTATAAAAGAAAAATTAAAACAGTGGCGAGCTAACAGCCCTATTCTGCTATACGCGGGGGGGAATGTTTATGTCAAATACGAGTTGTCCGATCCTGTCATCCGTTCGAAGTGAAATTGCCTGTTCACATTGGCGCGAGCAATAAGATTGTACGAAAGAGAGGGAACGCTTTTTATTGAAGTGGGAAGAAAAGGGTATTTCTGACATATTTTTTCATTTTAGTTTTGATCGTTGATGACAAAGGAAGTGTGAAGAATAGGAAAAAAGGTGTGTTTCAGGCCAACTGCTCAAATTTAAAAATTAAAAATGCTCCGATTCAAGTGTTCCACTTGTCAAAAAGTCTTTCAACCCCATGACAATGTGAACACGACGTTCCTGGGGAGGACTTTCATCCCGTCGCCAATGTAAACAGGCATATTGGCGTGGGCAGGAAGATTGTCCGAAAGAGAGGGAACGCTTTTTATTGAAGTGGGAAGAAGAAGGGTTACTTCCATTGAGAATCCATTTCTAAAGTGGATTCACGGGTGCAACACATCGTTTTTTTCCATATCGTTCTATTTATGGCATATTTTTTCCTTTTAGTTTTGATCGTTGATGACAAAGGAAGTGTGAAGAGTAGGAAAAAAGAATTGTTTCAGGCCAACTGATCAAATTTAAAAATTAAAAATGCCCCGATTTAAGTGTTCCACTTGTCAAAAAGTCTTTCAACCCCATGACAATGTGAACACGACGTTCATGGTGAGGACTTTCATCCCGTCGCCAATGTAAACAGGCACCAACACTCACTTGTTGGTAACGCAGGTCGGTAATCCACTATACGCACGAATCGAATGTCCTCTAGAATCTCTTGTTTTCGAGTCAAAATTGAAATAAAAGGGCTGACCAAAATGTGAATCTGAACCTTGAATCTGTATCTGATATCGAACTGTCAAAAGTTAAATCCATGTATAGCCATAAGCGCCAACACAATCTGTGTGAATCTGTATATATTTCGTATGAATTCTCGGAAACACTACAAATACTTAGCCCTAAGCTCTTTTATTTCGACATCAATACGAGCGCGAATTTCAACACTTGTCGTCATTTTCTTTTAGCAAGGGAGTAAAGAACAAATTTAAAAAAAAAAAAAATTTAAATAGACAGATACAATGAATCTCTGGTATGGGACCCTTAAAACTACTTTATAGCCAATGAATGGTGGATGGTCTTCCCTAGGTTTGAGCCGATGGCGATGGTGGGACCGGAATAATACTCGGCGGAACAACTGGTTGCGGTGGTTGTTGTGGTATCTGCTGTAAAGTTGTTGCATTGACTGGTGGTGGTGGTCCTTGGTGTGGCATAATGGATTCAATGGGACCGACTGGTGGCAATGGTGGTTGTTGGGAATGTGGCTCTAACGGAGTGGATGGTTGCAATACACTTGGGGGTTGAGATGGGACTGTACCGGCTGGTTGCGCTGTTGGTTGAGATGATGTTGGTGCGGTTACACCAGTTGATGAGGGTGGAGTTGGCCCAGCAGTACCAGGTATTGGTGCCGTACCGGGGGCGGCTGGTGCACCGGGTGGTGCTTGTGGGGCATTTCCTTGCCACTGTTGTTCTTGTTGCAAGCGATGATGAGCTTGTTGCCTTGCTCGGAATTCAGCTGCTTTCAGTTGTTCTAAATGGAATTGCTGACGCTATGTGATGAGCTGCTGTCTCTGATACTCCAATCCTTCACGTTCTCTTTCCATCGTTGTTTCTAGCTCTTCGAAATGTCTCAATTTGATTTCTTATTTCTTCGTTTGTGTTTCCACTAATAACGCTACGAGGGACTTGATCTTGCGTTCTTCTAACGCAGCTAAATGTTTGGCTTTCACTGCGGCAGAAGCAAGAGCTGCTGCAGCTGCAGTCTGAAGATTAGCTTCGTTGAAAATTTGTTTGCGGCTCCCATCACCATTTTCCTTTGAACCGTTTGTTGCTTCTGTGCTGCCCGATGTGGATTCCATTGAGGATTCCTCCGTTTTGATTTCTTTATCATCGACACCTGTCGGCTCTTTCTTGGAAAGGTCCTTCATTTCTTCATCTTGGGATGTCGTTGGTGGTAAAATTGCTGGCGGTTTCGTTGGATCTTCATCTTCTTTGTCAGCTCCAGTGCCAGCAATACCACTATTCGACAAACCAGCATAGGGATCGAATTTTCCAGCCGAATTGAGCTTCTCGACATTTTTGTAGTGTGTGTCCATTATGGAGGACGGTACCTCATCCTTAACACCAGCAAATTTTTCCATGGCGGATTTAGCCGCAGCAGCAGCTACTCGTGGGTCAACAACAGATGCTAAAAATGCCACAGTGGACATAATCGGATTTCCAGACTTGCTAAACGGAATTGGTTGGTAGCCAAGTGGGCCCAGAAAACCTCCATCATCTTCCAAATAGGGATCCTCGATTGGCAAGCGAAGGAAATGCAAGATGCACTCATCTTGTGTGCGTGTGCCAACATGCTCGCACACTTTATTCCAATCGTCTTTGTACATTTCTAATCCTTCGAGGAGTAGAAGCGTTTCCAGGTCTGTCCACTCACGTGACATATTCGCAGCAGTGCGATTCTTCATGGCAGCCGGTTTCTTGGTGTACTGATCCAATTTTAAACCAAAGTTGAAGTTGAAAAGCACCCAACTTCGAGATACAGATTGTCGATTGAAGTGTATCTGCGTTTGACAGCGATTTAAGATGCAAGCTTCAGATTCACATTCTGGTCAACCCTAAAGTGCTGCACTCAGTGTAGTAGGGGTTTTCCCTCTAAGTTTAGGGTGAAAAAAAGTGTATAGGGGGTTTTTAGGGGGAAAAATAGTTTAGGTGTTTTTTTAGGGGTATAATAATTTTTTACATTGAACACCAACACATCTGCTTAATGTGTACCTCGCCTAAATGTAATGATGGTTACAACATCTGGTGGTTGAAAATGAGTGGTGTCAACTACAAAATAAAACGTGGAGCAGTTTTTTTCAAATACAGACGAATTTTATGCTGATGTTAGCAATATCCTGGCTTTGTTTGCCTTTTGCAAATGTAAATGTTGAGCGCGCGTATAATAAAAAATAAATAATAAAAAATAAATTGAGAAACAAATTATCACCAGAAATGTTACAGTGTTTAATGATGGTAAGATATACTCTATTACGACAATGTTCTAGTGTTAATTTTAAACGCCAGCAATGATACAAAAGTTCAATTATAAAATGTATGATTTTAAAAATAGCAATGAGTCTGAAAAGGATCTTATTGTGATGGAGGAGATATAAAATATAAAATAATTAATATTTAAATTCTTTTAATACTACCTATGTGTAATAAATCAAAGTTTATTTAAGTTTTTAATGAAGGTATTTTAATTTATTTAAAATTACAGAATCTACACTTAAAAAAACTACAAATTTTATAAATGTCAGTTTAGGGGGTTTTGCCTTAAATTTAAGGGTTTTTTACATCACCTATGGGGGGAAAAATTTTCAAATGTTTGCGACACTGGGCCTGCACTATCCATATTTTTTTTCCACACAATTTACACAGTTGAAATGACACTTAAATTTCCAAACGAGTGACTTTTAAATCTTCGAAACTTTGAAATAGAAAACGGTACCGGTAACGGTAAGGAAGGTTACCCGCGGTATAGCAGAATACCGATTCGAAGTGAAAGTGAATCGAATTGGTGGAGGGAACGTTCGATCCGCACGTATAGCAGAATAGGGGTGTAAGTCTTGATCGTCCCTGTTTATATTTTTTTGTAAACGATAAGACGAAAATGGCGCTATAGACAGAAGGCAAGGGTAGACTAAACATAGCGGAAAGTGCAATAAATTGCGTCTTAAATTAAACTAGGAACTATGAAAAAAAGAAAAATAGAAGAAAGCTATAACTAGAAATGGCTGGTTAACAATTGAAGCGTTGCATCAAGACGTAGCCTAACAAGATGTAAACAGGAGACAAGCAATAGAGTGCAACATCAAAGCACAACTAATAGAAATAAGATTTTAAGTGGCACAGTGACGATATCTAACAACCAAAAGCAGTAATTTTGAAGAGTATTCTGAGATATTACTCATTTTGATCTGGGACCCAAACAAGATTCAGTAAAACGTTCTTCCTGGTTAGCTTCGATTAGTAGACACAATTTTTCCTAATGAGTAATGATATCAAACATTGACAGCCTCCAGAAAGCACCAGCGCGCGTCTTGGAGCCATTCGAAAGACGCGATCGTTTATATTCCTTTATTCGCTCAGATTCTTGCTGAAACAGGGGTGAAAAGAACGTTGATTTTGTTCTATCGCAGCAACAGGAGTTCTGTTGTCTTTGCATCAGGAACTTGTGTCTTGTGAAATCTCCAGTGTTGTATAAAAGACCACTTCTTTTTAAACGGAAGATTCATCTTCATTCATCTCCAACAGACTTGCTAGGGAAAACCCCAGGCTACCGAGATAGACCATTCTTTGGAGTATGGTATCACCAACGCCTTAATGCCTTTAAGCACCCAATGAGCCAGACCAGTTGTAAAGAGAACGAATTCAAATTTGAGGCCATTGACTGAAAGGAAGCAAGATATACTAGCTGCGAAGGGTTGTGTTGCTCAGCTCACTTCCCACTTCAGTGATGGGAACTGGTTGTGAGCCGACTTTGATTAGGTTACTTGGGAAGTAAGTCTCAAGCACGAAACAGAGAAAGTCTTCTTTGGACTCACATAAGTGTCATCATCTTCTGAGTGTTTCCAATCTTTCTGATTTGCCCCGAGTATTTCGATCTTTTCGCTTATAAGAGAAATTTTCTGGATTTCATTGCGGAACGAGTTATCTGCAGTTTTTTTATGGCTAAGCACGTCAGTTCAAAACATTTGGTGCTGGCACCGTTCACATTCTGAACAGCTTTCTCTACCTTCTCTCTACCTTCGTTCCAAGTTTAGGGGGATCTTTCCGAGCGCCTGATTGAATCATGTCCACTTGACTTTTCTTAGATTCATTATTTTTCTCGCATCTGATTCCGAATTAGAGGTACCAATGGTTTGATATGGAAGTCTCCGACAGTACATTTCAGGCGGTAATCTTATTGGCGTACATGTTGTACAGCGTTTAGTCGATTACTTTTGGTTTGAAAACCAAACAGGAAATAATTACCTCCTCGTTTTATAGCTACTCGAAAAGTATTTTGAGCATTAGCAACGCTACACGAAGGTCATACGCGTACCTAACCATATCATTGAATGCAACAGTAAGTTTATGCTGAGATAGGGAGTCGAGTTTGCAGTACACGGAACAAGTTTTAACAAGTCTCAGCCTCGTATTTACAGGTGTAAAACTAGAGAGCAGCCAAAGTTTGAGTAGATCTTCGTAAATTCATCCCACAGTGTAATTAATGTGGCTTACAGAGGACAGTCTCCATGAACTGCAATTGCGTGTTAAGGTAAATGGGCGGCAGTAGTTCAGTATTGTGAGGTTTTGGTAGATTGCGGATAGATCCTCATTCAACCTGCAAAAAAATCCTTAACTAGACCAATAGGTCTAGATAAGTAAATTTGCACATCATCAACATAGCAGTGAGGACTAGCGTTTGAACAAACTTTAGGGAGGTCATTAATAAATATGCAAAACAATATTGGACCCGGTATTAAGCCGTGAGGTACTCCTACATGTTTATTCCTAATATGAGAGGATTTGTCACCAACTGCAACCTTTTGATAGCGATTACTTAAGTAATTAGTAATGAGCGGCGCCGAACTTCCACTAAATCCAAAATACCTTCTTAGTTTCTCTGACTGTGCCAAAACCTTTTGAAAAGGCAAGGAGACAAACTACACCGAGGGAGTCCAAATCACCTTATGTCTGCAGGAACTAAATCATGGTTGTAGAACTGCCCACGCTTAGATGGTGAGAGTGAATCTACACATAAAGTTATGCGTAACCACACATTCCTAGTTTCTGTATAGATATTTGAATACAAAACCAAAACGAAAGACTCTTAAATAGGGATGCAGTAGCACGCTTGAAATGTTGAAGGTTAATCCGAATAAATATTATAAATAAGAACTGGAAATGGTGTCTCTTGAAAAAATTGTATAAAAGACCCAATAAATTGTGCGCGGGATAAACTGCCACCTGTACTGTTTCTCAGTATGGATTTGACTGCACCAATAAGCTTCCATCTTCAAGAACTAAGAATTTTGCTGATTATAGTCCCGGTTTTTCAATGTATGACAAGTCTAGACATCAACGGAAATGAAAATGTTACGAATGTTAACAGGTGGAATAAGACTTGGTCTAATAAAAAATACGCGTATCCTGGATAAATGATGTTCAGCTTTTGTTTTAATTTAATAAAATCGTGAAGATGAGTAACGAAATATAAAATATAACTACAATATAATAAACAATATAAAAAAAGAAAAATTAGTTACGAGCTCAGCGTAACCTCCATTCAGTATAATTTTCAAACTGCTGTGATCGTGACCTGATGAAAACAAAAAGATTGCATCATTTCGGTTTGTGGTGGAAAGGTTGCTTTTCTTTTGCACAGTACATACATTTACACTGCATTTACAATGTTATGCATAGCATCACTACAGTAATATTGCGTCGCGAAAAGCTTGACATTGCAATACTGCGGCAGTACTATGCATTAAGGAATTCCGCCTCTCAACATAAAAAGCCGATAATGGAACAACTTAAAGCTTTGTTGGCCAGTTTTGACAAAGGTCGCCCGAAAAACCGGACTAAAAAGCAATAGATTCTTAAGTTCCAGCTATGTATGAAAAAATAATTGAAACGCTTTACTTACGAAGTGATCCATAACAGAACGGCCTGTATTGGTAGTGGTACTAATGACCGCAAATTTAGCAAACTCCACAAGCGGCGCAGTAGCAATTCAGATGCATATTTCAAAGATTAATACAATATTTTGATTGAATAAAAATTTACGGAAAAATAATATTGGCTTTTAAATGTTCACTATAAAATCGGACATTTCATGTGGTGCAACCCAATAAAATCAAATGAAGCAGGGAGCATGCTATCGGGTGCTGATGCCTATTTTATTTGATTGCCTTGAATTTAAGCTCTGGAACTTAAACACTCAACGGTGAAAAACTCTGATGTTAAAGCCGTGGGATAATTCTCTTTAAACTGCAACTAAACTTTAATAAATAAACGAATAAAAAAAAACCCATTTCATAATTTGTTCGTAAATAAATATTTTTTTTATTTTTTAAAAATAAAAGTCTATATTGTATATTGTAACTATTTATATGCATAAAGTATAGTAATATAAACATCATTTTTTTGCTTTGTTTTTTGTTGTTTTTGCATCCACTCATTTACTTCCCTTCTTGTTTTTGTTGTTTTTATTTATTTGTCACTACAAAATAATAAATTAAATTAATATTACAAAATAACAAATTGTAAGGATTTTTTTCTGTGTGGTAAAACTTTAGCAAAATATTTGCCAAAGTTCTGATTTGTTTTTGTATTTTAATATTAGTTAATAATTTTAATTCTGATGGAAATTGAAACACATTTTTTTTTTTGTTTTTTTCTCATGTTTTTGTATATATATTCACAATTTTTTATCTACAGACATTTACTTGATAATTATATTTGTAATTTATACTTATAAATTGTGTTTTTTTTTATCCTTTTATTTTGTTCTTTAAGAAAATATACAAAGTGTACATTGCACAGATACATTCCTTAATTCGTAATAAGTTTTAGTTTTGTTTTTTTTTCTTTTTTGTAGCTTTTTTTTTTTTTGATTTTTCTTAAGCCACGTTTTGTACGAAAGAAGCAAATGCAAAATCGAAAATTACATTTTTCTCACACTTAGTTTTTTTTTTCTATAATAAATTAGTATTTAAAGGAGGGAGGATATCATTTTTGTTACATTATTTTTAATTTTTAGTTTGATTAAAATTACACTTAGTTTTGTTCTCTTTTTTTTCAAAGACGAAGAAGAGGTGAAAGAAGGGAGCTACAATTTTTTAATTTTTTATCGAAGAAATGGTTATGGTTAATGAACCTTAGTTTTGGTTTTATTGTTATTTAATTTATTCATCCAAAAATTATTATATTACCGTGGGTTGTAGAAATGTCAACCTCCACATTTAATATTAATGGACTTTCAACAAACCGTTGGGGATATTAAGATAAGTATATCAGGGCTCCATATGAGTGTTATATATGAATATGCGGCAGCTACAAATTATGCTTTAAAAACCAGCGTAAACAACAATAGTTCTTCTCGCCTTGTCTTGAATTATTGTACTTATACTCATACAATAACTCTTTCGGGTCCGAAATCTGACTAAGTTAGGATAACCAATTCATTCACCATCTAAGAGGTCTACCCTAGACAATGAATGCACGGAAATCATTAGGTTATCCTTTAGTTTGACTGCATTCATCGATGGCAACAGAATTACAGAAATCCATCCATTACCATTTTCCTTATTGCTGTGATAATTCAAGAACCATCGAAACCTCCGTAACTTCAGACAAGATCTTGTTAATGAGGGAACAAAATCATTTACCAACGCATTGAGTGCATGCCAAATTCTTTGACATTTCTTATCTATGATGGGGTTTCTATGTGCATTTAAGATGGCACTGCAAAAGATCATTATTTAATTTATTTAATGCTTTCGTATTTATTCCACTTAAAGAGATGGAACTCAGCAGCTGCTAAAGATCATATCGACGACAAAATTAGATTTGTGTAGTGCTGGTTAACCAAATCTATCGAACTTGAGATGATGACGGCATGTTTAACAATTGAATTATCAGCTTTATGAGACGGTTCACAGGAAGGAAACTCGAACCCATCGGTCCATACAAATATCAATCCAAACGTCTTAGACACTACATCTATCGGGACTTACCAGTATGACTTTCAATCCGAGAAATCGATTGTAGGTTAAACTCTCATTGTAAAAAAAAACAGGAAAAAACAAGTGTATACTCACCATTGTTAATACGTTTGCTTTGCTATGAACATGTGTCAATTGTCAGCATTAGCACGCGTAAATCTAAAAAATTGCATTCTGTAAGACAGCAAAGAAAGATGCTTCTACACATATGTATAACAAAATGGAGGAGATTTTGGAATCAATTAAACAGCAGACTTATAGCTAAGATCGTGAATTGCTTGATGACTGTATGAAAGGTATTGCAGATCTTGTAGAGTGTATTGGAGATTAGTTCGATGCTACTAACTAAAGACCTCGTATTCAACTGAGATCGGAAAACGTGTGGTATGTACCGGAAGCTCCGAAAACGATTAACGGTTTCAGCAGCTCAGGTCTAGAAATCAATATATCAAGTCCAAGTATAACTATCAAAATAGTATTGAGTGGATGGTAAATTGATTACTCATTCAATACCAAATACAAGTAAGCATACCTTACACCGATGAGTTGAACAACTCCGAGCTTCAATCCGCGTCGGAAAATTTATTCATCGTACTCAACACAACGCACGCCATCGAATAGGATGCCAATGACTAGCATTAAGGCATCGTTAAAGTAGCATTTTCCCACAAATGCTGGTTTACTAAACGACAAAAAAAAAGCATTTGCAGCCTATCACTGTACAGGTTTGGTGTTAAGCTTTCGCGCTTTCCGCAGCGCTAGTTGGGAATCTTTTCGATGATTGCAAAGTCAAGGGTACATATGATGAGCTTCATGCACCGCAAATAAAGATAAGTGTTGGATTATCGGAGAGAAACACGTTCAAGTTGGTCCCCGTTAAAAGAAAATTGAAAAATCATCACCGCTTAGGAATTACGACTCAGTAAGGTCGTAATCAAGGTGTACTGGAAACAACGATCCAGATGTTCAGACATATGGGCAGATGTTTTAGTATTTTATTATCTGACTAAGCAGGAGTAATATAATGTGAGAATGCCTCCGTCCCGTTAAAAGCAAAAACCCTGCATTCAAAGTACAGCAAACATTTCGTCACCAATAAGTTGATGGTGTAATTTCAGATGTAATATTCCTGGTTAACACTGATGCGCCTCTGACATAATACTTCAAAAAGGCTTGTGTCAACTTGCATAGCCTCACTGCTTGCAAACACAACAATGGGATCTATAGGTGACTACACATCCGAACACTAACTGATAACGTCTCCAACACAGACAAAAAAACAATAAGAAAAGATTAAGACAAGAGAAACATGGAAAACCCATTCGTTATGAGTTCGAAAATCGCTAAGTTGTCAACAATACAGACGGCAACAGCGAATAAAGTAAATAATGGGCAAAGCACCATATTCAAACGTGCCTAATAGTCGTCAAAAAGCTAACAATCCGGGTGGCATCCGGTTCGGCTCAAAGATTAGATGAAACAGTGAAGAGCTAAATGACGGCCACAAAGATAAGTTTTTCACAATCTAGGAAGGCAAATTAAGAACCTGGTGATGGAAGATGTAGGATGGGAAAGGACGTCGATCAACCAGTCGATGCGAGATATCGTTGATATATACGAGCTAGGTGCAATCGAAATGCGCGACAACAGGGCAAAGGAAGTAATAAGGAATAGCTATGACTCAAAAAAGTTTCCTCCAAGAGGAAACCGGAACCAAGCACGGAACGTATACTCCAACCAACATCAAAAAGAGAGCAGCGCGTACGAACAACAAGGAACCTGATGAAGTAGAAGATGCCCTAAAAGTTCAGTGTTGTGCTTGCACATACATAATATTTCTACAAATGGCAACATTCCAATCACCCAAGAGCAACTTAGCTGCTCGTCATCTGAAACCACACTCATGTGAGTATAGTAGGCATTCTGATGTACCATTACATTTACATCGTCTGGTCCATCTGAAACCACACTCACGTGCATGAATAATAATTAAGCTAGCGACATTGTCTGTAAATAAGCTAGAAATCATTAATAAAGTATCCGTTAGTCATAATAGCAACACGTCTTATTATTACTCTGCTTCATAAATCATAAAAGTAAAATGTTTGTTTTATTATTACATGGATATCCTGCCTGTGTGACCAATGTCTGCCACACCTGGCCCACCCAAAACCAATATCCTTAAAAGAGTACAATGTTAGACAGCAAAGCAGGACCGAAAGCAAATTAACAGCAACACCCAAACTGCCAACACAACACAAGAAAAGAGGCGGCATACTCGTGCATGAAAGAGGGCAATTGGCGAACTCAAAGGCAGCTCTGCACTCTGAACCACCACCACCGTAGGAAACAGCCAATTAGTTATGGCAATAAATTAATAACATAACTCAAAACAGACACGTAAGACAACAGAAAAGAAAGAGCTCAACTCTGGTCCCAACGCATCAGCATCAGAAACAATAAAATAACGCAGAAGTCAGCAAGAAGATGGAATCAACAACTACCCCAACAGAAGAGTAACATAATTAGAAAGAATTATTGTGCCAAGAATTAAGAATAGTATAATAATTATTACAAATGAAATGTATGAGACCTATTCTACATACTTTGTACTTTAGCTTTAACTACGGATCATAGTGGCGTAAAGCCGTTGCCAAAACACATACTTATAGATAGGGAATAAATGTTATAAAATAATCTAATGATTGCTGCAGAATAATATATGCATTCATAACATGTAAAAATAATGTTTTAAAAACAAAATAATAATGTTTAATGTTTTAGAAATTAAGCGATTATGGGCAAGCAAGAGTCCAAGTTAGAAAGGCCAAGTGTCAATGTAATTAAAGAAGTAGAAGTGGAAGTAGTTGAACAAAAAGTTATTCTAATCATTGTACTGTTAGCTGCTCATTTGGCAATGAAGTTGTATACGTTGCATATAAAGTCACTAAAGACTGCAAAAGCTGCATCTCTTGCACAAATCTAATTGAAAAATAAAAATAATAAAATATTTAAATGTACAACACACTACGCCTTTATTGACATATACAACGGCTAGCTACACGCAAAGATCCATTACTATATGATAAGGTAGACGGAATGTTAATAGAAAAATAAGAAGCACATTTTCGTTGAAAACCGGAAATTACAATTAACGAGTTTAATGTTGACAAGACTAATAGAAAAGTCTATTACCTCAATATCACGGTTAGATGGATTGGTTAAAGATTGTCGACAACGTACAACGTACGAGAAAATAAAGAAGTACATACTTGATAGATTTTACAAATGTCTCAATACACATAGACCTATAGGTCGGGAATCTTTCAACAGACACATCGAAGTATTGCTACACAGCCTATTAAAATATAATATATACGAACCAAACCATTACTAATGCAACAAAAAAGATTCCTGACGCAGCGACAACAACCAACCAACCCCATACACAAGCCACACGGCAACAAGGGTATGAAAACTGGTCAAAAATTGTCAGGAGAAAAAAAAAAAAAAAAAAAACGAAAGACTAAAATGGTTGCAGAAATAGAGGGACCTCCGAATGGAACCTGCACGGTATCGTCTATGAAGATTTCCGTTATGCTATGGCTAACTAGTAACACCAGCTCTTTTATGTCTTGAACAACTAACTCGATGCATCTCTAACGCGTTCTTCGAACAACGTTGAGAAGCTTGTTCATCAGAGTTGGATGTGATATTAATGCATTGTGTACGCAATAGAAGACGTATTAATAGTAGGTCTAATTTCCTGCGTTGTAACTTGAAAAGCAGCACTGCTCCCGTTGGCAGTCACTTGGTCAATAGATTACAGTCAAATTTTGAGCAATGAGTCATTTAATTTATGAGTGAGGGAAAAATTGCGTCAATAAAACATAAAACAAGTGAAAGAGTTATATCAATAATATGATATGCGGCAGAAAATCGCATGAATTTTGGGAAAAATTGATAAAATTTTGTGTGCCAACTACGAAGGACCAACCGCAATTTGGAGGAGAATTTGCGGGCATTTCATAACCGTGGACAAAATACGGATCCATCACAATACACCGGAAACCAAGCAGTAACCGAACAAGTGAGTTTGTCCGGGCGAATTGGCACTGTAGAAGTCCCATGTGGCTTCGTCGGTAAGCAAGTTAATGTTGAATTTGTTTTTGGTATGCATGCGGCATAATTCACATTGATTACCTTTGAAAGTGAAAAAACAATCAACAGCAAATATTATGCCAACCTACTATGTAGACTGTTTCAGTTACGATTTGAAGAAAAAACGACAGCATCTGACGAAGAAGAGAGTATTCATCCATCAACACCGCAATGCACGGGTCATATGTGATAAGTCGCCGTTGCGAAATTTCATGAATTGGGCTACTACTCATTCGCCGAAGAGATTAACAATTGGAGAAACGTTGGACAAAGTGCTGGAGACTGTGTTTTTCCTTTGGGGCAAAAAACTATCTCTCATATCTCTCTCTCACAGACTTATTGATCAACCTTCGCAGCTACACATTAATGCTCATTAACAAAGGTTTGTAAAGTTTGCAAATGGCTTACTGATCATGAATAAAATATCATATGACAAGCCGAAGATATATCCGCTCAGATTCATTGAAGATCAACCGTTCTACTTAGATAGCCACTCCCTTTCTTTCACGACCTTTCACGATCATTTCGCCCCTTAGTTACCTTAGTATACATCTTTTTCTTCTTTTATCATAAATTGTTTCCCTAATTTGGTTTCTTTTCTTCACATGGTTTATTACTTATATATTTATTTTATTTATTTTTTATGTTGTTTACTCATTTTGCTTGCAAATACATATTTACTCCGGTCTCTCTGTTTCTCGTTTATACATACAAAAAAAAAAAAACAAAAATTTAATTACACTAGATAACAAATTTTGAATTTTCCCATTACTTATAGTTTAATTTATATTTAAAAAAAAATATATATATTATGTTAACAAAAAAGAAATAAATTAAATTATTAAAAAAAAAAAAAAAAACAAAACAAAATGTATGTGCTGTAGTTTTCTTTCTTTCCTTTTTAAACAACTAAATATTAATTTTAATTAATTACTTCTCTTGTTTTCTTAGAAATAAATCTCCAAGGCGCGTAAATATAATTTCAACTCTATATCTTAGTTTTAGTTTTTATTTTGTTTGATTTTTGTTTTGCGATTAAAAGAAAATAATTCTTTTAATATGTACATTTGTATATAATAAAACGTTAAAAAAGAAAATAATAGTAAATAACAATTATAACAACTAACTATATATGTGTATGCACTCGTAATAAATGTTACCTCTTCAATTGAGTTGGCTCTCAATTTTAACAAATAAAAATGTGTTTGTATATTAAATAAAAAATTGTTTAAAACATTGTTTTATATCTTACACCGGATTGTTTTTTTGCTTTAGAAAATATATAATTTTTTTTTGTATCATATATTAGATAGTAGATAATTTAAAGTATTTACAAAAGAAAAGTTATTTCGGTTTTTATTTTTCTTTTAAGAGTAGAGGTGTGTGGTTTTGTTTTCTTTAAGTCTAAACACATTGAAATTTCTTTATTTTGCTATTCACTATTTTATTCTTAGAGATAGTTAATTTTTTGTTCCATTTTTTTTTTTGTTTTTTTTTTGTTTTTTTTTGTTTTTGTGTACTTTCCTTCTTTCTTTAATCATTTATTTATAATTATATTTATTTTGTTACCTTTTACTTAAGTTTTGATAATTGTTGATGGTGTTAGTTGTTTGTTTTTGAATTGTTTTCTTAGAAGTTAGGTTTTCATTTTGTTTGAGAAAATACATGTGTTTTTTTATATATATATATATATATATATAATAATATGTATGTACGTACAATATATACTATGTTTTCTTTTTGTTATTTTTATATATATTTTGCGTGTTTACAACAACGATTGTTCATTAAATCTTTTTTTGTTTCATACAAACTAGTAGTACTTTTCTGTTTTGTTTTTTGTTTTAGTTTTTCTTGTACAAATTGATGATGGCCGTATGTTTTGTTTTGTAAACATTTAGATACATTTGTTGTATATTTTTTGATAAAGAAAAACAATGTATAGATGATGAAGATGATTGATCGCAAAAATTAAGAAATGCACTTGAAAAGAAATTTTGTGTTCAACAGGGCGATAGATGTGATGAGAGACAGACAGTTGTGGGTGTTTTAATGGTGGTATATGGTATTGGTTATTTCTGTTCTAGCACATGTACATTATATTATATATATTTATATTTGTTTTGCTTTTTTATCTATTAATTTGATATTCTCTTCGTTTAGAAAAATAATAAAAACAATTAAATCACTACTTAGATTAGGTTACAACGTGTAAAATTGGTAGAGTTTTATAAAGCGTTGCCATTGGTGGTTCCTGTTACAATAGCGGTCGATGTCGTCGATGTGGGCGATACAACAACAGATGACGATGATGATAAGGTGGGTTGATTTGAATTATTCGAAACAGCCACAACCATTGGTTTCATTGAACCGAGGTACTGGGAGCTGATTAATGGTAAATTTTGTCCACCAACTGAGAGATTTACCTGCAGAAAACAAAACAAAACAACAAACTCATATTAGAAATGGATTTTTCAACAACAAATCTAAAGATCTTTTCAAAAACACTGTAAAAATAAAAAATAAAAATCTTAGAGACTAAACACACTACGAGTACACAACGCACAGAGAGCAAAAACCTTTTCCACCAAGGAAAAGACTCAAATAAGAGAGATAAACCCAAATAAAGTAGTATTAGAATTGTGGCTGCCGCCGTGAATAAACGGGTTATAGAGTATTGCGCTATATCTATCCCCCACTCGTCGTGAAAGGTAAGTAAATTGGGGGAAAAAAAATCATTTTCAAGAACTTTAATACCCAAAATTAGCCGGGGGCGTATTAAAATTCTATTAACATCATACCCGAAGTCCCTATCCTTATGCGTAATCGGGTTCAGTGGGGCAAGATAAAATCCAGATATATACGGGGCTGGAACAATGAGTACCCCTTTTTAAAGTCAAGTGGTAACTATGGACTCAGCTGACTCAAAGATAATGGGTGAATTCAATGGAAGAATAGGGCTTTCACAAAACAATTTTGTAGGCGAATATAAACTCTCAGCTATGAATGTCTAAGGATGATGTTTGCGACAACAAGGAGTCAAAGTTTTTAATTTTTAAGTGGAAAAACGTGCGAAGAAATAAACTCTTCAAAATGGCAAACCTAAAATGTTGGTTCAAAGAATTTAAACGTGCCCGTACATTTGTTTTTAATGAGGAGAGCACAAGCCGGCTGGCAGACGTGATTATTGAGAAAATTCTCGAAAAGGTCCATGACATGATTCTGGCTGATCGCCGAGCAAAGATGCGCAAAGGAGCAGAGGGTATAGGCGTATTGTAAGGAACGACAAGCAACATTTTACATGATAAGTTAAACATGAAAAAGCTCTCGGGCTGATGGGCGCTGTGATTGTTCACAGTGAACAACAAACGAGTACGGCGGTCAACTTGATCAAACCTGGATCTGGCGAATCTGCTCCGAAAAAGGCAAACATCGGCTGAAAACTTTATAGCTATGATTTTTTGGAATTTGAAGAAAATAATACTCTTTCAATGACAGCACGATCACAGGCCATTATTACAGTAAATTATTGGACCGATTTGATAAGAAATTGACAGAGACACGGCCTATTTGACAAAGAAAAAAAGTTATATTTCACCACAACACACCAGCTCGCCCATCCGACGTCGCCGAGGCCAATTGCACCTATCCTCCCGACGACTTATCTTTTTTGTTCGAAACATTAAAACTTGGCTTGCAGGAAAAGAAATTCAGCCCGAACGGGGAGGTCATTGGCGAAAAAAAAGCCTAATTTGAAAAATTTCACAAATCATATGATTTAGATTGTTTAGAAAAAAATAGCGGGAACGTTGGGAAAAGTATATCGTCCCATATAGGGACTACATCAAAAATTAAAAAAAAATTGAAAAACTTGCGTTTTCATTCCTAACATCGCTACTTATATTTTACCCTCATAAAAGCAGATTTGGAAAATTTTAATGCACTTACTTCCACAAAATGTATTATTGTGGAACAAAACAAAATAAGGACAAAACAAATAAGATCATAAGCGATCGACTTATGGCCATAAATTGGGCACTTTCATGAGCTTTTAAGTTGAACATCAAGGAAGGAAACTCTTTTCATCGGTGCAGATTTGAACGCACACATCGAGTAATCAAACTGCGAACACGAAGACTGCAATGGAAGAAACGGTTTCGAAGTGAAAAACTCATCGGGAGAACATATACGGTCTAACTATACTAAATTAGCATCGGTCTTCCCGGTCAGAGCCTTTCGTTAAGGAAATATGAACAAAATAGGTTACCAGCCGAAAGAAGAGAAAAAAATGTGCCCAACTTAAATAAGCTAGGAAGCCACAGCTGTGGACGATAAATTTACAAGAATGTGTACAAAACGCCAATAGCTACTGAAAAAAACTAAGTGCACACGGTATGTGGAACAACTTCAATGAAGAATGTAAGAGTAGTCCAAAAACTCTGCTCAAAAGGCCTACTTTACAAAAATAAAGAAATCTGGTGGTGGAACAATGAGACGGCAAGCAAACTGTAAGAAACAAAAAACATTACAAGCGTGTATTAAGTATTTTATCGAAACTGATAAAATGTGACTTAAGTTAAGACTACAAATGATGCAAACAAAAAAGGGACGAGAAAAGCAATAGCTAGCGCTACGTACTACTACATTGTACCGGGAATTAGAAGCAGAACCGTCACAACCTATAAACGGGCCGCTAGTCTATCCAACGTCGTAGTACGAGCAAAGAAAAAAATTGGAAGAGCGTCAATTGTCTAATACATATGTTGAAGTCGAGCAGAGATATTTGCTCAAGCGAAACAACGAGATGATCAGTAGTTGGAGAGTATTTTAACGCATTACTTTACGAAGAATTCCTGCGTTGGACCATTTTACGTGGTACCAGCCGATTTTACGGAAGCTGAACACGGAGTGGAAAAACTTCAGGCCGAATAAATGAAATGAATTTGCCATGTTATACGGAGGTCGTCGGTAAATCTACTTCAAAAAGCAGTAGAGGCTAAAGTTCCAGTCGAGATTCGAATACGAGACCGAAACAAAAATACTTGGATCACTCAAAGGTAAAAACATCAGCAAAATCTTCAACAACTCCCTAACGTGGTGATAAAAAAAAAAATAGACCGACTTATGAAATGGTTCCGAGGTCCGAAAATTTAGCTTCTTGCAAGTGGTGTAGTAGCTATACAGAAACGTAGGAGAAATATGTATCATTAGATGTAATAGTGCGCGCTACATATTCCACCAGTTACTAAAAGGAAAAGAAAACAATGTTATGGCCATAAGCAATAAAATGTAAAGGAGATTTCAGAAAGTCATGGGGCTTGTTACCGAGAAGCATCCTTTGGATGATGATTAGGCTATTATTAGACCAATTCTATCCTTGCGAATACAGCAAAATAAGAGATCTAAAAGGATACGTTGCAAAGGAAAATGAGCTAGCTCTATAAAATCAACAATGAATACATAGACGATATCTATTTTCAAAAGGATGAAGGATAAACTGAAGAGACGGACAATCAAGGAAGCGTTGAAACGAACAAGAAAATATAGTATATTCGCACTCGCTGATGAGAATGTAGAAACACAACTACACTGCAGACTGCATAATAACGACCATATCCTGCAAAACGTAGTAGTTGAACAACAGCTATTGAACTTGCCCGATATTGGTATAGTGGATTGGCGATTCTTATCAGTAAGATGTTGAATTGGGAGGTCGAGTTACTGCAGATCTACAATTTAAAATCTATACTGAATGTTGGAACCCATGTTCATGGTAATGAACTAGGGACTCTATTCCGTTAAGATGGGTAGCTATGACAATACCCACATATGTCAAAAGATATTTAAGGCACGATGATCCATTGTTATGTGGATGTTTTAACATTATTTTTTAAAGAAATACAGAAGATTTACTAGTCAACACACAATACCATCCTCCAGAAGTCTCTGCAATAACGTAATTGCGTATTTTTTTTTTTTTTTTTTTATGAGCGCGCGCTCAAGGGGTTTGAGTACCCTTAAGGTGATTGTACAGAGCGCAAAGGAAATTTAGGGAGGAAGAAAAGAGAGGTACCGATATACATTGTTTTTAAATGTTTGCAAGTTATAACGACCAGAAAATACAGAGATCGGCAGGGCATTCCATAAGCGAGTTGTACGGCTTAGGAAAGAATCACGATATTTTAGTTTTGGAAGCATTAAATTCCACTCTGTTGATAGTTCCCCAATTGGTTATGCTGTTGATATCGGAATTTAATGAGCTTAGTATACGCTGCCGTTCTCGTTCTACAGCCGAAGAGCAGGGCCGTGAGTCCGGGAACGAATATGAAAAGCAGAGAGTACTGTCATCAGCAAAGGAATATATTGGATTAGAAGTAGCAGACAAGAGATCGTTAATGAAAATTAAAAAGAGTGTCGGTGACCACACCAGCATTTATTTTGTGAATATCAGACTTGAAACCGTCCAAGACAACTTGAATTGAACGTTCCGAAACTTAATTTCTAATCCATTGAAGAAGAGAGTCGTCGATCCCAAATGCACGCATTTTCGACAAAAGAGCCTGATGCCATACTCTGTCAAATGCCTTAGAAATATCAAGTGCAACTATCTTGCTTTCGCCAAATTGATGTACGCTTTGGTTCCACTTTTCGGTGAGACATGCCATCATATCACCAGTTGACCTGTTCCTACGAAAGCCGTACTGCCGGTGATTGAGAAGTTTTCGTGTTTCGAGATATTTCATGAGCTGACGATTTATCAGTGTTTCCATGACCTTGGAAAGAAGGGACGTAAGTGCAATGGGTCTGTAGGAGGAGAGAGAAGATGATTCGCCTTTTTAAGGACGGGCTGGACAAATGCTGTTTTCCATCTGCTCGGGAAGAGTCCTAAAGTGTAGGATTGATGAAAAAGCTTACGCAGTGTTTTTACCAGCGAGGAAGAACACCTCTTCAGAAGAAGGGGAGATATACCATCTGGACCAGCGGATTTATGTATGTTGAGATCTTTAAGTACTCTTGCTACTACACGAGTGCGAAAGTAGATTCGTCCCATTGAAGGTTCGACGCACTCAAGTGTAGGCGGAGACAAAGCACAAACTGGGAGTGTTGAGCTGACCGCAAAGTGTGCAGCAAGCAGATTGGCCTTATCCAAAGAGCTGACAGCTGGAATGTCATTGTAAATGAGCGTTGGGATGTTGGCAACAGAAGCAAGGGAAATGATTCTTGAGGCACTCATATTCGCACTGTTAAGCAAGTCTATTTAAAAGGCTTTAAACACTTCTAAACACACAAAACTGCCAGCAATTGAAATTATTTACACGAAACAGTGTAATGATTTCAAAGTTCCCACAGCCCATTTCTGAAATGCATTGGTCAAAGAACTATTTGTCATGTTGCGAGTAGAGCGGCAAAGAAACTTTTTTCTGGAGTTTCTTGACAGAGGAGAAGCGCCGAAGAAAGACCTGACACTGACACTAATATCGTAAACCGACATATAAAAAACATGTACGAACATGGAACAACAATTAACTTTATACACCTGACTACCTATGAATGAACCGGTAAAATCGGACAAGTAGAAACTACATATTTCCAAAGTACCTCTGACAGCGTAGACGAAAACATATTCAATTATGAATCCAGGCTGACAACGGTCGCGAAACATACAGAAAGAGCATGAGACAACAATTGAACAGCAGGCTTCGTAAATTGAATGTCCAAACTTCTTAACCATATCGAATACGACTACTGCTTTCTTTAATAGATACTCGTATGTATATGGGTATTAAGACACCGAGAGGTTGCGTTAGAGATACGTCTTCGTTGGACTAAATGAACAAACAACAAACAAGATACATGAGCATATTCTATCCAGTGTTATGAAAATCAATTTTTGAACAACCTCCTTTTGTATATGGTCTTGAGTCAGAATATTGGACGAAAGAAAAGAAATTATTTTCATTACATGTTGTACTAGTTGAAGTAACATACATATAAGCTCAGACATATGCCCGGCCAATCTCCAAGCGTAATTTAAGGCAAAATTAAATACAATATATATTCTTAAGTGAAAATTGCATTCTACAAGCATAAGCGCTTAAAAAACGCCGGGTTTTGATGCAATAACAGCAATAACATCACAATAAGGCGGTATTTTGTAACTAACCTCTCAAGATAAAAAACATTGTCTAAATAAAATGCAAGAGAAAACTAACTTCACTGTGCAGTTCTTGAGAAAAATTCTTAATATCATGGATAAATGTCTTAAAATTCTTACCTTTCCAGAGAGCTGAGGTGAGGTGGCAATCAATTGGGCCAGATTACTTCCCTGTTGTCCTTGGGAGACAGAAATAGATGCTAGCCCAGTTGATTGTACAACCGGTGCATTAACCATATGAACACCACGACCAGCGTTGTTTGATGAATTAGAATCATTACCAGCTCCTAATACAAAAACACATTTATAACAAAAACTATTGTAAAACAAAATTATTTAAATGCTCACCTTTAAGGGAAATGTTACTGTTAACAATGGCCAATTTGCCATTACCCCTGTACAATGAGGTTGTACCGTTTGTTGCGGTGGGTAAAATATTTAGTTCAGCACCTCCAGGCAATCGGCCAAGTTCAGCGGCTGGTACATAGCTTGTAGCTACACCATTACCATTTGAGGAACTAACAGCACTCATCAACAACTTGTGCAACTGTGCACTACCACCATTTGATGGTGACGACTGACCAAGAAGACTTCCACTGCATCTGGACTGATGAGATGATGGCCCCGAACTTAATTCAATTGTCGCTAAATTATTTGCGCCAACCAACCGTAGCCCACCACCATTATTCTGTGATGAAGTAAGAAAAGGACTTACAACTAATGTACCGCCTCCAACTACCTGAGGTAATTGCAAAGATGTTGTCGATAGTCCTAATTTGTTGTCCTTATCCATGGATCCCAGGGCGGCAATACTATTGAAGACCTTGAATACCTTTGCTGGTTGTTCACCTTCATCGAGTATCTTATGTTGATGTAGATGATGATAATGATTGTTGTTGAATTGGGAACTGTCACTGTTGTGGCTACTGTGGCTATCACTTGCTGGAGTTTTTCGACTAAGACCATTTCGTCCACCGTTCAATTCTTTGCTGTGACTAACTGTAGTGATGGTTGATGCTAGTGATGCTGATGCTGATGCTGATGATGGTACTGCTGAATGTATAGATGTCGATGAGAAAAATGATGGAGACGCAGACGATGTGGAGCAGGAGGAGACTAAGTTTGCTGCGACCACGGCATTCATATTAAGTGGCATCCCCGAGGCAGTAGCATTAAAGCCGCTATTTGACGACGAAATACTGCCATTATTTTCACTGTATGATGTGATATTTATAACGGGAGATGAGACAAATGTATTACCATTAGCTGAGACGTTGGTCAACGGCGTTCCGGTACTAACAGCACCGAATTTTAACCCATTCGCTGGAATGTTTGGAACAACTTTAACTCCACCAATTGGCGGCGATGAAGAATGAATCGATGATGACGATGAGACGCCACTTGAAGAGGACGGCGATGGTGACGGTGTCGATGGTGTTGGTGATCCTCGTGTCAACGATGTAGCCGAGATATTTTTCGCTGTCAATGGTAATGGCATGGTGACTGTTAATGCTCCAGATGAAATAACACCTGCTGTTGTTGTTGCTGCATTGCCACCTAGAACTAGTCCAGCACCAGATATGTTATTCGTCATTTGACTGGAGTTGGATAATATCAATGACGAGGAGGACGTGGACATAGACGACGATGGCGACGCGGTCAATGGTGATGATTTAATCATCATCATATTCGGCGATATCGGCGAACTATTGTTTGAGGAGTTTGTTGAGGAAGAGGACGATGTTGATTGTGATATCACAGGTGACAATGCGGTTGGCATTGCAGTTTGCATCTGCGAAAGTTGAGAGCAGAGAAAGAGAGAGAGAGTAGAGACTTTTGAGCGTGTGTGTGTCGCCTCGTTAAAGAGACACTGCCCAAAGGTAACTTACTCCAGCGCCTAGTGGTGATGACATTGTATTGCCGCCACTGCCACTTGATAGAGAGCTAGATGAACTATACAGCATACTGCCGCGTCCCGATGAGAGAGAGATCGAATCATTGAGGCCTTCTGTCACTGAAAATAAATAAACAAAATAAAAAACAGTTAAAGTAAGAAGATCTTACAAAAAGACTTTGTTAGGTTGTGTCTGTTGAATGGAGAGTTATTAAATCTATAAACGATCATTAAGGTTCAGCCTCAATTACCCATAAGTTACCATATTAAAAATAAATTCACGAATCCACAAAATATGTTAATTCTTCGCTAAGCTACAGAATATTAAATCATACATATGAACCTCATCCACATGACGGATAAAAATACCCGACAATCGAGTCCTTGGATGTATCGTGAGTATGTCTACCGAGAGATTGAATTTTTTATTCCAATCTTGAACCAGTCTCTCCAAACTAGATCAAGTATTGCATTTCATGTATGCAAACTACACAAATCAAATATCTAATCTCTTCTTTTGGGAGAAGTGTTCACTTTACTCTGAACACGAGATTAAGAATTCAAAGGGGTGAGTGGGTTATAAAATAGCACACATTTAACGACGAGTAAACATTCGCAACTAGAACTGAATGTAAGGAAATGCAAATAACCAATTGAATTCAATCGAAAATGCTAAATAAATATGGCTAATGAAATGTACGTTTGGGTCTGTATATTCGTGTGGATATTAAAGTCCTTCTCTGATGCTTTAATCAGTTACTTGCGCGAGCTTGCTTTTTTCTGTTGTTTTAGAAATTAATTTCTAACTTTCTTTGGATGGCGAAAAAAAAAAGAAAGACTTTCAAATCTCAAGTTTGTATCATCAGATTGGGGTATACGCATAATTGGGAATGTTCTCTTGTAACTTTTTTTTTTGTTAAGAAAAACCCAGCGCATAAGATACGAGTATTCGATTTAGTGACGTAATATAATGATTATAAGAATCATTATAATACATACATCTAGAGAATATAGTGGATAGGGAGCAACTCTAAACGACATTCGTTCAATTTTAGTGTTGTGATGGTGAGCCAAAGCACTGTCGTGATGAAACAGCGCTTTTTTCTTTACATAATGCAATAACGTTGTACAGTACGCGTCCGTAAGATAAAAATTGTTGAGATGTTCCGGCCGATGGATCCCTCTTTGGCCTTTCTGGTTCGAATAGCGCTTGGACAGGTTCAAACTCTGATTCGAAGTAATCATCCATGTCTGTTTGTGGTCCAAAACAATTTCTCAAAATGCTGTGCGCCCGAGCACTTAGGATGCCTACAGCCGATAGCTGAGGCGCTTCAATTCTTCGATCGTCCATCACTATACCATGAATTTGGTCGACCATTTCCGTTGAATGCATTGGGCATGTAATTTTTTTAAAATCATTCTTGAAAGAATTGTATAAAACTCGCAAGAAACTTCAGAGGCAACATTTTTCAAAAGTATAAAATCGGTTTCAGAACCAATCACAGGACCCTGGCCATTCCAGTCCTATTTTACGGCGCAGAAGCTTGGACATTGACGAAAGCGGATGATAATGCTATCAGGCACCTCAAACGAAAAGTTCTTCGACTAATTTTCGGTCCCGTTTACATCAACGGAGAATGGAGGAGACGTTTAAACACCAAACAGCGATACAGACCTCGTGAGAAACGCTTGGATAACCTGGCCTGGATGGCTAGGTCACCTTGAACGAAAAGTTTTTCTCCCCAATCCATAGGGAAAACGCGGTAGAGTACGGTTGCGCACACACAGACACGCGGTAGAGCGCGCTAGGTGGAGAGCCGTAATAGCTGAGGTACTGGTCCACCCCGGATACAACCATCTGCTCGTTATTAAGTAAGATTTCTGGTGTGATTGCCCCATTAGACCGCCCAGCGTCCAGAACGACGTCATGTTGGCATCATTTGTGATCATACATATCACTCCATTGCAAATGTTGAAACCATTGTAAATTATTTCAAGCGGCGGTACAGAATTTCCTAATAAGCATGATTAACTTGTAGGAAATAAAAAATATCTAGCCGTGCTATCTACTAGATGTAATTTGAAAACTAGATTTAAAATAATCTATTGAGTTATTCAATTTTAACAAGGCCAGCAGCAGTACGAACACCTAATCCAGACAAGAATTCAAGCAAGTAGCTGCATGTTTGAAAATTATTAGGAACGGATCCAAAAACGTTTAACGGTTAAAGCTCGAATTGCAGCATTTTGAACAGAGAATGTGGGAAATAGAATGACAAAGAAGCTAGTTGGTGGTTAAATCAATGGGAAATGGTAACCTACAAACCTCATTTGGACAACTACGAGTAAACACCACATTTTTCCATTCCAATCAATTTTCGATTATTTTTGATACTACGAGTATATAATTGCAAATGATAATTCCGTAGTACTGTCAGGAACATCTGCAATCGTTAGTCAGCATTCCAAAGCGGGCTAAAAGATGAATTGTCGTTGTTTGGCGAAGAAAAAATATGTCACATTCTGAACACTGATGGCCCTGCTGATTGCTACCCGAACGACTCAAAGCCCTGTTCTTAAATGGTTTAAATTTGAAAACTAAGTAAATCTAAAACCAGGGCAGGTTGAAGTAGCCAATGGCACAAACGACGCCAACTTTAGACCAATATGTGATACCGCAAGAATTTACAAAAAGTTTTATCTCTGCTTGTGAAACAACTTGGAGCTTCGAATAAAGCATAATAGGCTTATAATATCCGTATCACCAAAATTACTTAGATCGTCATGCATGATAAAAATTTGCCAAGAGCCAAGAGTCTCTGGAAGAAAATGAACAGAGAAATAAGACAAATCGTTGTATCGGCCGAATTTTACTGGTTTACTCCAAAATCAGGAGAAACAACGTAATCTATGACTGCAAGGCATCTTCAAGTTTTTCTGATTGAGCTGTGTCTTCTTGCGAAAACGATTAGAAAGTCATTTTCAGTAGAAGGATTAAAATCATGTGGATAGGTCATACTCTACGCTACGTAAAAAATACTGAAGCAAAATTATTATAGAAAAACAGTAGACCTTTACAAATAATATGAGCTCAAGACAATTTTAAAGTGCGCAAGAATTGCAATACAACTCTTACTGTGGTATCGATAAAAAAAAAAGAATGAAAAGTTACTGGTGTAACCATTTAGCCCCTACCACGAGTCTTCTGAAAGTTTAAACTACCAAAAAGAAAACCCCATTTCTTTCGACTAGGCACCCTATTTATTCAAGATAATATTAAAATTGTAACTTACCACGTTCGATCGGAATGCTGCTTGGTTCAGTGTCATATATAATACTAGAAAAATCAATGCTTTCAATTTTAGCACCGAGCTCGCGCTTTAAGTTAACAATTTTCTTTTGTGCATTGATCTTCTCTTTAGCCAATTTTTCAACTTCCTGTTCAAGTTCTTGTTCTTTAATCTTGAGCGCCTAAGGGATCAGGAAAAGTAAAAAAAAAAATTAAATTGGAGAATTTTAAACAAATAAGCCGTCATACGCTTACCATGACATGTTTTAAGGCAGCTCCAAGAATTGCCAAATTCGATGTTTTCTTTCTCTCCTCATCCTTAAGTTGTAATTGATTTTTTAATTGTTCAAAGCATTCCTTTAGCTGGGCTCTTCGATGTTTCTCCAATTTGTTATGCACTTCTCGAGTGCCCGCTCTAGAAGTACAAGAGGAACTAAATTTCGAATGTTCAATTTAATCAGTTATTTTATATTTACATTATATGTATATTGTATATGTAAGTTTATTGAATGGATTATGAAATATTGTATGTTGCGCATCACGATTTAGTATTGTAAATGCACTGCACTAACAAACATATTGTATGCAGTTATCACAACAAATTTAAGATTGATAGCTGTCGTAAGATAGACATCCTCTTACTACAACTTCCAATCATCTCCCAACTTCTTCTTTGTATGAATAGAATGTAAAAAAAAGACTTACCCATTACTGTTGGAACTTATCGTCCTCCGTCTACTGGATCCACTGATAGTTCCATGCAATTGATGTACACCGCTGGAAGTTGGCGCTGATGATGCTATACCCGACATCGGATGATCCAAATGACTATTGCCAGCTACCAGTAGACTTCCTCCCCTTGGTGGTGGTGATCCATTCATAATACTAACACCATTAAATGCAATACTGGATGCGGATAGATTTAAGCTTCCAACATTTGAGCATGAGGATAAATTCAAACGGGATTGTGATGAGTCGTCAGCAACGGCTGCAGCGAATACCTGATGGATATTATGATGCAAAATGGCGGGTGTGTTGCTATTGTTATTTTGGCTTCCGCTTCCGGTTAATATACCATTTGATCCCATCAAACCGTTGGCTGTAATTTTATTGGAAGAAAGTGAGAAACTACGAATTCTTGATGATTCAACAATTTTTCTATTTGGCATTGGCGGTGGGGTTAGAGGATTGCATTTCTTTCGAAATAACGTAGCTGTGGTTGCAGTTCCAGCTGCTAACGCTGATGCTGCACCCATTGGTGGTGAATTTCTAACGGTGGGAAGATTATTATTATTATTATTATTTGCATTTCCATTTGTATGGCCAATTAAATTAGCACTAAAGGAATTTGTTGCCGAATGATTATTGGTAACATTTATAACAATTGGTTGAGATGATGCAGCAGCTGCTGCAGCTGACAAAGCTGCTAAGCTAACACCATTACCGCTGCCAGGAGATGCTATTGCTGTTGTTCCTGTTACTGCTGTTGCTGGTGTTGATGAATTGCCATTAGATAAGATGGGATTTTTATTATTATCAACAATTGTGACAGTTGTATTGTTGTTATTATTGTTCGAGAATAGAGAGGATAATGTTTCACTATTCGGTGAATTAGACAATGTTTGTTGATGTTGCTCAGTTTGTAATTGTAATCCTTGTTGTTGTTGCTGTTGTTGTGGTTGTAATTGGTGTTTAACTGTTGTGATAGTGGTAGATGGTTTTTGTGGTGTTTGAATCATTATAAAAGGGGAAGATGACGAGTGGCCATTGGAATATGGCTCCTCTGTAATAAAAAAAAAAAAAAAAACAAGAAAAAACAAAATAATAATCAAAATAAAAAAAAACAAAAAACACATAAATATCACAGTTAACGAAACTGGTGATGAACAAAATTTATAAATAAAACGGAAGAGACACATAAACAACAAAAATAAAAAAAGAAGCAATACAAAAATGCGAAAGCGAAATGATGGAATGGGGAAACCAAATATATTTGTCTGCAGGTTTTTTTTTTTTTTTCGACAACTTTGGAAGGTCATCAGTTATAAAGTGATGGTGGCTAGTGTGGTATAGTGTTGGTTTACCACAATATTAACAAAAACAACAACCAGTTACAGAGGGAAATCGAAGTAAACTGACTCATTGCCTATAGCTTAGCTGTTCGTTCTTTTTTTTAAACTGTGTTACCTGTTTAATGAATATTCGTCATTCCTTGGCATGCGATCCACAGAGAGAGGGGTATACGGTGACCTTCCTTTTTTTTTTTTTTTTTTTTTTTTTAAGTAATTTTTGGAAGTAAGGTCAGTTTGGGTTTTAGAGGAAAGTCATCTGCACACTCATTCATAGAGCATTCATTAGCAAATTGTTTGTAAGCAATATCAGAGCGATTGCTTTCTACAGACATTTAAAACAACAAGCGTACAAGGTTAATAATGAATAAAAGTGAAATATTGCCACCCATGAGCCTATTCCTGAGGCAGAATGCGATCATTATTTATCACTTTCAAACAAAGGTATGATAACGAAAGGTAAATGTTGATATTTTTACACCCTACAGGGCATGTAGTTTATCCCAGGATTTGTTATAATTTGTATCGGCGAAATCTTTGATTAATATTGGGAAAGCAATTGTCATCATAGCAATAGTAAACCTGATCAGACCAAATCAAGTAATAAGAAAACTTGAGTTCTGTGAGACAGAATTTCAGGATAAAGTAAACCGGATTAAAACTGGTCAATAGTGCCATATAAGTAAGTCAGTATGTAAGGTAAGCTTCCAGAAAAGTATGTTAACATTTAAACAAGGTTTAAGTAGGCGGCGCCTTGTAAACAGGTTCGTACAAAATGCTTATACATACTTCAAATGTTCCAGCCAAGAATTGGAGATAATTTAAGCCCAAAAACAGAATCTAAAAAAAAAAAACCAAGTGCTGTTCGAGAAAAGATTATCCTTGGTCGGCGTGGGGGTTAAAACAGAGAACCAGAAGGTAATGATAATGTGAATGGAGTCGGAGCAGCTTAAATTCTACAAAATTCGAAGGAGTTGGTAAACGGGAAGAACTATAGTAATTGTTCTCCAGAGGCAAATTAAAATAAATCATTTACGTCGTCAACATAGATTGTAGTATGAAATTCGAGTTTTAATATCTCATCCGGGGAGACAGATTTAGAACAAGTCCGAAAATAAGCTCATATCGCTCGATTGGTGGAGTTCGTTAAGTTGCGAAATGAAGTTGTTAAATATCCAGAGATAGACAGACTAATAGAAGCCGAAGAGAATTTGAACACAAAATAAAGACTTGAACGACAAAAGCAAACAAAAAATGTGTCGACACATCTTAACTAAGTACTTTAAAAAGGACAAGAAATAACAATAAAAGTCCAACAAAGTCGGTAAATTAAAAACAAAAGCCGATAAATGCGAACTTTATATAAAAAAGAAGACTTCATTATTTTACACCTCTCAGGAAATGCTTTACCTTGGCCACTACCTGCTTATGATTCTTCTTGTGTAAGCTTGTTTTACACCATCTACGAGTACCGAAAAGTATTTGGCAAATTGATAATCATGCTTGTAATGAAGAAGTCTTTTTCAACCAAAGAAAACAAGCCTTAGAGATGACACACATGAGGAACTACTCTTCTCCTTTGAAAGCAGTGTAGTAGAGGACAGTCTCAATAAAGAGCTCGTTAACGCGATAGTCTAAAATTTGTTCAATGCATTTGGTTTCACGTTTGATTTTGAACATGAACTCGTAGGATCAATAATTTATTCGGTTAGGACTAATGCAGAACAGAGGCATAAGTCTAAGATCACTAGGGACAACATTGAGCGAGTTGGTTACAACAGAGCGGCATGCCAACAAAAGTTATATAAAGATATTTAGTTAGATGCTGTTCAAAAGATCGCTTAGATCAGTGGTTACCTAAACTGAGAACAGTTGAGACGTTTTGCCAAGTAATTTGTGTATTATTTTTTCTTTTTTTTTATAAAATAATAGCGGCCAAATCAGCATGCAACGATTTTATTCGTCCGTGACTTTTTTTTTTTAAAACTTTTTTTAAATAATTTCCAAAATATTGTCTTTTTAAATTTACGATGTAAGAAAAGTAAAGATATCTTTGCAATTTTTTATCAATCAGAGAACATATTGGAGTATTTCAACTTTGGTGCACGCTATTGTTGCGAATAAATTTCGTACCACATACTTTTTACATGACGCAAAATTAACAACGCATCAACGTAGTGTGCATATAGCAGAAACTTCAGCGGCTGTCCGGTGTAGATTGCAGTCCGTCCAAAATGTGGAAATTCTGCGTAAAGATGTCGGCCTACACTCGCATTAGATCTATTGCTGCTTGAACTAAAGCCAAGAGACCATTGTTTGCGACGGGAAACTCGATTAATGGGCAGCGTTACCGGACAATGATCAATTATTATTTCTTCGAAAGTATGGAGGACATTAATTCAGGCCATTAATTCATTCTGCCCATGAGTTATTAACTCGATTGAATAACAACAATATATCGCGAAATGGACCAGTGACCCTCCGAGATCGTGTGATCTGACGAACACCTCATTACTTCTTTTGGCACTTTTTTCTAAAAATTGGCACGCGCTCAAGAAAATTAGGGAGGAAAGAAAGAGATATACTCGTAACGATGTTGGTTTTGAATCTTATAATGACCAGGAAATAAAAAAGGTATGTTAAGTCAATATTCATCCGACAGGATGTCATACGTCAAAAGCAACCGAGGAAATCTTATGATTGAAGTCGTGTTCAAAACATAATGTAATGTAAACTACAATGACTACAGATTTTTTTATTTAAACTCAATTCTATTGATTGGAGCTTCTCAGAGCCCTTCAAATCTACTCAAGTTCTAGTAGCATCTCAATAAGTGAATAGAGAACAGTGCTCAAAATTTTCAAACCATAATTGTTGGCACCACAGTTCTGATGCTAAAATTAGGTGATTTTAAGTTCGAGGAGAAAAACAAAAATCCTAGGTCAGCACTAAATTTCAATATTTTACTCTATGTACACAGCCTTCATACTCATTCGACAGTCCTACCTAGTCTCCATTCCTTTTTTTCTAATGAAATATATACTCACTAAAGTTTAATTTTGGAAAAGTAAAAATAAAACTACCATCTAAGAGCAGATTTACCAGCGGAAAACTTCTATATACATATGCAACTGATTTATAAAGTAGATACTTTTGTTAAGTTTAATAAAATGAAATAAATAAAAATATTATGTTAGAAAACGTCTGTCGAAATAAAACAATCTGTCACAAAAAAAAAAGCCAAAACGAATTGCTTATTAGAAAGGTTTAACAAAAATAAAGGACCTAATATACTTGGAAGTTTAAAAGGGAAAATTTTCACTTTATGTCGTCACATGTATCATGGGTACATGTGACGTATGCGTATATGGCGTCCCAAGGAAAATCAATCGAAAGCATGTGCTCTTTGTTTAGGCAAAAGCTTACATTTTCATTCTCACCCACTTAAAGATATTCGCTATAACGCCCTTTTTTCGTAAAAATCATCTAAATATCATGTTACATCAATATGTAAGTATATCTATCTATAATAACTCTTTAAGCCGGTAAAAATCCTATAATTAAAAACAAAAACAGGAAAAATCCTAAGTCAGAAAGCAACCTGTGTTCTTTTCATGGTTTTAGTTGTTCACGTGTTACCTGAATTTTACGTAAATCAGACACTCCTGTAGTAGGTGTAGAGCGACCGCCTTATATCATCATGTTAAAACTTGACTCTGAACTCGTGACCTTTTATTATTATTCCGTCTGCAATCAATTTTACCATCAAGCAAAGAAACAGAAAAATAAATAACAAAGTAGGAGAAAAACAATTCAAAACCTACCAACGCCCAAGTGGAAGCACGCTTTTTTACAAACGTTCGTATGCACAATGAATTCAACCTTTAATTAGGTGTTTTCGATGAACTGCACAACACACGTATTTTACTCCAAAAACTGACTCACAATTCGTTTCCAATATATGCGATTATATAAGAATAAATTGTAATTAAAAGCCAATTAAAGAGGCCACACATAATAATTAATACTCACGTCGAAAGAATACCAACGATTTCACAAAGCACAACAACAGAAGGGAACAAAATATTACGATGCCAAATTCTATGAATCGAAGCACGAGGATATGATTCTCATTCTCACAAAAGTGAGAAACATGCGCACTTTGTACACAAATTCAAACAATAACAAAGTTGTTGATATAGTAGATAAAAAAAAAATCAAATACAAACAAACAAAAAGTTGCAAGCACGTTGAACGCGCACAAAACTCGTGCAGTAGGGTACAAAATTACCATTACCTTCCACCCACCATCGCCGTCATAGACCACACATCCGCCTACTCAGTCTCATTTCGTAGTTACAATTTTACGCGTTTAATTATTTTGATCAGTTTTTTGTGGCTTTGTTGTTTCTTGTCGTTATTTTTATTTTTGATTTTTAACTACGCAATCAAGCAAAACCTAACAACTAGAGCGCATTGGCAATAGCAGCAGTAACAGTAACAGCTACAGCAACAGCAAGAGCAACATCAAACTCAACAAAAATAGCAGCAGTTGTAAATAATGAAATTCATTTTAATTAATAATAAAAGCACAAATGAGGCTAGCAGGTAGCTTTAGATGTTTGGTAACCATTATTACTTCGGGGGCTGTACGTGTCTATTATGAGCCAGCTATTATGACTCAATATAATGGATTGCAACGTCTGCTTCACTTTGGAAGGAATCCATTTAAAAAAATTCATGGCTAAGGTTTGACCAATCAAGATTACTCCAACAAAACAAAATTATTAAAATCAAATTATCAAAATTAGGTCTCAAAAGCCGTTTTCCGTCAAACAAAAAATTGTTTTTATAAAATAATGGCATGCCAAATTTATTTATTACATGCAGCCCCCCTCCTTTTAAAATAATACCAGACTTATTAGATATGTACTCGTCCTTTGGAATTGGAAGTGCATACTCGTATGAAAACTTCATTCTGGTCTAAAATAATATATATCACAAATGCTTGATTGTATGAAAACATCAGTTACCCTCTTGGAAAAAAAATTCTAAATTAGAGATAGGTTTATTTAAGGGCTCTTAGATTATACCGAAGAAAAGCCTACTTCACTCTCAAAAATTGGCACTATCAATGGTTGAACACAGATTTCAAAACCGTCATAGGGCACATTTGTTAAGTCTCAAAATCATGACATGTTCACCGAAAATCTTACCGTTTAGTTCAAAGTCATTGTCGGTGAAGAATCGTACGAATTAGTTTGTCAGACATCCCACAACCAATCAAACTCAGTGACTTAAAATTCTTTTTAGAGCCCAAACCCAACACCAAAAACTTGAACATTTAGTAAAAATCGGTGAAAATTCGACCGCATTTCTTGTCCAATTTATAGCATAGCTAGTTTTGAAACCTTATAAATATACATATACGTATACTCGTATATACATACGTACACGAGTATGCCTACACCACAAATTCGTTGATTGGGCCTGGGTACAATTCACAGGCCAAAAATAGAAAAACTATTTTCTGATGTCATCACTCTTTTGCGGCAGGCAATGACAACCTTATAAAAATAAAAAAGTAAAATTCGGGGAAAAAATCATAGAAGCGCAAAATTGATAAGAATAACAATAGTGAGAGTACAGTCTAAACCTTGGATCACATAGTGCTGTTACATCATCATTTCATTTACTTATTTGTAATTTGATCATTGAACCAAAGCATCAGATCGAAAGTAGGATCTATAAGCAAAAGCCGATGGTAATTTTCGGAATGTCTATATTTATCAATCAGAAATGAAGTTGTGTTAAGAAAAAAATTTTAATTTAAGCTCTCAGCAGTTAAACAGATGATGTTATTTTCCGCCACTGTACAAAAACATATGATGCACTGCTTGTATTCTATTTATTTGGCGGTCGTAATTTATGGAACTGAAGTCTGAATGCCAAGAGTTCATTCTAGATGCATTCGATTCAGAGAACAAAATCTAGTCTATTTATGTTCTTTTTATAGAAATGCCTCAGTCTGGCATAGAAAAATGAGCATAGAAAAAACGCTTCTGTGATAAAGTGTCAATGTATCAGCACCCGCTACATCAGCGCTGAGTATCGGCAGCCTAATGCGAGCGTAACACACAATGTTGTGTCACGTATGCCTAGTACTCTTAGTTGTTTTGCAAAAGCGTAGTGTCCGAAAACGCAGTCAGCAAACATTCCTACTGAGGGACAAGAGAAAAGTCGCTGCTCTTTTAGAAAGGTCAGGAAACATTAGATTGGTCTGCCGGTATCCTAGAGACACTCATGCCATCTGCACTTATGCTCGCGAGAAACCCAACTGTCAATTAAAGTCCCAACCGAAGACGTAGGCAATCCTAACGCAGGATCATGAAGAATTCTCCTTGCATTGTTTAGCAAGTTTTTACACTGTGACCCAAACAAACTCATTGAATTCATCCTTCTAACTGCTTTAAGAAAAGCTTTGCATTCTCAAAATAGCTCAAAATAGAAGTGTTGAGAGGGTTTAGCAAAGCCATACCTCAGGATTGCTTAAAAAATAGACGACGTAAGTTTTCCTAAGGAGGAGTGAAATCTAACGTTGTCGTCCTTCAAAAAGACACTAGCTCCATCGGTTTTTAGAGCCATCCGGGAAGACCTGTGTAAATTACTTTCCTGGCTGTAATTCTGGCTGAAAGCGAAAGTCTGAGCAAAGGGAAAGTGGTTAAATATTCTGGTCCATAAGACAAGAGTCAAAAGTGCGTAAGGCCATCGAGAACACTTCTTGACAAGACCATAATTCATCGAATTAACAAACTCGTTCGAATCTGAGATCTTCATCCCAACCAACTCATTTGACTTAGTCAACTCTCTCTCTGTAGAAGGAATATGATTTTTTTTTTTTTTTTAACTTAGACTCTCCAAGGTTATTTAGTACTAGCTTCGATTGTTTAACAAAACAAAGTTCTTCATTTGACTGACTGCCACGACTTGTCATATCCCTAGCGGCAGACCTAGAATCACAAAACTGTTTAGTTTCCTCTTACATCAGTATGCCACCGAGAAAACGTACACAAGTAGATCGAAAGAAGTCGGTTCGATCTTTTCAATTCATTGAATACAAATACAAGGTGGCGCAAAATTAATCACCCATGGCGTCGTACGTCAATCATATTTGACATTTGTGAACTAGACAGCTGCAGTATACAAACAGTCAATCAATGGAGCTCTATGGATCGTGGAATAATTGTGTCGAAATTTTTGATCAATAATCGGTCGGTGGTGTTAGCGCAGCGTGAATTCGAATTCGATTGAAGCTCTACATTTTTGTTTTGATGTGTTTTGAGCAGAAATTCCAATAAACGCGGTAACCTTTCTCGTTCATTTTTGTTAAAGGTGTTGGTGGTGCAAAATTACTCACCCTATCGGAAGATGGTATAATTTTTGCAAATGGCGTCGTACGTCAATTATATTTGAAATTCGTGAACTAGACAGCTGCAGTATACAAACAGACAAGACCGTGGAATAATTGTGTTGATGTTTTTGACCAATAATCGGTCGGTGGTGTTAGTTCAGCATGAATTTCGACGTCGATTTCCTAATCGTGTCGCGCCAACTGGGCAAACATTCCTTCGCTTAGCTACTCAACTCGATCGGAGTGGAACCACAACAGACCATGCAGGGCGTGACCGCCACCGGACAGGTCGTTCGGCCGAGAATATCGCGGCTGTGGCTGCCGATGTCGTCGAGAACGAAGAAACATCAATCAGACAACGGGCCACGCAATTTTAATTTTAGTGATAGACTTACACATGTTCCCTTACAAAGTGCAAACAGTGCATCAGTTAATGCCTCCTGACTGTCAGTCGCGTGTGAATTACTATAAAGCCTACTATTAAATCCTCAATCTCAACAACGAAGAGGACGATTTTGTGTCGAAAATAATCATGAGCGCCGAGGCGCTTTTCCACTTAAGCAGTTACGTCAATAAGCAAAATCTTCGTTTCTGGGGCACTGAAAATCCGCGTGTGATGCACGAAGAGCGATTACATCCATCCAAAGACACTGTTTAGTGCGGCGTTCACGCGGGAGGTGTGATTGGGCCGTATTTTTTTGAGGACGCCATCGGCAATACGATCACTGTTACTGGCGAACGCTACAGGGCCATGATAAATGACTTCTTACTGCCGGAATTGGATGAGTGGAGCTTACTGAACAGATGGTTTCAACAAGACGGTGCAACCGCACCCACAGCACGAGCCACAATGGATATTGTGAATGAAGTGTTTCCTGGTCGAGTAATCTCCCGATTTGGCATGACCAGCATGATCTCCCGATTTAACCATCCCAGACTTCTTCCTTTGGGGCTATTTGAAGTCGCTGGTTTATGCCAACAAGCCTCAGACAATCGGAGCCCTTAAGGAAAATACTCAACAGGAATGCGAACAGTTATCACCGGAAAACTTGCGGAAAGTCATGGAAAATGCGATAAAACGGGCACAAATGTGTATCAACACTGGCGGCGGCCACTTGGCGGATATCTTCTTTTCCACTTAACAGAAACAATTCTAAAGGTCCCAATAAAGATTTCCATCACTCAAAATCATTTTTTTTTATTTAGTAAAAAAGTACATAATTCAAAAACAAAATTGGATGATTAATTTTGCGCCATAACATACTACGACTTCTTGTAGACTGTTCTTTAAATACCCCCAACCTCAGCTGAGCTTTTATATAGCATGCGATCTTTCTCTTTCTGTTCATGCTTGAACATTATCCCGATTGTCGGACCAATATTGCATTTCACTTAAGTGAATCGAGTATATTTTATACATAGGCACGATTCATGCATATGTAACTCAGTCGCGAAACAATCAAACTGCAAACCTACTAGACAGTTATGGTCTATTTATGAAAATATGCGTATAAACCATATTATTCAGCACACAAATCATCAGTCTAAAGGTATTTTTCTGCATCTGTCTAGCTTTTGGAATAAATTGCCCGTTCCCAGTCAGAGAATTTACTACTATTAAATCACAAACCACATACGTCATCTCAAAGTTAAAAGTATAAAGAAAATAAGTGCATATGTTGTCAAGTAAAAATAAAAACAATCGTTTTAGCATTCTTGCTGTACAGTCAAATCCTGGACAATAAGTGAGACAGCTGAGCTGATTTTAAGTATTTCCGAAACATAAATTTTCCATTGAATACTTGTTTTTATCTCCGAAAAAGATGTACATACTCGTATGTATGAAAAGATACAATGGACTATACAAATATATGGATATTTTCAGACAAACAAAAACCCTTCGACTATAACAACTGGGCCATATGGAATGAATGAAAAACAGTACTCCAACTAAGCGCTTTTCATTCCCAGCCATCTAGTTCAAGAAGAAAAGGAAGACCGATACCCCAGATCAAATAGGCAGTAAAGCTCTAACTAAGACTATGAAACTCCAAGTTTCGCTAAAAGGAACAAGTGAGTGATAAATTCTTACTTACATTGAAAACTGCAGACGTTACGTCAAACTAAAAGAACAAATTACTTAACAAAAAGAATCACAAACGCCAGTCGGAAATAACGAACAATTCATGATACGAGTACTTCCACAAAAACGCAAGACTTAAAAATAGACAAATCGTTGTTAGATGTGTTGATATGAAATGGCTTAGAATTCTTAGACGAGCGCTGAGAACCTATCCAATTTAGTATAAGTATAATACACCTCATCTTACTTCTAATGACAAATTGTTCCGTTAGAAAAATAGTGGACATTGATGCCCCATCGTCTCTTTTGCTACAAAGAACAACAAGGCTATCAGTAAGGAGTTTGCATCTTATTTTTAAAATTAATATTGTAAAATGTTTGTATGGGTACAAATGATAGAACTTATTCTTTTTAACACAATCACTTTATTCAATACAATTACAATTTACAATTCAATCGTTTTTTTTTCAATAACTTTTGCTTTTCTTTATCTTTTACTTAATCGACTTTATCACTACATGTAATTCACATTTCAAATTCCACTTTAGAACTGATTTGACTTGCACTTCTTGTGGGAGACCTGACATCTTTCGAGAACGTTCTGCACTATCCAGCGTTCCATATGATTGAGTCTTCTGCTATTCACATATGGAAATCTTCTGCTATTCAAATATAGATGACGCCGATCACGTTTTAAGTGGTTATCACAGTATGTATTATCAAAGATGATAACCTGATAACCTGAGATAGTTAAACCCGCTTATGTTGCTGACACTTAGTATTTTTTTAATCATCATCATACATAGGTTTCAGTCCTATTTTAGCAATTCTTTCATCGTCTTTAAAAAAATAGCCAAGGGAACAGCTTGTTTCAGCAGACTCCATTAATACCTACTCGTATATAGAGTGTCTTACCCAGGGCCTTTACTATTCACTGAGGACTAAGTAATACCCTACCGGCATCTGCGTCAGTTAAGCTTTTTTTCTTTGCTCGAACTATACTAAAAGAGCAACTTGTTGATGAATAAAAGGTAATAGCCATTTAAGTTGAGAGGGTCATTCTAGTCATAAGTGATCACCTTTGCAAAGTACTATCATCATCATCATACATTCCAATTGAGGTATTCCACCAAATGTAGTATGGTATCTGACGTCTATGCACATCTAGATAAGAAGCATACATGTTTTGGGCACGTAAAAGAACCAAGCTGGTTTCCTCTCCCAAACACAGAAGAGTACACACTTTTTCTTTTACTTTATCAAAAGCTCCAAGCAGAAGGATTTAATATTTGACATAATAATGACAACATTGACCTTCAGCTGAGAAATATTCTGAAATAAACTTCACATGTCTCTCTCTATAAGAAAATCGGCAGAAAAATATGTTCTCCACGAAGAATGAGACACATTATCAACAATCAAAAAATGAGTCACAGGCCAACATCACCCACAAATACCCAAAATCACCCTCAACAAAGGAAAGGAAAATTCCAGTGTCACACCTCGAAATATTTACGAGAGAGCGTTAGGACGGCTTAACCCAGAAATTTCACACCCACCCTTTCGATTTGTTGCCGCGGGCATGCAACCTATTTAAAATAAATCTAATTTAAGGATACAATTTCGTATCATAATACGAGTACTCGTATGTTAGGTAGATCATTTTCGGGATACACAATATTTTGCGTGTTATCAAAATTAACTTCTCACGTTGTTGGTGGTGTTGCTGGTTCTTAATAATCCTAGCAGTTACAGCCAGCACCACCTCGACCCCTTAAACCCACGCCTACACTCATTAACAATAATAAAAAGAGCTTTTGGTATGCGCAATGTCAAAAAGCTCTCCTCTACACACCACATTCATTGCATATTTTCCAATGAATGGATGGAACTTCGAGCACATTTTCGAAATGGTGACTTTTTTCTCTGCTCTCTGGTTCTTCTTCTCTTTCGTTTACGGACGTCATTTTCAATTTCCACGTGAATCATCTTGCATATATTCACACACACATATTAAACCCATTCACCCACACTCACTCACTTGGCGTGTAAATCAGAGAAAATACCATGTGTCACCAAGGGTTGTATAAAGTGTTGAACTTTCGAAATTTGTTTGTACGCTCGAAAACATGTGTTCAGCTAGGTGTTGCTTGTTTGCGGTTGCCCTCAAAGGAACGCGAACATTACAATTGCATTAAAAAATGAAACGGGGAAAGATTTATCGAGCAGTCGGGAAGAGTGAAAGAGAGAGAAAAACGCGTTAAAAAGTTTTATTACCAACCTTTGCGCTTGATATAATAAATGATAAAGCAACAGCAGCCAGCTAAATATGGGTACTTACGTAATGAGAGCACATATGGTATGGTTTTACTCGTAAATACATACATAAGCTCGTATTTATAGGCATGGATGCATGTATGTGCGTAGGTTTGAACACAAAACAACAAAGGGGGGCTTCACGTTGGAATATTGTTTCCAACGAATACTTGCAAATGCATTCATAGCGACAAAAGTAATTAGAATGTAGGTAAGCTAAGTAGTTATAAGTGTTACTCTAAGGCCGGTGCTACACTGGTAAAATGTTGCGTTATGAGTTGAGTAGAGAATCTTTCACAGAATGTTGAATACGCCTTGCAAGCGTATTTGCTTTAAGGATCATTGCAAACAGATCAATAGTGACCATCTAGGCTAATTGGGATACCTGTTTTACTCACCAAGAAAAAATTACACCAACGTCACCTATGCGTCTATACTAATGATTTTCTTATGGAGAATGTGTAAAGATACTCGACAGAAATAAGCCGTCAATAGATGGTACTCCAAATAGAATATTATTTCTTAAAAATCGCTACAGAGCATTTGTCTACTAAATATTTAACGCGTGTCTTTACGAAGGCTTTTTGTCCAATACTTGAAAGCGGCACAGCTAGTCATAGTATCGAAAATGAATAGAATCCATATAAACCTTTATTCTGCCTTTTTGTTTGTTTAACACAACAACAGGAGATATCTCGGAACACCCAAGCGGTTTTCGTAAGCCATACATTTAAGACTTCATCCGACTACTTATTGACTCTGTCAATATAACTCTCATGTAAACATAATTATTATGAAAAAATTAAGTAGTATGAAGTAATTGGTGGTGTGCCACAAACATCTGTCTTAGGTCCGCTCCTGTTGATTATTGTGAGTATGTATAATAAACTCCTGGATCTTAAGAGGAAAGTCAATTATATGTTATGGGAAGACGATATCACAGTGGTGATTGTACAGAGTTGAACTCCATTGTCTCGGAACAATTACCACTGTGCATCATTAGCACCGGTATACAACTCTTCGATCTGAAACAGGTAAAGGTTAAAAAATCACGACTTCTGTAGTTTGAGGGAATGAAGTGATTCGTCAGCCGAATTAACACTTCGCCTAAGTTCCAAACGCCATCAATGGTATGGTTGTAAAAACTCGTCTGAAAGCATACCATAATTTCAAGACTGATAAGTAGTAGTAATATGGGACCAAAATAAATAAGACTCTTCTAGCTGGGGCTGTCAATTCTATGCAAAATTACGCAGGACCATAACAAGTCTTAAGTGCGAAATGTCAAATGTATTCAATGTTTAAATTTGTACTACTAAGGATCTAAAGTGTACGAGTACTTATGCTACTTATCGACATGTAATGCTTGCTAAAGTGTGCGAGATTTTCGGTAGATACAATATTCGAACAGAAACCCGTAGAAATGAGCAAACAAATTTAGTAGTAGAGTTACAGTTGGTGCTTTAAAAAATCACTCTTGAAGAATGTTGAACGACAGAGATAATCTAAATTTAAGGGTCAGGCAGAACGAACCATTCGACAAAAAGAAAGGAACATCTGAATATGAGTACAACAAAGGCCGTACAACAAACGGCTCACTTATTGGCCGAGAGTATGTATGTATGCCTGATGATTAAGACCTCAGAAGAGTTTGCCCGATTAGCAAGAAATTCTTTTCTAAACTGCGGTAATTATTTATCAGCCTTCTAAGCATCGGGCATAAAGCCTTATCAGCCATTTTGTCTGAACGCATGAAACTAGTATATATGCATTGATATTAAGACAAAGATATAAGGACAAAGAAATCTTTGTTTGTTCCCTTTTGTTTTGATGAGATCTAATTCATTCAACGCAGCAGCAGTATCGCTTCGTCTTATCGGATCATAGCGATAAACTTTTTTTTTTTGCTTTTGCTAACACATCTGTTTTACACTGATGAGTGATCTTCATTGTGGTATGAAACATTGATAAGGCCAGTTGTGCTTAAGTGAAAGAATACGAGTAATTAAAAAAAAATATAAGTTTAAGCTGAGTTTCGACAGAAAAAGGGTTTGTTAATCTTAAATATTTATTTATTTGTTAGAAAAAATTGGAATGCTTTAGATTTTCTCAAATATAAATTACAATGTCTCATGGAAAGCCATTGACCGAAGAGGAGCAAGGACATGTGGCTGTTTACAGAGAACAAGGGAAAACAACAAGGCAAATCGGAGCTATTCTAAAAAGAAGTAAAACTGTTATAGCAAATTATATAAATCTTAGCGAAAATTATTTAGTTAAGCGAAGTACAGGAAGAAAACCAACATTAACACCAAGAGTTATTCGAGAAATAAGACGTCTTGCTGTAAATAAATTTACCAGTCCTTCTGAAAATGTAAGCATTCTGAAGCTAAATGTGTCAACAAGGCGGGTGCATCAAATTTTAAAGTCAGATAATACCATTGAATATGTTAGACGCACGCCGAAACCGACGCTCACAGCACGACACAAAACGAACAGGTTGACTTTTGCTGAAAAATTTCAATTTTGGGACGAAGAGTGATGTAAAGTGGTATTTTCTGACGAAAAAAAATTTAATTTAGATAGGCCAGATGGTTGCCAAAAATATTGGCATGATAAAAGGGCCGAAAGGCAGCTCAGACATGCTCACAATTTCGGAGGAGGCACGTTAATGGTTTGGGAGGCTAGCTATAAGCTGCTCTGTAAAGTCACCTATATCTTTTATATCAACTAAAATGAATAGCCAAAAATACACTGAGCTCTTAGATGATGTTTTAGTTGACCTTGGGGATCAATTATTCGGTAGAGAGTTTATATTTCAACAGGACAACGCGGCTTTTCATGTATCCAAGTTTACAAAGGAGTTTCTAAAAACCCGAAATATTTCTCTATTGGAATGGCCCGCTTGCAGCCCTGACTTAAACCCCATTGAGAACGTGTGGTCGGTTTTGTCGCGCAATGTTTTTAAAAATGGGTGTCAGTTTGATAATTTGAAAAATCTCAAAAGGGCCATCAAGGAAGCATGGGAAAAATCGACATAGATCAGATACAATCATTGATTAATTCGATGCCACGACGTCTCCGAGATGTAATTAGAAACAAAGGATCAAACTCTAAGTACTAAGATTTGATTTGATTTCGAATCAAAAATATTTCAAATACAAATACAAAAGTAAAAAGACATTGTCCTTATCATTATTTCATTCGTATAGAATTTAAAAAAATAATTAGAAATATAAAATAAGAGTTAATTTTCATAACTAATTTATATTCGAGTTGTTTTGTTATGCAGTTACTAAAAATTAAATGTATTTCTTAAATTTCTAAGAATAAATGTTTAAAGAAAGTTATTTTGTTTTGACCTTATCATTATTTCGTGGAGTGTATATAGACGAGCTATAGAGAGTCATATCAGTTTCAAACTCCTCAGATTGAATGACAATAAAGATCCGTAAAGCTTGGAAGCAATCTCACTTGAACAGACCCCGTAAACTGTGCAGCGACATCCGGCTGATCAAATCAGAAATGTGGTCATTAGTCACCTGAGATGTATGCAGAATGCATTAGAGGAAGTCCTAGCTGACGCGCGCAAATTGGATACCTTAACCACCTTGGAGTTGGAAACTGGAGGCAGGTGGCAAACTAGAAAGGTTTATTGGTTAAGGCTCAGGTCCACTCCAGACTGTATAACCAACTAAATAAATTAGTTAGCAGGTAAGTAAGTAAGTGGATTTCCGAAGGGGACATTGCCAGCTCTGGTATTTTATTTGTCTATGAAACTTCAAAGCATTTATCATGAGAGTATATTATAGTTATTTCTAAAATAAATCTCAGCATGAAAACTTTAGAAAAATTATCAATTTTAGAAAGAGAATCGAGCTTTATTTCGGTCTTTTAATTCGACATGTGGTACTTGGAGGTTTAGATCGATTACATCATTGGTATGCTATATTAGATGCATCTTGATCCAAAAGGAATTTAGCGAATATGAGCGGACAAGGCTCAGGACGAGACTAAGGAGGTGACTACCAATTGAAATGATTATTTAATATATAATTCAATTAAAAATAAATAATAAATTAGATAACAGACCTCAGTTGTTTATTTTGGTGTAAAATAGTAATTTCTAAAATAACTTATTGTACAACCGAAATTCTTGGCCACTTGTTGACTGACTAATAATTGTTCAGAGTATATAATTCATCTTCTAAATTTCTATTTATAAAATAGATACAAACAATAAACAAATAAAAAACAATGTTGCATGGATCTCAGCTCGCAAACAGTTGGTAATTATTCACTTTATATGAGTATGACGAACGAAAAGGAATTTATTCGTTTTATATATTTATTTTCTTCTTTCTTTTTTTGTTTAAGAATCAGCAATAGCACGTGCCAGCTCTTTAATTAAACCTAGTCATACAAGTCAGTACTTAGTACTCGATACGGTAGTCGTACGAATTTGTCGCTCGTATTCATTTCTATTCGGTACGTAGATACTTTTGTGTACTTGTTTTTAAATTAATTCTATTACCTCAATATACACACAATAAAGCAACAATAATAAACGTTCTGCGCTAGAACTTTCCATTATTCTTCAATCTGCAATTTTGTTGTGTACAATGGTTTCAATTTTTTTTTCTATCTTTTTATTTTTAGATTATTTTCTGTATTTTTTTTTTCTCTGTATTTTTTATCTAACATTGGTATTTTTAAGTAGAGTGCATCATTGTAAGCATCAGAGGTAGATACGGTTACTATATACGAGTAATTCAATTGAATAAATAAGCCTAGGGAGGCGATGATTTTTGAACATGAACCTGAACATTTAGAATGGCTTGGACTTACTCGACGGATTGTGGTATTATCGCGAAAATCAAGCGAATGATTCCATGGCAAACGATCACATTAGAACGTGTGTACGACTGATGCATCGAAGTGGCTTTACCTTAAATCTGAAGTTGACGTACAATACCACCTCAATCTTGTATCTATCTTCTCCCCAACTGCGAGTACTATTGTTTTCAAGCGTATTAAAAGATGCGAATATTTATACAGATATACGATTTATAGAAAATACAAATCAATATCGAATATAGATTGAGTTATTTTTACTACACGCAGATTTCTTGAAGTTTGCATAACAAAACATGTGAAAGTAATCCTGTACCTGGCAAAACCTACACGTATGTCATTCTGACAAACTGTCTTACTATTTAAACATTCGTTAAATTGTTTTTTCTTTCTTTTTCTTTTTTTTTGTCTCAAATGACGTCAATGGAATTTAGTGCGCACATCATATCAATAGGGGTAGATATAAATGTTTCAAATAAAAGAAACAATTTAAGAACAATTTTTTTAGCAGAGGTTCACCGTGTTGCACTTTAATAATAAAAGAGATAAGCAACATGCGAATATGAAATGCTATTCTGAAAAGAAAAAATTGATAATAGAAGCCAGTAAAGACTATACGAATACATACACCATTGAAGTATTCAGAAAATTTTGGTTTGTTTTGTTATTTTTTATTGGATCAACTTTTCAAAACAGAAAAACCTTTGAGGAGTTCAAAAAGCATTTTAACCTATAAAGATAGTCCCAAATGCTATCGTGAGGTACACCAAAATTCTGTATTTTGTCTCAAGAACTCTAACGAAATCAACAACTTTAATACGGTAGTCAGAGGTGGATTTGAAATGCGTTATTTTGTTCTTACAGTTTTATTTTATAGACATCAAATTGTTTGAGGCCGTTTTTTAACGTGAGCGTACAACAAGGTACCACAGAGCGGCGATTATCCGAACGTCAATTAACCGAAACGTCAGCGAAAGCAAATGGACGCCAGCTCCAATCAGCCGCAAAGTCAGTTACCAGAACTAAACCTTAAAAGGAGAAAACAAAAACTAACGGAGTATTCCTGAGTTAACGGTTCACTTTAACACATGCATACGTGCGTACTCGTATTGTTAATTTTATTCGTGAATTGGAGTTCAGTTAAGAAAGTCAGTTTTTAAGATTCAACAAAAAAAAAGGAACCGAAACGTTTTATCAATCAGAACAAAGATAGAAATTATTAAGAGACTGGAAAAAGGTGAAAGCGGGTCATCGCTGGCGAAGATTTTTAATATTGGAAAATCTACAGTGTCTAAAATTAAAAGTAAAAAGGTCTTTATTTTGAAATTGGCGTCGGAGCTAGACAGTGAAGATGGATCAAAAATGAGAAAGACGATGAAAAAAACCAGAGGACGAAAAATTGGAAAAGGCTATGTATCTGTGGTTTATGCAACTAAGATCAAGAGGGGAGCCTATTTCTGGTCCACTTCTATGTGAAAAAGCAATAGAAGTAAATGAAAAACTTGGCGGGCCTCCTGATTTTAAGGCCAGCACAGGTTGGCTTAAGAACTATAAATCTCGTCATGGTATATGGTAGTTGGAAATTCAAGGGGAATCAATCCATCAAGTGATGGACTTGCCGCTGAAACATTTAAAGAAACGTTCTTGGTAAAAAAGAGAAGGCTTTTCACTCAATGACTTATATAATGCCAACGGAAACTTGTTTAAACTGGAAATCACTGCCACGGAAATCACAGCACCTGGTTTTAAGATCAGTAAAGATCAAGTAACGATTATGGTAGCCGCAAATGCATTAGGAAGTCATTCTTTACCGCTGTTAATGATCGGAAAAAGCCCCGATGTTTCAAAAATTTGACTTGTCTTCCACTTGGATGAATTGTGAACTGTTTCTTGATTGGTACACCAATGAATTCATTCCAAATGTTAAAAAGGTCAGAGATAATGAAAAGGAGACCGGGAAGGTTATTCTTATACTGGACAATGCACCATCTCATCCATCAATTTTTCGAATGCCGTCGACGAAAATTAAATTGATATTTTTACCACCAAACGTGGCAGCAATCTTCCAACCAATGGATCAGGGAGTTATCGAAAAACAGGAAGCTAGTCCTACGTCGTTTGCTGTTGGCAGAAGATGAGGAAAGTGTGGTGACCTTTTCGAAGAAACTTAATGTAAATGACTGCTGTTAGTATATGTTACCTAATGACTGGAGAATCTGATAAAGGTTTGGAAAAAATTACAACTGCAAAGGGGAGAACAAAATGAAGAACTTAACACACACAATAACCAAGATTTAAATGAAATCGTTGATATGTTCCAGGAAATCCCAGGATTTTGCGATTGTGACAAAGATGCTGCAATATCGTGGCTAGTAGATGATAATGATCCTGGTTTTCAAATTTTTAACGACAATGAAATTTTGTCCTTCATGAAGGAAGATCAACGGGCAGTGATCGATGGCGAAGATATTAGGAATGAAGAAGACGAGAAAAATAGTAAAAGACCGAATCTCAGCGTTGGACACTGCAATGTCCTGGTACGAGCAACAAGAAGAAAGCTGTCCCACTCAGCTTCTGCTGTTGAAGAGAATACGTGATTTGGCCGCGAAGAAAAGGCAACAAATATCCATTCAAAAAAAATTTATGATTATCTACATGTACTGTAAATATGCATTACACAGATAAGTTACGTGAAATATATAAAACTTATTAAAGTACGGACATGAAATCCCTTTAATTTTTGTATATATAAAAGGTTTTCCAATAGGGACCTTGACAACTTTGAATTTAATTTGTGAACGCACTCTTCCACTAATCATCAAACCGTCACTGTCAAATTATGCAGTAAACTCAAAATTTTCACCATGGTAAAGAACACGAACGAGCAACGTCTGCAAATTATAAAAATTTTCTACCGAAATTCGGAGTCGGTGACTGCAACTTTAAGAGCGTTAACTACAATTTTCGGTCGTAATTCTCGCCCTAGTAGACAGGCAATAACAAGTTTAGTGCAAAAATTTGAGTCTACATATTCTTTATGTGATGTTGCCGTGTCAGTGAGACAACGGGTTGGTCGAAGTGTCGAAAATATCGCTGCCGTTCAGGCGTCCGTAGCAAACGATCCAAATCAGTCAATTGCACGGCGTTCTCAAGAATTATGGCGTATTGGGCCATATTTTTTCGTCGATGATAACGATCGTCACGTTACTGTGAATGGTTAGCGTTATCGCGCCATGATCACCAATTATTTTTCCCCCGAATTGGAAGATATGCTCTTGGACGACATGTGGTTTCAACAGGATGATGCCACAAGCCACACAGCACACGCTACAATCGATTCATTGAAGAGTAAGTATGGTGAGCGTATTACCTCAAGAAATAGGCTAGTCGATTGGCCACCTCGCTCGTGCGATTTAACGCCGCTTAACTATTTTCTGTGGGGCTACGTTAAGTCATTGGTTTATACACGCCGACGACGTTGGAAGAGCTCAGAGCCAACATTGAACGCGAATAGCGGCCGTTTCGGCCCAAATGTGTATCAACCGCTGCAAACGTGCCCGCGGTGGCCATAAATGTTTTGATTGTACTTCAATCAAGTCCTTATTGGAAAACCCTATATTTCTTTGGTTTCAGTTACATGACATTTGAGGACCGACTACACACCTGACTTTTATTCGATTCGCTTATGTGTTTGATTATCCGAATTTTTGATCAAATTTGATTATCCAAACCACCATCGGTCCCAATTTGTTCGGATAATCGACGCTCAACTGTATGTCTCTACATTATTTTTTTTTTTTGGAAAGGAACATGAATTCACGCGGGTATTGTAGTGTTATGGTAGTGTTTTTTTTCTGCTGATAGATATTCCAATAGGGATAACTTCACACTTGATTAAACTCACACCAAAACGGCCAACTGAGTTCGTCATTGTGGATGAATTTTGTAGCACAAACACTCTACATGACGCAAAGCCAACAACGGTTCAAAGTAATGTGCATAACGAACAAGTTGAAGCCGCGTGAGTGAAAGTTTGGCGGCAGATCTGAAATTGTCAATTCTGCGTCGATAGCAACATTTTGGCCTTTGTTCATGCACTATGTGGAAAACTTTTCGAAAAGATCTCGGCCTTCACCCGTATATGACCTAGCTACTGCAGGTCCACGAGGCAATAGCTTCCGAAGATAGTTAGTAACGAAAATGAAAATTGTCTTTTTGGAGTTACGCAAATCTAGAAGAGTCTCGTGAGACTTAGTAACAGTTACTAAAGTTCACTGTTTTGTGTCTTCTTGAGAATGAATCATCGGATCTTATTTTCTTTTAAAATGAGGCCGGAGCTTACGTTATAATTAATGGCCAAGGTTACCAGACATTAATCAGTGATTGTTTCTTCGAACACATGGACGACATTGATCCATTGACCTACTGAGGACTCATTTCAACAACATTATATCAAAAAGTAGCAGATAATTGGCTAATGAGATTGTGTAATTTAACAGTGTTCGAATACTTTGTGGGGGGCTACGTATGTTGAAAAATTGCCTTGATCTTAAAAGCCAATATTCAAGACGTTATTACTGAGCCCCAATTGCTCGAAAGACTGTACTAAAAATGGTCCGAAAGGATGCCAAAACCAGGCGAAAAATCCATATGCCTAAAATCGTTTTCAAAACATTGTGTCATGAATCATTCTTCATAATAAATGAAGATGGTTTATTAAAACTCAATTCTCGTTGTTAATGTTTGCTGTACAGTATGCAAACAGTGCCTATCCTTGTCAATAATTGATGTAATGTTGATATGTATTAGCAACTTAACCACATCTGTCCCTTGTGCGTTGCTGCAAGCATATTCGCAAACAAATTTTCGGAAAATTGCAGTAAATGGGACAATGTAACCACTCAAGTTTAATAATAAACTGGGAAAATTTGTGCCAGCCTAACAAAGTTCATGCTACGATAATCGTTCACATCTTTTGGCCGTCGCTTTACGAAATCATTAGCTCTGATTATTTATGTTATGAATGTGATGATGCAAATTAAGCTATCCAACCGAATACGAGTACATAAAGGATGTCTTTCTGGAAATTCGGCCGTTTCGAAATTGGCACCATTTCTCAAGGATTGTTTTATTTATGTGAAAGTTGGATATGGTATTCAGTTGTTAATGTCATTTCATCATGTAGAGTCTGGTGCCATAAGAACATCGACTCGGAATGCTCTACAACTTAGAATTGTACAAACCAACAGAAAATTATTCAAAGCGACCTGCATTTGTTTGCATACAGAATTTGAGTAACACATGAACTTCAACAAAAAAAACTGGCAGCGACAAAGGGACCGGAGTGTAATAGTGTACCCCAAATGAATCGAGATGGCTCTGATTTTTTTCAAAAATAATTTTTTATGATTGACAAGACGCATGTTTACTTCAGCCGAACTATAAACAAACAGAATAGTGGGTAGGATATGGGGAGTGGAAAATCCAAGAGCAAGTCATAAACGACTTCTTCATCCTCATAGAGTGACTGTTTGGTGTGCGAGACGTATGTAAGAATGATATGCGATATGTACGATGATGTTCAGTTAAATGCACAGAACGAATAACAGGAGAATTTGAAATTAGAGTTGGCGTACACCAAGGAAGTGTACAAAGCTCATTACTGCAAGATTTTCTATTGAAGCAGCACATCAACGAGTTCGGGGCAACTTCTCCGCTTTTCGCCTATGATAGCGCTATTATTAGCAATGACATGACAGCTCTTCAAGCTACTCTTAATAGTTGGAGAAGGCGCTAGATGATAACGGGTTACGAATCAATCGTACTAAGGCCGAATATCCGAATTGCCGATTTTCCAAAGTGACGAACCCAACTCCTGACATCTATTTAGATCATCGTGTCAAAGTGTGAAAAATTTAAATAATTACGCTCTGATGTTAACCACCAATGAAATTGCGATGACAATGTCGCACATTGAGTCAGTGTGGGGTGGCTTAAATGCGCGAAAACTCCGCCGTATATACAACAGTCGTTTGTCCAGCTTTAACATAGGCACCGCAATGTTGAACAATATACGAAAAGTATAATGGAAAAATGACAGCGACGGAGATGAAAATGTTATGAATGTCAGCGGGTTGAACAGAACTGGATTTTATAAGTACGTACACTCGCGAAAGTCTCCATTTATCAATAGTAGATAAACTTCAGGCTGAGCAAATCAGCTAGTTTTGCGATGCTCAACGAAGGTCTTCGGAAAACCCGGGGCAAAAAGCCATTGAGACTCAAGTTCCAGCCGAGGTTATAAGAAGGAGCTGAAAAAAAAAAAAATTTGGATCACTCAAATGCGAAAATATCAGCAAGTTATTGGTCTCACTTACGAGATGATCCAAAATAGAGTGACCTATATGTAGAATGGTTCTAAGGTATGAAAATTTAACCAACCCCACAAGGGCGCAGTAGCAATGCAGATACATGGGAGAAATATATAACATTAGATGTAATTATACGCGTTACATATTTCAACGGTTAATGAAAGAAATTTTTTAATTTCTTTTCCAAGTTATAGTGATCTACATCTAATCACGAATTTAAAATTTGAACTCAGCAAAATGATAATGATCGGTTTTCAAAATTTTACAGATCAATCAATTCGGTCACTGAAAAGTATCTCAAAGCAAAGTTCTAAGAATTATTTTGTTTGCACTTACATAGGTAATATGAATGACTTCTTTTTCGAATCACTTGGCATTCTAGATGCACATACGAGTAGCTGCCCCAAGTCAATGTATTTTATTTTCCGAAGGCATTTCCAGCAAATCACTTTACTAACTCTTACGAAATATTAAGGTATACAATGCGGCCGACCATGTAATCATAAACTATTTTGCTTGCAAAGTACTGATAATAAATGACCAAAATAAATCTATTCGCATACATTATAGCTCATGTAAAATCTACACTTTTCATAAATTTTCAAAGCACTAAAGGATGCACACAAGCACTTTTAATTAATTTTTAAAAGCTGAAACTCATCACGGTGTAAAAAAAATATTCCATGATATCTTATCGTAAATCTAGTTAAATTCATCCTCTATAGTGCGATTTAATCAATATTTTTGTCAAATGAAATGTAAATTAGTTACCCTTCAAATAGTGACGTATCCATTTCTTCTTTGGCGGAGGCAATACTTCTCGACTGCTTTCAATGTTATCCGCACATCCATTCGGTTGAGCGATAAACATTTGCAAAGTGCGTTTACGTTCACCACTTATCATTGAGAATCTCTCATCGTAATCGCCCAGCATTGGCAATGTTCCACTGTCAACCTGATGCTTTTCCAACAATATATTCGCACAATCGCCATCAGGAAGAAACCCAATTGCGTTTTCGCTTAAAAGCCGATTCGTACTCATAAAGCAAGTATTTAAACGTAGGAAAATATCTACTAAAAGGTCCATTTGGACTACACTTGAGGTTGGCGTGATTGAAACCGAAGGTATAAGTCCGGTTGTTGTTGGTGGTGCGACCGCTGTCAATGGCCAAGTTATACTTCTTGGCCATCCAATTAGTGGTGGCGGCAATGATGATGAGTAGTATAAAGATGAAGCCGAAGACGATGCCGACGGGGACTTAATTCCATTACCACCACCAGCACAAGAACCGCCATCGACTTTTTCTCGAATTGCATTTCTTGAACGTGGTTTCTTTGTTAAGTTATTTTGCATTTTATTATGCTTAGCTTCCAATCAAAAAAGAGCAAAATAAATACATCAAACAAATCCAACAACAACTACAAAAAGTCGAGGGACAATGAATGTAAAAAAAATGCTAAATTTAAAAAGAGGAAATGGTAGAGCACTCTAAACAAAGGCCCGCGCGAAAAAGCGAAGCAGAAACTTAGCGCACACAATTCGAAATACACAAACCAAAGGCAATGCCAGAGCCAGAGACTACGGAATTGTTCCCTGCTCGTTCGCTTTTACGACGCGAATGATTCCACCTAGAGCCCTCCACCTTAAACAATGCGCCATTGTGGACCGAATCGTCGTCGATGCATGAAGAAAACTACACTACAATTTGCGAATGGCAATGCAAAAGAAAACTCAACTGTGTACAATGTCAATCACTTAAATAAAATAAAATGAAATAAAAAAAAATGTGTTCTCCTTATAGCACGTTGTTCACCCATTATTCACCCTATTCACCTCATTCGTCTGCTTCACCTTTAAAAGACTTCTCTCTATATTACAAGTGGATTTTTTATTTTTTTTTATTTGCATAGAACTGGAGGTGGAAGAGGCTGAGAAGAGGGTGTCGTTGACGGTAAAAAGCTTTTAATTTCATCTAGGTTGTACGTGGTGACGTACGCAAATGAATTTCTACGCTTTAAGAACATACACACGAGTGCAATGTTATACAAATTATCATTTCCGTTCTTCTGCTTTTGTGTTCTTTTACAAATATCCTTTGCAATCCGTTCAACAACAATTAGAGGCGACAATTCATAATGAAACGGATGTTGTGATATTTATTCAACAAAGCAGCAAACACTTTGAAAAATGAAACATGACTTTTGTATAAAAACAAAACATAGAATTGGCAATTAGGTAAATGGCGCCCAACAAGGGGACTGAACAGGTTCGTTTTTATTTTTTTTTTTTTTTTTTTTTTTTATTCGGCAGCCATTTTACACTGAATAAAACGGTTAGAACGCATTATATTACTGTGACAGTCATTATCTTTCTGCTAACAAACAAAGAAGCCTTAAGAAGAAACAACTTGTAGACATATATGTATATTCTGTGTTTCCTTTGCGACAAGCCTTCATATTTGAGGCAGATTTAGATCCGATGTTTGAGCAAGTAAATTAACTATAATCCAACCTACATTTTGTATTATTTCTCTTAAGCCTGCGTCTTCAAGTTTTTCCTGGATAGTCTACGAATTCTAATTTTTTTTAAAACATGGAATAGCAGTTTAGTCTGACGAGCGCGAATTTTAGTAAGGCATGTTTACATACATAAGGGTGTGCATATGTACTGAACACCGTCTTCTAACTAATTTGTTTTAATAGCAATAATCCGGTAGAAGGCTCATTTATAAATGCAATGTGCAAACAGTTTTACTACAGTAGTTGTAATAAGGAAGGTGATGCAAAATAGTTGCCATCAACTGTGTTACATAAAAAAACACAAATAGCAAACAAAAAACGAAGCTCTTTTTTATGAGTGAACCCCCTCCCTCTGCAGCACTCACGCTTTAAACACTTTTTGTAAACTTTAACTGTAACAAAGGTATTTAACCCGTGAGCGAATACAAGACATAAGTTAAAGAAAATATGTGTACAACAAAGTAATACATTAAAAGGGGGTTGCCACTTAGCAGAAATAAAGGTTTTCCTTCCGACGTTAATATTTTTCAAGATCTCGATCAGTTCAGGGAGTTCAGTAGCACAGATAGCTACGGAAAAAATAAAGAAGTCTTGGTGAGGAGTTTCAGATGTATTATACAAGGTTGGCCTAGTAAAGGTAATACCAAAACGGATGACGTGGAATCTACGTATGTTCTTTGCTCAAGAAGAGAGGTCTTGAAAACAACAAACTTTTTAAATAAATAGTTTAGTATATCACTTACTGTAGATGTATTTGAGGATACGGTTGCAAGTGTAAACATTTACACTATGCTCATATATCTGTAAGTCCTAAATCCCCCCTAGGATCTCCATCACACATACTCGCCATCGCGTACGATTTATAGAGACGTGTCTAAGCAGTTTTCAGCCTTGTCCTAGTTGACGTGATTTTTTTTTTCGACTGTTTTGCGCCATGTGTGTCTTTGTCGGCTCATTCTTCTCCTGTCCTGGGTTAAGCAGATTCCATTATATATCATGAAAAACAACAAGAAATGTCGCTTTTTTGAAAAAGTTATCTCATGAAGCTTTGACGTAGTAGTAACGTATTCAATATCTTATGATAGTGGCAGTCAGAAGAGTGCGAATTCAACATTTGATCAGAGCAGACACAGTGTGGTCTCTAATATTGTTTCTCCATATTTTGCATACCGCACCCAGATTTTCCCTTGTTAATTCGGCTGGCTGTATCTAGTTCAGTCCCACCTTCTTCAGAGACGATACTTCTAACGTATTTGTAACACTTTAACATCTTATCTTTGATTACCAGCACTGCCAATTTTGGAAAGTGACGTGAGGAGATTCGTAATTTAAGCTATAGCGAAGTTTGTCTTCATGCATATTAATGACGACAATAGACAATGATTCAAAGAAATTTGTCCAGAGACGTGGATTTCGGCAGCTATCTGATTATTCGCGTGAAAATGTAATAAAACCGTTGCATTTTGCTATCGGGAGAACTAAATTAAATCATAATGACGGTGGAGAATGGACTCCAACCGGAGTCACGAAACAAAACATATGCGTTCAGCTTTTCAAAACAAACTAAACCTAAACGAGGTTCTTCACACTCCATAGAACAAGCCGTGTGCTACAAGTCTTCTAACGTTCTACCATATCATGGGATCTACATTTTTGGAAGATTGTTTTCAGAGAATCATGAATGTTAAAGCACATAACCTGTGTACGAGTACAACACAACACGAAGAAGTGTTCAGTTCTTGACAATATGTTGCAACTACCCACGCCCCGTAGTACCATTAATAAGCAATAAAAATAAATGAAAAACAATGAAAACGTGTTGTCATTCTACAGCGTTCGTCTTAACATTGTAGTGCCTTTCTTGTTTTCAAGCGCGACTTTGATCGAGACGATATTTCCAATATATTGGAAACAATCTACATTCACCGCCGGTTGCGCTGCAATACTATTTTGGAAGAATAAGGTTATTTCTTGATATAATTGGCGCACGCTCAAATATTTGCACATAGTGCGGGCGAAGGAAAATTACTCGTAGATATGAAAGAAAAATCTAGCAACCAGATATGGGCAATGTGCTCCAATTTTAAGCGAATAAATGCCTTATACTAGTACATATGTATGTAAACTGAGGTCAGATCAGACAATGTAAAGAATTTCTTACATCGTTTTAGAAAACATAGACATTTCGCAGCATTTTTGGAGATATCTGCCAATGTAGGTTATCATTGAAACACAGACCGGGATAACGGCCATTATGGATAATGGGTGAGTGTTTAAATTTTGCTCAAATACTGAAACCAGAATTGGAAGCATTAAGTTCAATTCTTCTGCAAGTTATGATGTTAATAACGAAATTTAATGAGGTTAACATACGATCCATCCAGGAAAAGCATGGATGCGAGTCCGTGAACGAATATGATAAACAGGGAGTGCTGATGTCAAAAATTGAATATACTAGATATTAAAACAGTTTTCGTCCATGTCAACGTAACATTTTGATATTCAAATCTATTCATTTTTTCTACTCATCGGGAGCGAAAACCGCATTATTTCTCTACAAATATGTCAAATGCCTTTTTAAATTCGATCAACAATATTCAGTATCCACCTCAATGAGGATTTGCAAAAAAAAAACTGCTTGCGCTGCGTTGCGAGAAACCGGCCCAACATACACATGTTAAAAATTCGGCTTTAATGAAGAACGGGACGGCTTCTGAGTTAAAGTCACACATAGTTAAACCTCGGATTCAAAGGAGAGTAGTGAGCAGAAGTGTTATGTATGTATGAATATATATACATACATACATATATATATTTCTTCTTTTTTTTCGGAAAACAGGGACAATTTTTACCGAGCTTTTTATAGGCTCATATGTTCTAAATCGGAAACTGAAAATTAGAACAACTTTCAATAACAACAATCCTTGTTCGGGAAAATGTGCAAAATAAAAATAGAAACGTCTTGAAAATCATTTCAACTTCTAACTTCCATTCACGACGACGAATTTGAAATAGTAGTCCTCGACAAAAAGGCTCAACATCACTACGATCTTCATTTGAATAAATTCGGTACGCCGTTCTGCTGTGACATTCCTTAAAAATTTTCGTAATTTCGTGGCCTTTCAGAAAGAGGAAATCATATAAAACCGAACATGCAAATACGAGTATGTACTTACAAACGGGCACAAGCTATAGAATTTGCATATTTAACATATTTAGCCTAACAGCAAATAAATTTAACCCAAACACAAATTTATTTCAACTCATCTGTAAATTTGTTATCTTCTTTAACAATAACCATTTAGTTTAATCAAACCGTTGTATATACATAATTAGACATTATCACTTCGAAGTTAGATGCATTTGTCGCTGAATTCTCGAGTTGGTTAATTCGAAGGAGAGTGTTGTGATGCGTACCTAGTTAATTTTTCTTTATTGTGTACCTTTAGCTTAGAAGTTTATATTTAATTATTTTATATTGTACCTACATATAGTACATACTCGTATGCGTGTATTATAATGAGTTAAGAGGAAGATATGAGTTTAATCAGCTCCGATGAAAGGTCTCAACATTCCGAGCATACTTCGTTTAATTATAATGGCTTTGAAGTTGAATTTAGAGAAATGATTGATGAAGGCACAAAACTTATATGTGTGTGTGTTGGCAATTTTTTACAATTTTAGAAATGGATTTAAATATGCAACAACAAACTTGTATTACATTTTGCGTAAAAAACGGATTTAATGGTGCGCAAACGTTGGAAATGTTGGAAAAGTGTTTCCGCTACGATTCTTTAAAGAAAACGGTCGTTTACCAGTGGCGCGAGCGCTTCAAAAGTGGTCGTGAGTCAATCGAAGGTGATGAACGCAGTGTCAGACCATCAACATCGAAAACCGACGAAAACATTGATGCAGTAAAAGAAATATTGGTCAATAACCGCAAATTAACCATCAGAGAGATAGCGGAGGACTTGAACATTGCCTATGGATCCGTCCAAGACATTTTGGTTAATGATTTGGGTTTCCGTCGTGTAGCAGCAAAGTTGGTGCCAAAAGACCTCAATTTCATGCAAAAAAGAGACCGTGTTAACGTCGCAAAAGAGATGATTTGCGAGGCTGAATCCGATCCCACATTCATCAAATCGATCCCACATACTGGAGACAAGACGTGGGTTTATGAGTACGACACGCAATCCAGACATCAGGCAAGTGAATAGCGTTCACCAAATGCCGAGACCAAAAAAAACCACGTCGTTTTCAGTCAAAAAAGAAGGCAATGCTCACGGTTTTCATGGATTACAACGGTGTAGTGCATCATGAATTTTTGCCAGAAGGCCAGACAGTAAACAAAGAGTATTATTTGCGTGAAGCAATTCGCCGAATGAGACCAGAATTATGGGTAGAAAACTCGTGGATTTTGCACCATGATAACACACCGTTCGCACAGTGCCATCATTATTTGAGGGCGATTTGTGTAATTTGAAGAAAAATGCAACAAATACCATCCAACAGTCACCGAATTCACCTGATTTGGCTCCCTGTGACTTCTTTCTATTCAATCGAGTTAAAAAAAAACCACCACGGGGAACGCGTTTCAGCAGCCGAGAGGAAATAATGGAAAAATCGCAGGAAGCACTGGGGGATATACAGAAAACCGAATATAAGAAATGTTTCGAGGATTGGATCAAGCGCTGGCATAAGTGTGTTGCAGTCGATGGGGATTACTTTGGAGGGGACAACATAGATTTAGATGATTAAGCACATGTATTTTTAATTTTCTGAATAGATTCCGGGAACATTTTAATCGAGGTGGTATTCACGTCCGAGTTTGGAGATAAAACGGCTTCTAATTGCATGTTATGAAGAAGGTTGACAATTTCTGAAGCTGCCCGTCATACTAGAATTCATGAAAATACTTCTAAAAGCATTATAAGAGTATACAAAAAAGATGGAGATTTGTCCAAAGATCGACATGATAGAAAAAGCCAACAAAATTAACTTCGCACGCATGCCAAGTTTTAAGTGACAAAGATAGTTTAAAAAAACTTACACATACCGATTGCCCTATTTACAGTATGTAATGGATATGGTTGTACTCATTCCAAATGCAGCAAACATTATTTGAAAACATTGATTTTGTTTAAGGGGGCTGGCTTCCACGTTTTTATGCAATTATAGAATTCAAATAAATTTGTGGTTTGGTTAAAATGATTTGCCTTTGGTTTAAATATATTTGGTCTTTGGTTAAAAATATTTGAGTTTGAGCTAAATTTATTTATTGTTAGGTCAAGTAAAAGTGCCAGTACATTTCTACAAATGAAACAAAAGTATCTATGCAAGTCATAAGCACATTACTCTGTTGTATTTTTTTTTCTTTGCCATTTGTAATAAAGTGGCAACGCTGTTTCCCTTTTGTTCATTATCTTGTCAACCAGCACATCCATGTTTCTATGATTCTTTGTGACATTATACATATATGGATGTACCATGAACGAGTACCAACTAGTAATTCGCGTGAGAATATTGTTGCATGTTTTGAATGCTAGGTTTTTTTTTTTTGTAAGAAGTTTGACTTGTGAGCATTGGTGTTCATTTCTTTTATTTTTTTTGGTTCACTTTTTATCTCTGCAATTTCTACTTCTTTCCTGTGAGCTCAGTATACTCGTGTACAAGTATTGTTAAGGCATGCTCATAATTGTATTGTAGTTACTTGTAAGGTGCATACCTACCTTTTGTTGAAGAAATCTACACTTGACACGTCATGGGGCATTGTTCACCCTAAAAGTAGGAACATAGGTAATTTGTGTGGGAATTCTTAACAATCACGAGGTTGTAGAGGAGGAATGATTAATTCTTAACAGTTGTCAAAAATAACTGAGGTTATGCGTCAACTGAGGTGTTCTTATTCAATTATTAATAGATAGGAAGACCTCAGCGATTGAGGCTCTTCCCCAAGGAGGTTTCTGCATAAGAAATGTGACAACCCAATTTGACGTTTGGTTCAAAAATATTTTTATTATGTCATTGCCTTTGAGCACAGAGTAACTTATCGATTATGTTAATTTGTATCCATAAATTGACAGCTTTCAACAACCAGTTACAATGTCTCTGTACCTTGCACGTGCATATTGCAGCAATTTGCTTCAGTGATCACTATCGAAATCTATTTTCAGAGATGACAACTGCAATGACAACGACGACGACAATGATGATGATTACGAGTACCTACATACAATACACGGTGGAAGAAATAGACATTTGCCCCGTGGGAGCATTACTGTTGAGGACATTCCAAATCGATGTCACATCTCTCGAATATTCCGTTCACCTGTGACAGCAGCTTGATGAACTTGCTTTGCACTGATTCCACTCCAATTAAACCGCAATACCATTGCATTACGTGTAGGTACCTACTTATAGATAATAAAAATGGCAGAACAAATCACCCACCACATAACACAGTTGAGCTGCAGTTTGCACATGAAATCATCTGTTCGTCCGTTTGTTCCCTTTTCACACACACGCATCTACATATTCATATGCTACCACTTGACAAAGTAACGAATGCGAGCGATCAACATAAAACACTAACAAACAGTCATGAAAACATAAGAAAAAAAATGTAATAACATATAAAAATGTCACACTTTAAAGTTCATTGACATTTTACGGTGTTTGCTATAGTTGCGCTGCTGCTCTGGTGTATTCAGATATGTGAGTGTGAGTGCGAGTGCGTGTTTTTGTATTGCTTTTCCTTTGCGTTTCTGTTCCATTCTGCAGCGCAGCATGTTTGCCGCTTTGTGCTTTGTTTTGCCGTTCTCTCTTCCATCCTCACAACATATTTTTAAATCTGCACTGAGCCGCAACAAACAATGTAACACGCTCGTAATCAATCAATAAATGTGGCAACTGCGCAACTAAACACGTGGCCCACTAAGCAAATTACACAATTTTCTCTTTACTCTGTGCTCTTTCTTTTTCTTTGCCGTTTTTTCATTTTTTTTTACTTTCTTTCTTTTATTTCATTTTCTTTTCTCGTGAGACACGGAGCAACAAATGTAAAGAGAAATCAAGTTTCTTTATCTTGTCCACGTGATAGTTGAGTAAGTTAAAAAGTTATTGCCATCTCCGTCACATTCTCTGCAAAAAATAAATTCAAATTGGAAGTGCCATTCAATTCAAGTTGATTCTGTGCAGTTGTATTAGTGTGTTTGTTCTCGTGTTTGTTGGCGATCTATTTTTAGCGGTAATTTAGTACCATTGGTGCTGCAGGCAGCCAGCCAATACCAACAAAAAACAACAAAAACAAGAATCTCTTGAATGTGCAGCAAAGCAACTGATTAAGTGCAAATGCCAATGACTGAAACTAAGGCCAACGAGGAGAAATAAAAACGTGTTAAAGAACAGACAAGACAGCCCAGTGGGGAGAAAAGGGGTGTTAAATAAAATCGTATAAATTGCTAGTGATGTTGCAAGTTTTGTGTCAAAACCTTTTATTTTGTAAAGAAGGTGGCGCAAACCAAACAGAAGATATATGAGACGTGAACGAGTCAAGAAAGCTTTCGCAAACTACCCTACATACCCGTGCCAACAATTGCAATCCTATTGAAAGAGAAGTGATATTGTGATTAACATTTATCTAAAAAATAACTGGTCGGTCAGGTCATCTTTTCCAGGTGAAACTCAAAAACTCGCCGGAGTTTATCTCCGCGTCGACAACTTTTTTGCGCAACATAGTAGACACGATGGACTGCGCTAGAAGAGAAATACAATGAGAAATTTCTCGAGAATAAATGATACAAAAACAGCATAGGTGGGCTTTCAACAGTCCTAACAACGGGTTTCCTTTAAAAAATATTTAGGAAACACGAATACAATAAGCTTTTTTCATCCGTCCCTGTTTACAAGGAATAACTGGCCATCTGTCTCTGAGATTGCTAATAGATGGTCCTTACCTGGATACCCAATGCAATACAGGCAACTACAATTTAAGCCAAAACAATGCGAAGACAAAAAGTGATCTATTCAACTTCAACTAATCCCCAAAGATCTGGTTTCCTCCTCGGCTCACTTCTCTACCTCATTGTGTACATCCCATTGCATGCATTTGAAAATGTCGCCGCGCCGTGAGCTTTAACCGATTGCTTCTTTGCCCCTTATCGAGTGTAGTTGGTCGTTCGATATGCGAAGACATATTTATGAAGGTTTGCAGCTTCATTGTAACTTTACTGGCCATCTTCCATGTACTTCACTGTCACAGCTTGTACTGAAAATATTGCTTCTCAAGATTTAACATACCGAACTCAGCTTTTGCTTTGCAAATTTTGCTGTCCGCATCCAGTTCGGTACCACCATTTCTTCTGAGACCACACTTCCTAGATATAGACAGCTTACTTTCTTAACTTGCTGCCAGGGAATATTAAGATGGATGGCCTTGATATTATGTTGAGCAATTGCAGTACTTGCTTAATGCCTTTGTTTTAACCGTATGCGAGAGAACAGGTACAGGCACATCATCAGCGTATTAAAAATATTTTCTCATGTTTCCAGTGGCAAAAGAATGCAACCGTTTCGTACTTCACTACGCGCTTCAAATATAAGACATGACATTTAACTCCATCATATATAGATGGCCTTTATAATAGCAGCTAGAGATATACCTCTCCGGCTTAATGGGTTGACGTTAATCAAGGTGTTTTATCACTCGATCCAGAATTATTGTAGCTATTAGTTCAGCCGCAGCCAAAAGATCGGATATACCTCTCCAGTTGCTACATTCCGTCAAGTTGCTCTTTTTGGACAGCTAAACAATTATTGGGAAAATGCTAATACGGGTAGAGATTTATTGCTGCGGGAGGCTCACCTGGCTCAGTGGTTAGGCGTTGTTGCACAATGTTCCCAACATCTACTCATCTGAAATCGGCAGGTTTCTGTTTTTTATAACTACATAGATGTATATTAGTTTGGAAGCGAGTTCCTTGGTCATAGTATGACTCGTATTACGGACCTGTTTTCGAACCTGCTACGTTGCACTTTTTTTTCTTAATGCGGTACTGGACTCCCAGTTTTGGACATTCTACTACTCCCGCAGTATACTTTGAGTTCTATACGTTCATCGATCCGTCTCCAGGTATTTGTTGTGAGGTAAATAAGTTCTGTAAGCACCTATATTAAACTTCTCACTAAGGGATTAGGTCCCCAAAAGGCTTTGATATCGACAAAATGAGTATGTACCTACTCACTTAAACTAATTGTTTTTTCGAGGATATGTTGCAGTGAGATATGAGTAGTGACACTGAGCCGGTTGTCAAGTCAATTCGGGTTCCTAATTTTTCGAAGCAACCAAACATATTTTAGGCTTAATCAAAGCAAGAGTAAAGAAATTGGTAGGTCTACAAGAAAATTCTGGTCGTCACGAAGCTTTTACACGAAAATCTTCAGTGACATAAGAAGAAAAGGACTAATCAGGTCATACATAAATATAAATACATACACATATGTATAAAACTCTAACACTATGCTTGCTTACTAACTGACAACCTTGAATGTTAACCGATAATAGATTCAGATACGGTCAATTGCAGGTTAACCACAGGAAAGTACCTACCTACCTATATAATGGAAAGATGATTTAAGATCAGTAGATGTGATTCTTTATGCATGTGTATGTATGTACGTGAATGCAAGTAAATAGTGTAGATTTGCATACATACTGTATGTACCTATGTAGCATACAAAATTTAACTGATAAATTGTTCACATGCATATATCTGCCAAGTGCAAACCTTGAAAATCTCAAGATAATGGATAAGTCATTGTTTGCCCTTTCAAAACCACACAACTTGACGGCACAATAAAAAAAAAACGATGCAGCCCGTAACCTTATAATTACACAATCAAACAAAAATATTATCTTTTGTATTTTTGCCATTTGATGTGGCAACTCTGTTAAAATCTCTCTTCACTCAAAACAAATTCCCTATCTATTCTTTGTGATTTTTTTTTTTGTTCTCATACACACTCTACTACATTCTCACAATGATTGGGAGCATAAAAACCACGCGACCACTCCTGTATAAAATTTCAAAACAAACACAAAGCTTTCCAACCTCCAACACGACGACTTCGTTGCGGTCGTCGTTCTTCGTGAATTTGGCGTACGCCCTGTCACTGTGACATGTGATGCGATTCGAGCGCGACCACGAATGCCAACCTCAAGACCTGTGGTTGAGATAGCAATAGCAAATAGCAAAACTCGTACTCGATTCATGTGTATGCCTGCCTATCGGGTTGAAAAGCCCTGTCTATACGATGCGTTGTAAACTCGCGTAACATACTTCGCACATGCATCCAACACTACACACCAGGGCACTTACTAAAAAAAGCAACAGAGTGCCACCGATTAATCCCCTTCCCGCGTCCCTTGATTTAAAGAGAATTTTTCCTTCTCTCATCATTCGTACGTTCGTTCGTCGTTCGTCGTACGTTCATTGTTCGGTCTTGAGGATGATTCATTTGTTTGTTTCAACTTTTCTCAATGTCATTTAGAGTTGATTCATGCTTCATGTGCATACTTGTGTGTTTGTTCATCGTTCACTCAGCGATGTGTAGTGTGCGAGAAAGATGCATGGAAAAATACGTAAAACAAAAGAAAAATGAAAAAAAACAAAACGAAATACATAATATGTAAACAAGGTCAACGAAATACAAAGTTTCTTTTAACGAGAAGAAAAAAATCCAAAAATTCAAAAAAATAAACCCCACAACCAAATTGGAATAATTGGGTTTGTTGCATGTGTATACCAAGTCAGACACGTACGAAATTAAGTTGGCAACAGTTGTACTTTTTTTCTTTATCGTTTGACGTTACGCTTATTTTCGAAAATAGACTTGCTTTGAAGTTTACCTCCAACCAATAAACTTCAAAGGAGCAACGAACAGTGGAGAACGTAAGGAAATATGAATGATGTATAGCAAAAATGTTTGTTTGTCGATAAATGTAACATATACCTACTCAGAAGAAAAATGCACGTTTCCCTCGTGACATAAACACCCACCACCTTATTTAGAGCAAAAACAAAAAACACACAAAAAGGATAAAGAGAGCATAAAGCTTAATGTACCATGTTGCAAACGAAGTATAGATACCTGCACACATTTCTACATAACAAACTACATACATAGGAGTAGCTTAAGGAGCTTACTTTAGGTAGGTCTGTACGTACATACAGACTTATATTCTAAATTTAGGACAAGCAAAAAATGCAAATCGGATAAAGTGCACTTAAGCTGAATGTTTTCACATTTTATGGTTTAGAAAAGTTAATTTCGAAATTAAAACTTTTTTGACAGCTATCAACCGTAATTTTTCTAAAAGCTCTTTGATGTTTAATATGCAAACAATACTCGTACACACTACACTGACCAATGGCAACGTTTTCCAATTTCGAAAATCGAACTTAACTGACAGTTGTATTGAAAAAGATTTTGACAACAAATATCATTTATGGCTAACCGGTATACTTGTTGAAATCAGTTGTCATCAATTATAAAATGAACGAAAATAGACTGTCAAGGCATCTTAAAATGATCTAAGACACCAATTGACAGTTGTTACGTTAAATGTCGACAAGTTATGAATGGCATAAGGTGAAAGAGGTAAAATTAAAATCATATTCAAATTTAAACGCCAAAATAAGTTTTTTAAGCACTTTTCTCAAATTAAAGGAGTCGACCAACCATCTTGAAAAGATGAAGAGAATTGAAAATTCAGAAACTTTTTTACAGAGATTCTAATTGATAATGTTTCGAAATCCAACGCGATCGACTACGATCGTAAAGTCGGCAGTCCATGATATTGTACCACGATAACACTTTTTATTAGAGTTGTAATTTAGATATAGTCCTACACAGAGAGAGCTTCGAACTTACTTGGAAGTGATCTCGTAGTCTTTTCCACAAGTGAAAGATCAGACAAGTGAAGGTTTCGTCAACCGCTGGCCTAGAGAATTTTCCGACCCATATAATATATTGTATGTTATAAATCCCTTTATATAACCTTTGCTCGACTTCTTCTCGAATACGCCAGTCAAGTTTGGTCACCCTATTACAACCTCCATATATTGTACGTAAGATTTGTACAGTCACCGTTTATCCGTTTCACGTTATTGGGTCTCCACTGGACTGACAGATTCAATCTTTCACCCTATCTCGATCGCCTGAAATTGATAGACTTACAACCCCTTACAACATGTCGTGAAATTGGTGAAATACTCTTTCTGCGTCAGCTTTTAACTGGTAACATTCATTCGATTGCAACTCATCTCATTGAAGGTTAGCCCAAGACATTTTAGATTTATTCTCCTCTGCGTATTAACGGGCGAATTATCTGGGATCGACTCAGACCTCTATTACTCTATTAGTCAAAATCTCTACATATTACCATGTCTCTACAGTAGGACTATCTCGTTTGTGGGCAAAAATAACAATGAGTGGAGGGCAGTGCGGTGGATTAACGTATATTGTCAATGCTTTCGATGCATTTTTCTTTTACCTGCAATCAGCTGCATGGAGGTTTGTAAAATGTTATTTTCGAATTGCCTAAATAACAACGGCCATTGTTGAATTTCATAACGTTTTTTGCCCCCATTTTCTTACACTTCTATAAAATTCCCATCGATGTACCTATATCTTGTCACACAATTCGAATCACAATTATAGATGATACCTGTTAATCTAAATAAAATTGGCCAAATGTATGTGGAGCTGAAAACAGGTGTTAATCATGTGACCTGGACCTGGCGCATTCTCCTAAAACAGATTTGCATTCATGCGGTTCAGAATCTACTGCCAACAGCCACTAATGAAATTTTCGGACACGACTAAAACGAACACCTAAAAGCAAATGTGATGTAAATACCACAGTGAAACTGTGAAGCGATTCGTACGGGTTGACAGGTCATAACAAGAGGCTTACCTGTGAACTTGTTGGCCTTCACATTGAAATGAACTCAGGGATAACCTCTATGGCCCACATAACAGTGCAGTATTTCGTATGGAATTGCTCTCAAATAACTCGTTTTCACTTAACGGCACTGTGGTGCAGTGGTTAAGTTTGTCGACTATTGCGTAAGAAGTTTTGGGTTCAAATATTAGCCAACATCTAATGACAAAAGCAGTACAGCAGTTTGGACGGAAATGCTAAACCTACGAAAGTTAAATTGTCTGCCTATGAAGCAGGCTCCCTCTTTTGATCGTTCTACTACCTAGTTTATATGACAGCTTAGAGCGCATTACTTCAATACGCTCATATAATCACCACTTCAAACCGAAATGAAATGTTCAATGCGGTTTGAAGTGGTGTTTTCTTTCACACATGACATGGACGTCATATACCCCAGTCTTTTGTTTGAATAAATCCTATTGGTATACTCGTGCGTTAGTGTTGCTATATATCCAGGAGCTTTTCCCATGTATGCACTTAAACGCAAACGTTTTAAGCGCTAGGCATATGAGCGAATAACTGATTACAATCCAGACAGGCGCTCACGCAACATATGAGTAGTGACCTTAAGTTTGTGCATGGAGATTTTTACGATAAATTAGGGAAGGAATGTGAATGTGGACACTTCACAACCCCCAAAAATTAATTCAGGCTTAACAACTTTGAGAGGGCGAGACCAAATGTTTTCAGATAGCATGCGTTCCCCTGATAAAAAAAAAAAAAAAAAAAAAAAAAACGGACAAACAAATTGATCGAAATGTGATCAAAGCAAGGCGCAATTCCTACTTCTAGATGTCCAAACATCCTGAGCAATCGATATTGCCTCAGGGCACTATCTAGTTGTTGTCAAGAAACGGATGGGGCTACCCTGGGTTCCAAAACACCGAAAAAGTAATGCAAAGAAATTTATCTCTGAACAGAGAATGTCAGAACTTCTTTGATCGAGTTTTAGATAACTAAGCCAAGAAACCATTAGTGACATCCAATGTTTACTGATGCAGATTTTTTAACAGCAATAAAGACTAAGATTATGCTTCTGTTAAGGAGAATAAACCATTTTATGTGAACAATGATCAACAACAATGACAAGAAAGAAGTTTTGGATAGTGGTATCCAAACCAAAGATCTAGAAAGTAATAACAGATGAGTTGACCGTCAAAATCCAAAAGAGAATTCGAGTAGAAAATTCTACGAAATGTGACATATGTAACATACTCGTATGTAATGTATGTATAACATATCCTTTTACTACAACGAATGGTTTGACTTGTCGTCGTAAGAATAGTACATACGTGATGTACTCATTTATTGATCAAGACGATAAATCAGTTCAGTCGCCAAGAAAGATGTTGTATTTATAAAATAAAGTCCTTAAGATGCCAAAGGTGATTTATTTACGGCCGATACCAGTCATATTTTTTGGATGCTTAAAAAAATAAATTAACTTGATGAAAATTAAATGAAAATAGTTTCGAGCATACTCGTATGTACGTATGTCCACCACGGTTGCCTTATACAAAACATATTCTAGAGGTAGAATTTTCGAGCAATTGGGGGCGTATGTCGCGTATTGCTCGGACAATATTTTACTCCAAAGCATCCATCGTTGCTGGTTTATCGGCATAAACTTGTGACTTGACATAGCCATACAGAAAATAATCCAATGGCGTCAAATCGCACGATCTTGGTGGCCAACTATCAGAATGTTTTCAAGAAAGCGATGTTTTCGTTGATAGTATGGGGTGGAAGACCATTCTGTTGAAACCACAGTTCTTCCATATTGATGTCTCGCAAATTTGGGAATAAATAATAATCTTCGATCATCGCATTGTGCCGATGTCTATTGACAGTAGCTTATGCTCCGGCTTGTACTGACGTACAAATCGCACCAAACGGTACACTTTTCTGGGTGCCGGTAATTCTACTTGATTAGGTAGCGGTTTAACCAAAAATGAGTTTCATCATTGAACAAAATTGTACGGTAAAAACTCGGTCAACTTCCTGTTGATTTAAAGCCCAATCAGTGAACACCCAACGCAATAAATAGTCACGCGGCTTCAGCGCTTTCGCCACTTGGATCTTATAGCATTGAGGCCAAGATCTTTACGCAGAATTTTCCAGATAGTAGATGGACAAAGGCAAATTTACTACAGCCGCGATATGTTCTTCCGAACGTACTGTTCTCGTTCTTGTTGGTGTGTGAGTATCTAATAGCGTGAATTCGATGCGAACATTTTCAATAATTCGTTCAGATTGCCGATGATGTCTGCCGTAAACTTCAGGAAGTGCTCTATAGGTTTTACGAACAGATCTTCGATTTTGGAAATAAATATCAACGACTTGAAATCGCTGTTGTGGCGTCAATGCCATGATGAAATGGCAAACTTAACTGAAATTAAATGAAGCTTGGCAGCTAAATGTGACAGCCGTTTTGACATTTAACACCTATTGAACAAACATCGATTATAACTACATTAACATAAATCAATGCTAGCTCGAAACGGGGTCTATTTGTTTATATAAATAGAAAGGAAGGCTGATTATTTTTATTTAAAAAAAGAAAAAACAAAAAACTAATTCTTTATGAACATTCAAGTTGTATTTCTGCTATCATGCGCTGCACAAACTCCTACAACTGTAAATGAAGAAGGAAAATAAAAAAAACCGCTGCTCTTCAAAGTTTGTGGGGCTACGCCCAAAAGTTATACCTTAGACCTTCACCGAAATGTTTCATTAAATTTGCCTTACGAGTAGTAGCAGTCATGCTCCTAAGCACCGGCACATTTCAAACAAAACTTTTTAGTCTTTCTTTTTAATTATTAAATCTCTCATTTTCCCATACTCATGTCTCATACTCGTGATGCTATATGCAATATATCGGACTATAAAGATGCAACTTTTTTTACGGCTTCTGCTTTTAAAAAGCATCCTTAACGTAACAAAAAGGAAGAACAACCCACGTAGGTTAAGATATGTATCACAAAGTTTCTCTTATAGATCTGTTAAAAAGTTTATTGCGCGGCACACATTTGCAACATGGTGACACTAAGAATATGGACTGAACATAAAATTAGTAAAAAAAAAAAGAAAAAAAAGAAAAAAAGTTTAATAAAAATAAAATCATCAAATCAACACTTACCCGTAATGGTGCGACCTTCACTGGACCTGCCATTCACTGCGGTCGCTGCCACTGCACTTGTCACCGCTTCAACACCATAATCATAATCGGCATGATTTAATTGACTACTACTGTTGTTGTTATTATTACTGCTATGATTGTTGTTGTTGTTGTTGTTGTTGATGTTGTGCATCATTTGGCCATTTGACAGAACATATGCAGTTGGCGGCGATGATGATGATGAAGATGATGATGATGATGATGACGATGACACTACTTGATGATGGCGTGAGTTACTCCGACTATTACTGACATTGTCATAGAAATGTTGCTGCTGCTGTTGTTGTTGTTGTTGTTGCTGTTGAGATCGTTGGAAACGTTCGCTAATAAATGGCGGTTGCGAGTGATCTAATAATCGACTTTGTTCCTCAATATATTGAGCGGCTTTCAGAAGCGTATCTAACGACATCGTTTTATTTTAACTGCAACAAAACAGCACATAGAAATAAACGTTATTTTAACTTTATTTAAATTCTAGTGTTAAAGTTAGAATTTGACAAATGACTACACCTGTCAATGTTGTTTACACCGAACAAAGGTCAACAACTGAAGTGAGAAGAAATACAGATAGGTACATACAAACAAACAGAACCTCTCTAATACCTGGATAGCCATCGTGTGTAGAAATTGAAAGCATCCCTGCGCACATCTTTAATGGCTTGACTATACTATAACGAGTAAGTCATATGATTTATGTGTAGGTACATCTATGTAGTTTCTTTATTTTTATTTTTATTTGCTATTGTGTAAGAGGTAAATAAGGTTTCATATAAAAGGTACAACTATAAGGGACTCAACTTAAAGACAATAAATTTTCTTAAAATTTCTTTTCTCGGATGGAAAAAAACGAAGTCGGAATGCGGTGCGTATCAAAGTAATCTGAAACGAAAAGAACCGAACCCATACAGTCCCTCCCTCTGGTGGTGGGCAATTCTTCTTTATAATTTATCGGGGATCTTGGGATTCTTGTTTCATAATTTTCTTCTCTTATTTTTATTCCAGCTTACTTCGGATATGAGATAAGGACGAGAGCGAGAATTATATATTGAGATTACGCCAGTATAAGTATTTCCGTTCGAACGAGTACCATTTCATGTGTGTAAGAGGTGCTGAGAATGCAATACTCGTACATAAGATCAAACCGAGAAGGGGATGGAATGTTATTGTTTAGAGGAACGAGTGGTAATTTTTATGAGGTCATTTGCTGCTGTCTCAAATAGATTTATTACCCTGGCAATATGTGTAACATATAATGTTTTTGCAGCAAATTGAGTAACGTTTTTGCTTTTAAAAAAAATAAAAAATCTAAATCGATAGACGACGACATCGTACGAAACGAATGGCTTTTGTTTTAATCGATATACGGGTATTTTACTACTCTCTTATACGAGGCAATATATCAATAGTTTGTTCAAATTAAGTTGATGAATGAATTCCTTGGCTCAATTCTGTTTCCAAACTACTAGTACCTATATACTTATACTCTGCGATGCGATGAAGCTCAGAAGAAAGTACATATTACACAATTTCTCTGGTGTGGCCCGGTCCTGGACACGCTTTCAGCGTCAGGAAGAATTCATCGACTATCGACTACACTTAAATTTTTGCATGTTAATACCTTATGAGAGATGCCTGCCTTCATATAGATCTACACTAATCTATATTGGACAATGAAAACCTCGGTGAAAACTCTGCCTACCCTTTGCTAATTTATTCTAATCAAACTAGAAGAATTTGAAGTAAGATATTTCAGATGTTTGATGCAATGAACTCAATTTCAGAAGATTTGGTTTCATATACCTAGCTGTATACAGTACGAATTATCCCGCCGAGTTTTCTTAAGATGAGATCCTGACGCAGAAATCTCTAGAGTGCTCATTTTTTCGGTAAGCTTTTAAATTCTAGAGGTCAATAATCAAACACTTTTTCCAATGGCATTAATGGCCTTTCAATCCCACAGCGTTGCAAGTCTTAAACTGCTGCTGTAAAATTGTTGTTTTTACAGGTGCAGCTGCACAGATGCATGGCAACGTAAGATGTGTCTCAAAATAGAGTCTTAAATACAAATTCCGTGAGTTTGACGGCAGTTTCTAGGCAAGCACACAAACATTGTCGCTCAGTGTGACACCAATCCTCTCAACCCACTGGCTTACTGTTTGTGGCTATTTTAAGTGTGGCAAATGATCACCAGCAGGATAAATAATAAATTCGACGTCAGATTTTAGTTTTTTCAGTCTTTCCCGTTTTTTTTTCTGACAGCAGTTTTGTGCCTGATTTTCTGCACGCTACGGACATTTTTTGCTTAAGGCTGCAAGATCTAAACACTCTCTTATGTAACTTGCACAAAAAGCTTTTTTGGTTTTACTCAAATTATTCGCAAGGTGACTTTTGAAACATCTAGCTAATATCGATCATTGATATAAATAGTTTTTAATATTTGAGTATTTGACTTGGTCATTCTTAAAGATTGTTAGAGACGCACTTGCTTGTATAGGCGATTTTTTTTTCGACCAAGCCAAGAAGTGATTTCCATAAGTAATTTAATTCGTTAGCCGATTATGTGCGAGTGTAGCGCCATCCTGTTAAAACCACATCTCTTCTAGATATGTAAATATTGTCAAAGAAATATTTACTGACAAAGTCAAATTCGGCTTAATTTTTGAAAAAATATTATCCCAAAATTAAATCCATGTGAAATTGTATGAAGCTACGTCTGTAAAGTCTGTAGAGTCTGTTCTGGACTCCTTTAAGATGCAACGAATATCATTTTGCAACTAATCTAGAAACTGAACAGCAAAAGAACAGCAAACATGATGGCTTGGTGACTTTCATTGCTTCAATAGCTAGATCTAACACGGGGCTAGCGTAAGTCAAAACCTTTACACATGTATCCGTCCATGTAGTGGACGGATAAGACCTTTAACTCATCATCAGACATCAACAACATCAACTGATGTTGATGCTTTGCATTATTTGAAAATATGAAATCTATTCACTGTTCGGTGGATGACTTCATTAAATGGACGATTTTATTGTGTGAACGAACAACTCGTTTTTTCTTTAAATGGCACCACAGTCTGAGTTAGAACCCAACAGCTGATACCAGATGAATCGAATCGCAGCATTGTCTGTCCGTTCCTGAGAAGAGGAGATCCCCTGAACTGCGGCAACTAATGGGGCATAAATTTACTAAACATTGAAGGCAATATCTTTGCTGATGTATTATGTATGTGAATGTCTCAAATGGATCGATGTTCTGGGGAAGATTTTGGATAAGACCAAAGAATATCAAATCAATACCCAACTCCGCTCGATCGTTATACAAAGGTGTACAAGTTTTAAAACCCTTGCTAAGGTCATCCCGGTGGAGCAGGATGTTGCTGGAGATTTCCCCTGCTCTATCCACATCGAAAGAAACAGCACCAAACTTTTTGATGTTAAAAAGGGGCTTAGACAGGGCGACGTGCCATCAAGCAATTTCTTTCACATCTCGCTTGAAAACATAGTGCTCTCAAACTTACACTAGGGCACAATATTGCAAAAATTTGCCCATTTTCTGCAGTATGCTAATTACATTGACCTAATCGGAAGATATCATCGGACTGTCTGTGGAGTTTTTGTCAGTATTGAGACAGCAGAAGCAGAAAAAAGGTCTGACGGTCAACGAAAGACAAACAAAATACATACCAAATACATGCCAAAAAAAAAGTTCGCACTCAAACAAATTTTATTTTTCTGGTTTTAAAATTTTTAAATTTAGGTGCTTTTTTATACTGCGACTCATTGAAAAGACACGTAAATGATCTCGGAAATTGTTTTCTAAAGTATATATGCTAAAATTTAATGACACATTTGCGTCTTGCAGAGGGAATTAAAAGAGCTTCTGAAACAGTGGGAATTAAAAATGGTACTATCTGTAGAAAATAGAGCCAAAATAATAGTTTTAAAAAATGAAAAGATTTCAAATCGGGAGATTTCTTCGCAAATAAAATGTAGTGAAACAGCAGTTCGAAAATTTCTGAAACAAATTTGCAGCAACAGGGTCTATAGAACGTAAGGAAGGCAGTGGACGCCCAAGAACAACAACAGCAAGAGAAGAGCGGTCAATTGTTCGAATTTGCCTCAAAAATCGATTCGGAACAGCTGCAGAGATCAAAAGAACTTTCGAAGAATCATCTCAAAGACGAGTTTCACTTCGAACGATTCAAAGAAGACTGAATGAGGCCAACTTAATAGCTCGAAGTCCAGCCAAAAAACCATTATTGACGGGTCCAATGAAAAAGAAACGATTGTGCTGGGCCAAGGAACATCGTTCTTGGACTTTGGATGACTGGGGATCAGTTATTTTTTCGGACGAATCCAAGTTCAATCTTTTTGGGCCAGATGGAAAGCAATACGTTCGCCGTCGACTTGGAGAAAGATATTCGGAAAATTGTGTTTTGCCAACCGTAAAATATTCACCATACGTAATGGCTTGGGAAGCTATTACCAAGTACGGTGTTGGACATCTAATTTTATTGATTCGAAATGTGAATGCGGAGGAATATAAAAAAATTATTAAGAATGGTGTTATTCCTACAATAGAGCAACTTTTCGAGTACAAAGATGAAGTAATTTTTCAGGATGATTCTGAACCATGCCATCGAGCCCATTCGGTAAAATTTTTTGACTATGCTTACATCTAAATTGTTTCAAATATTAATTTGTATGCTGTTTTCTATTTGTAGGAGAACTCCTATAAGAATGGTTTCTGAATTGAAAGCCTTTCCTGGCCAGGCAACAGTCCAGACTTAAACCCTATAGAAAATCGGTGGCAGCTAATGGGTAAAAAAATTAGAGAAAAAATGCCAACAAATATCACTGAAATGAAAACTGTGATTGAAGAAGTTTGGTTTCATGAAATATCGTCGAATATTTACAAAAATTTTATGATTCCATGCCCCGCAGGGTTGATGACGCCATCAAAGCCAGGGAGGAACAACAAAATATTAGTGGTGGTGTATAATAAAAAAAAAACTATTTTGTTAGCATAAAGATACAGGAAAATTATTATTTTACTATTTTAATAGAATTGTTTATTATTTTTTATCATAAAATTTAATACTTAAAAATCTATGTAAAGTTAGAAGTATTTTTCCGTTGAATTTGATTTATCTATGATTTTACCTAAAAATTCTGAATTTTGTATACCAATGAGCCTAATTTTTTATTAATTTCTTTTCACACATTCAATATCCACTTCTTAAAATAAATATAAGCAAGGATTTTTTTGATTAAATAGTAATTCTAGATGTTTTATTTCAAAAATTAAAGCAAAATGGGAGTGCGAACTTTTTTTTGGCACATACGTACATAAATTCTGTCATCATAAAGGGATAATCAAAACAAATATAATTTGGAAGTGGTAAAAGAATTTACGCATCTTTACGAAATCAAGAACCAACTCTTGTCAGCCACTTTTTCTATGATCTTGGAAGGTACTCGTAATTGAGTAATTGAGGTTCTATCTCGAGTAACGAAGAAGGCGCTCTTCAAGACCTATGGATGACAACTCTTTTGACTGCTTTAAACGAAATATTCTGCATGTGCTCTGTTAGCATTGTCATTTCATCATGGAAGGACTTAATACCCGAACAACGCTTACAAATTACTGAATTTTACGAGTAATTATCAAAATTCGTGTTCCGTGAAAAATGTTTTTCACGCACGTCGATCATTTCACGGTCGTCACAATCATATTCAAGCCACCAAATTTTGCACGAATTTCACGCTATTGGACATCAAGCCACCAATCCATGTGCGTAGATTGGGATTGCGTTACTCGACTACGTGGAAGACTTTACACAAGGATCTTGGTTTAAAACCTTACAAAATACAACTCGTGCAAAAATTGAAGCCGAACGCCCTGCCACGACGTCGAATTTTCGGTAAGTGAGCTTTAGAAAAGCTGAAGGAAGATCCGCTGTTTTTATCGAAAAATTGTCTTCAGCGACGAAGCTCATCTGCCGTATTTGGTCTGATGAGCACCCTCAGGCAACACAAGAGCTGCCAATACACCCGGAAAAATGCACTGTTCCGCGTGGCTTATGGTCCGGCGGAATCATTGGCCCGTATTTTTTCAAAGATGACCGTTAATGGCGCCTGGTATCGTTCAATGATATCAAACTTCTCTTTGCCCAAAATGCACGAGCGGAAACTGGTCGGCATGTGCTTCCAGCAATACAGCGGTACATGCCACATATCACGCGAATCGATGGAACAATTGAGAAATGAATCCGGTGAGCAATTTATCTCTCGTTTTGGACCGGTGAATTAGCCAACTATATCGTGCGATTTGACACCCTTAGACCATTTTTTTATGGGAATGCGTCAAATCACTCGTCTATGTCGATAAAGCGTCAATTGCCTTGGGAGACAACGTTACACGTGTTGTTAGCGAGATACTAGCCATTATGCTCGAAAAAGTGATTCAAAATTGCACTCTCCGTATGGACCACTTAAAACGTAGTCGTGGTCAACATTTACATGAAATAATCTTTAAAAAGCAAATGACAAGCATTGATTTATCAACTCAATTTTTTTGCAATTTTCTGCTTTTTTTTGACAATTAAAAACCACCAAACGCTTAAAAAAATCATCCATTACGTATAACAATATGGACCTGGTCATAAGGTTGTGACTCCAGCGAATTAATTCCCTAGATCATGTAGAGCGTACGGACACCAATGCCCAAGCTAAATTACTTACACCTGTAGCTCAACGCAATAAAGGAAGACCTTACCAAAGAGATTAAGGCGGCAGATATGTATGTAGGGATTTAGTTTAGTCTCCTCAATTCCCAATTAACGCGTTCATTTTTGCCAAATTTATTTTAAAGGCAGTTTAAGCTGTATTGTTGTCCTCTATAAGTCCCTAGTCATTTTCATTCGGAAACTGAGATGACTAATCCATCACATTGACGTCGTTTTCCTTTTTGAACTCCTGACAGCTACAACTTCAGATATTTCGGATCGTTTTCCTCTTATAAGAGCCAATCTCGATTTCTACTTGCGCAGTTCACACACGCCTCAAGGAATTGCTTAACAAAAATTAAGCTTCGTCAATTAAAGTAATCCAGTCCGGTTTTTTTTTCAATATATTGGCCTTGCTTTTTACGGCTTTTGAAACGATTTATATTTTTTTCCATTCAGGTTTATCATCAACGCACGGTTCCATGTTTTAAATCGTTTGAACCACTTTTCTTCACTCTCAAACTAAAAAAAAAAAAACCGAGTCTTGTATAGAGTCCTCAGAGAACGTACAAATTGATGATATAAGGGTACATGATCTTGCCAACAGAAATTGTTATTGACTCTATAGAGTCAACAGCTTTCTCCATTTAGCGCGATCTTGCAACTATCGCCTCCAGTTTTTTTTTTCTTTTTTTTTTTAAGAACACTCAAAATGCCTCAGTATGTGTTAAGTTTTTTGGAAAATGGGATAGAGAGAGAAAAAAAGATGGGGTCATTTGGGCTCAGTGGCTATTTCGCTCTTAGTGGAAGTTGGCTTAATGTTGATTTCTAGTCAACTACTCATCTTACTTAATTTTCGTTAACTGAAAAAATGAATATGTCTTTCGGGCGAGACTTGGATTCGAACACCGAACCCTCCGATTTCGAAGCCAGTCCACTACCACTTGAGCCACGGCCACCCACGTTGCGTAAAACCTGTTGGCTAAAGTTCCTTTCCACTTGAGCGTGCTACCTGAGGCGAGATCTTCCGTTCGCTCTCTAAATATGTGATAGTCACTTAAACTGATGAGACCTAGTCTCTCTGACCAGGTGAATGTCGCTGTTCTTCTTTCCCAAACTTTTTTCTCAAAGCAACCAAAAGCATTTGTCAAATATCATGATGAAGACTTTGCTTCCGCTCAATACAGTAGGACTGGGAGAATAAGGACTGCAATGCTTTCTTTGTTATTCGCGAAAGGGACTTATTTCTCAGTTACCATTTTAGACCAAAGAAACAGTGATTGAATAGAGCGATTTTAGGCTTGATCTCAATGGCTGTGTCGTTGTTTGAAATTATAACGGAGCTCAGGTAGACAATTTCTTGTAGAACTTCAAATCTATGGACTGAAAAATAGGATTGAAAAATTATTAAAAATCGATAAAGCTTCACTGATTTACAAATAAAAGTCTCCCAAGATACTTGAAAGTTCTCACAACTATTAGTATATCTGACGATGTTATTATTCACTCATTTCTTCCACTTTAATTAATCACACTTCAAATGGATTTTCGAGTTTCACATAAAGTTTCACACAAATATGCAATGTTCCATTTTCCAGAAGAATTTTAAATGCAATCGTTTTTTTTTGTTTGTTTTATATTTTCGTCATATTTATTTTTCCAGATACCTAGCCGTATATCAGGATTTTAACAGCTGTGAATTTTCCAATTAAAAGATTAGCATTTTTATTCGATTTTTAATCATAATGGGTATGTTGTACTCGTCGTACACCCAAATTGGCAGCTTGAATTAAATGACGTTCCATGAAGAGCTGCCACTAATTTGCATAAATAAAGCTTTCAACATCGCATAATTGTTCCATTAAATGCTTCGTTGCTTCGTGTACGAGTACGAGTATGTATGCAATGCATTGGCACTCAAACCGCATTTGTCAACAGAGGATGATGTAGAAAAATTTAATAAAAAAAAATTCTCGTATTCAAAAATACAAAAGAAAAAAAGGAAAATAATTTCATTTGGCAACAACGAATAGACACGTCAATCACAAACGGTTATAAATCATTCCCAATTGTATGCATGTACATATATAATATGATACATACATACTCTCTCTCTCGACTCTTTCGGAGAATGTAATCAATGTTTTTTTTTTTTTTTTAGCCGGTGAATCCCCCTATTTTCAACTTTAAAGCGATTGTTACACTTCGCACTTTTAAGGCGGACGTACTGTGTGGGCTGTTTTTGAGAGAGAGCTCACTCATTTATAGTTGTTGATAAGGTTGTGATAATTTTTAATCAGATCTCATCGATCTCATGATGATGTTCTATTCTATAGTTGTTGATAAGGTTGTGATAATTTTTAATCAGATCTCATCGATCTCATGATGATGTTCTATCCGTGAATGGATTAATGATAAATGACATCACCATGGCAACAACTTTTTCTAATAATATCCACCCTGGTCAATGACCAATTAGTAGATATAATAATATAATAAAACACAATAAATATCATAATAATAATATAATAAAACACTTCTTAACTTATCCAACTAGTTACGAGTATCCTGTAAAAATTACTCTAATTTTTATGCCTTACGGATGAGTATCCATTTCCTAGCAACGACATTCACATATTAGTATATTTCGATCCACTTAGAAGGTTTCACCTAAAGGGTGTTACAACAAGAGGTGTAGGATTTGAAAGGCCTATTATTTTACAGCTGATGGTGACAGATGTCATCTATAAATTTGGGAAATTTACAGTGCAAGAAAAAATTCAAATCGTTTAATTTTATTATGAAAATTCACGTTCAATATCTGCAGCGATGCGAAAAGTTCGTGCCAATTTTGCAGGGAATCGTGTGTGCCTTCCGAGACGTGCGCACACACATAATCAAAAAATTCCAATAAGACGCCGAAACGTGTTCGCCCCGGACGCTCAATGAAAAACATCGCCGCAGTAAAGGAAAGTGTCGAAAGCAACCCAACCTTCACTAGTGTCTGATTTTTAACGTAAACCACCTGTCTTGTAGACTTATGTTTACATCCATGGGGGCAAGTATAGTACGCCTTGCCATCGCTCTGCCGCCCTCCTGAGATACCAAATCGGAACTGTGTTGCCGGCACAAGTTCCACCCTTGGTATGAGTCGAGGCCGACCTAGAACATCTTACTGCTCTTAGGGTTGCAGCACCCAGTACTTATTGAAACTCTACATTAGGTCAACCAAAAGAAGACCCTTCCCGCGACTTTGGGTTTAAACCACAGCCACCATGACGTTCCCACAAGGGGGCCTACCTCCTCAAGTCAGACCCGGACCGAGATCCGTGGGGCTCCTGACTCCCATGGTACCGTGATTTAAGTGCTGGTAGGGACTACCGGTGGTCCAGTCGCCAACAAGACCTATGACTGGCAACTTGTGACTGATCAAATCGTAGCAACCCACCTAACCTTCATTCGTCACCTGTCTCAGGAGCTTAGCCACACTGCACCGAATTTTGCCGAACGATTTGGTCCAATCAATGTAAAAAATGTAGCCGGCCGACCACCAGCAACGCCGTACGTTCTCAGATCCGGTCCTAGAAAATATGCATGCTGATATTAATTTTTGCAAGAAAATCTGTGTTTTCGGATTAAGTCCATTTCGACACTGGCGCCTGGTGGCCAAGTTCATAAGTAAAATTGCGGCATCTGGGGCACCGAAAATCCACGAGTTTCATGCCAATGTACCCAGAACGAGTAACGAGAAAGGCCGGAAAGGCCACTACGGTCAACGGTGCACGCTACCGAAACATGATAAAAAAAAATTTATTGTGGTCTGAGCTCGAGGATATGGACACGGAGGACCTCTAATTTCAACTGGATAGTAAGTAAGTAAAATCAAAGACGCGAAACAATTGACTTATTGCGCACGAAGTTTCCTGGCCGCGTAAACTCGAGTTTCGGAGAGACCACCAATATTGTGCGACCTATCATCGTTAGACTACTTCCTTTGGCGCTGAAAGCGAACATTGAAGCCGCCATCGCCGAGCTAGAGCTTCAATTATGTGAAAGCCTGATTGAAAATTTCGAGAAAAGGATGAAGGTCTCCGAAGCGGTCATATGGAAGATATTGTGTTTCATAAATAACCCCCATGTGTCTACTTTATAAAGCAATAAAGGTTTCAGAGATATCTCAACAATTGTTCATTTTATTCCAAAAACAAATTCTACACCTCTTGTTGAAACAAACAGCCTTAGAAAAGAAAACTGCCAGCACACGTTTCTTCTTCGATTTCTACTCCTTCGGAATAAAACATAAAAGGATAATGTAATAAAGAAATTCCGTACGATTGTTCAATTATCTCCATGACCATGACAAAAGGCATTACCCAATCGTCCTTCATCTTTTGCCTACAATATAGCACCACCACCCTCTCAAAATACCACATCAAGTCCAGTAAATCTGTCGGTATCATCCACAAAACTACCCTTAGACCAAAATGAAAGAGAAGAATCAAATGTATTTTGCGTTTAACACCAGAAAATCAGCTTAATCTTATGTGGTTGACGAAAACAAAAGAGAGAGAGAGAGAGAGAGAGAGAGAGAGAGTACAAAAACAAAAAAAATGAAAATCCACCCACTCAAATACCCTTGGAAATAAGGATAGTACTCGTATTTAGCAGAATGCAGATGTTCTTGGAACTTTCTTATTTTAAATGAGAACATTTTGGATTATCAACGAGAATGTGTTAATTTCACAATCTCTACACGTACGAGCATGTGAATGTTTTTATCTAATTCAATTCAGATCTGTCAATTAGATAAGGAAATAAACGAACAGGGACCAATTAAAATAGTTTTTGTAAAAGTTTGGAGAGAGAGAGAGAGAGAGAAAATTGTTTTCTTGCTACTATAAAGTAAGCCGTATATAAGTATTATGTATCTCTAGACAATTCTTTTGTAAGGCCATCCCTGGCTTTTTTGATTTATGACAAGCGCAATACATTTAATGACCGTTAAATCCATTGGAAGTCAACTGGAAGGATACAGACAAGTATTGACATTTAATGTTTTAACCTACGAGTATAACAAGTATTGACGGCAAATTTTACGAGAAAATAAAGTCATTAAAGCGGAACGAATTTCAGATATGGTTGCCATGTAAAATAGATTTCATAAAACATAAATGATGGAGAAATCGTTTTACTCATTACACAAAATTGAATACGATTCTTTTTTGAAGACATCCCTGACATGGATTGGAAGTATATGACACACAAAGGCTATTCAGTGCTTCATAAATCATCATTTAAGTGCAATCACATACATAACTCCTGGTGGAAACATTTTGAATAGATTCGTAGTTGTTACTGCCAAAGCCTGAACCGGCAACTGAAAACTCCAGCCCGGAACGCAACCCAACTTGGAGATCAAAATGGCAACACTTTTTGTCTTTTATTAGCCATTTTAATGTGTAACGCGTATAATTACGAGTACATATAATGTTACATCAGCATTACTACAAGTACTACGCCGCTTGTGGGGTTGGCTAAATTTGGGGACCTTAGAACCATTCTACAGGCCACTCTATTTTGGACCATCTCGTAAGTGAGGCCAAGAATTTGCTGATGTTTTCGCATTTTAGTGATTCAATTATTTTTCTTTCAGGCCCTTCTTAGAACCTCGGCTGGAACTTGAATTTCAATTGCTTTTTGGACCCGGTTTTTACGACGACCCTTGTTGTGCATGGCAAAACCAGCTGATTTGCTCAACCTGAAGTTTCTCTACTATACATTTTTGTAATCTGGAAACTTCCGGGCGTACTTCTTATAAAATCCCGCTTTGTTACATCTTCTGACATTCTTAACATTTTCATTTCCATCGTTGTCGTTTTTCCTTTATAGTTTTCATACATTGTTTAACATTGCTGGATGAACGACTGTCGTATATAACAAACCCTTAAGTTTAAGGGGCTTTTTTTTATAGTAAAACACGACGGAGTTTTCGCGCCATTTAAGCCTCCCCACCACTCTCACTCACTGTGCGACATCGTCATTGCAATTTCCTTGTTGGTTAACGACAGAGCCTAATTATTTAATTTTTTTTACACTTTGACACGATGACTCCTTCTAAATACATGTCAGCAGTTAGTTGGGTTTGTCGCTCGGAAAATCGGCAATGCAGATATTTGGCCATAGTGCAACTGATTCGTAACCCGTTATATTCTAGCGAACTTCTCGTACACGTCGTTCCCGACCATAGCGCTATCATCGGCGAAAAGCGGAGAAGTTGTTAAGAACTCGTTGATGTGCTTCTTCAATAGAAAATCTTGAACGACAATTAAAAGCAACAGATTTTGCACACTGCCTTGACCAAAATGATAACCTGCTAAGCCATGGGAAACAGGTAATCTAATCCATGAATCACATTGCAGTTAGCCGACGCTCCACAAGCACAGAAACGAGTGCGGAGTTGACATTGGAATCACTCACGGCCCCTATTTTACGATTGCCCATAAAAGAGTTGCAGCCATTCAGAAGTTATAGCCGCTTCAACCTACTTTATGTAATCTGCAATAATATCTACCTCAGAGACCTATAGTGGTCTAAAACTTAAGAGACCTGTTTGACCTACGGTTGTAACAACATTGTACAATAACTGCAACAGTGCAGAGTAGTAAAAATTAAATGATCGCTAGAGATCATTACGGCATTCGATTTAAGTGTTTTCTTTTGTACGGCTTTTGAATTACATTGATACCAGTTTTGCCAAAGAACAAAAGAAATTTAAAATAGTGTTTGTTATAACTCATCATGCTAAAATCTATATTTCCGCAGCTCCTTGGGGAATCTCGTAAAGGCAGACAAATTGTTCTTGGATTGATCCTTATCCTCAGAAAATAGTGTCGATATTTACAGCATTGCACTGTGGTTAAATAACATAGCACTAAATATCGATAAAATTTTTGTCGACCAACAAATGTCGAAAACAATGGCAGAATTAATCTCTAGCAGTCGGCACGTAATTAAATAGAAATAAATGGGAATATTGAGCTTCCGAAAATTGATGGCGCGGAGTAGTGGATTAAGTTCGACGAAAAGTGGTCTGGATTCAAATCCCGGGCGAAAAGTAATTTATTCTTTTGACGTAACCACCATTTTGGCAGGCAATGGCAAACCACCGTAATTGAAATCGTTTGCTTTGAAAAGGGTTCCGTTCAAAAAATCACAGATCTCATTAGAACACAGCAAGTAAGGGAGGAACTGAGTTTTTGGTGACATCAGAGTGTCGCGAAAACAATTGTATAACAATACTTTCAGATTTTTTTTTAAATATTTTTCCTTGCATCTGTGGTTCTTTTGACAGCCACCCTTATAATCCATTTCGGCTTTTGATTTTCAAAATATCCAATAGTCAACCTGTTGTCAAGTTAGAGTACTTATTTTTATTCCCATTGCTTGCTTGCTAATGAAACCTTGATGCTCCATTGAGAAGTTATATGAAACGAGTTTGGAGTTTGAAGTCTCGGCATGATGCTTTTATTTTGGCGGAAATTCAGGAATTTTTTCATACTTGCTGGAGTCCTGCGAATGCTGCTTTTACCGTAGAACACCATCGCCTGTACTATTGTCGTTTAATGATACATAGGTTTTTACTTTTTTGGTCTATTCTGTAAATTTCTTTCTGAAATCGTGCAAGTTCTGTGTATCACACAGCAAGGGTGCAATATATCCTTTCATTGAAACTAAAGAATTCTTCATTTGAGACGTCCCATTTTTCTAATACACATGCTCTCAACATACTCATATCATCGTTTGACAAATGTCACATTCTTGTTCCAAATACGCTTCAACAACGTTTACAGATCATCCACAATTTATTATCAAAATTCGCAATCAGTTACATCAAGCGAGTTGGCTCCAACCTTCGGCCGTTATAATCGTCCCGATAAGCGAACAGCGCGAGCCCAGGAGTGAAGAGAATATTACGGCTTTACACGAGTCGGTAAGCCAAGACCACAATCAATCAATTTGGCGCCCTTTTTAAGAGCTGGACATCTCTTGAGCCTCACTCTGGCGGAGTTTTTGAAAATCCTTGGCTCATATTGACACTAGAGTTAAAGCAAAATGACCTTCGTGGACGTCGAGCTTTCGGTGATTGGGCTCTATTGAAAATCGAAGATTCTGTTTTTTTTTTTAAGTTGGCAAGAAAGTAATTTCGGTTTTTTTGGTGTGGAATATTTTTTTTTATAATTTAATCAAATAAATGTATTTTTCCATTTTGTTCGACGACCATCTCATAGAACTTCTGGCATGTCTGCTGTCGCTGGGTGCGACATCGCTTCTCAACCAAAGTTCAATTGTTTTTCACAGTTACCAAATATAAGTGTATGTACTCGTACGAGTACATGCAGTGCTGTCATGGCGGAACACGATTCCCTTACAGTTTGCCAAGTCTTGCAATCTTTAGCTGATTGCTTCCTCTAATTTCATTAGTTATTGACAGTATTGAGTTCAGTTCAGTTCCTTGCGAGCAGTTCAAAATACATCACACATTTTTAATACCACCGAATGGACAACACAACCTTCTTTTGGTGAAGTTCAGCTTTCGATGTGGTTTGTTCCGGTTCATAACCCTAAGAACATGATCATTTTCGAATAATGATCTATTTTTCATTCGTTTGAAAAAATTATGATCAATTTCATCGCATTTGAGATGTATATCACAAATATTAATTCGATGAGTTTAGTGAATCTCTTATAATTCATGTGGAATGCAAATATTGAGCTATTTTCGTTCAAAACGTTTTAAGTGATTTACAATCGTTGTGTGTGATGCACTTAACCTTTCTGCAATCTCTTGCGCAATCTCATTAAATGACGATTTTAATTATGTCATCATCAACCTTCAGTTTGTCTACCAGAACGTTGGTCATCTTTGAGTGAAAAATCTCCAGAATGGAATTTCTTAAACCAATTCTGACATGTGCGACCTGTTAAGCAGTCAAAACAATAAAATCCACATTTCTTTTTGTGAACCGCCTCAGGACCCTTCTTGCCTTTACAGAAGTAAAAAAGCAAAATATATCGAAAATATTCGGTTTTATATTAGAAAGTTCAAAATGTACTAGCAAGTGTTAATAAAATTAAAAGCTCGATTTTCTTCCAAATGACAGCCATCAAATATCAAAAGAAAAAAAATCATAACATTGACAAAAGAGAATATCAACAAATATAACGTAACCAACTTGTAATAACCGAAACTACCCCACTATGCAACAAACACAGAAAAACCTTCGCATTTCCAATTCGAACGTTAGGTAAACCTGTTTTTGTTTTTCATAAAATTAAATAGTTATAACCAAACTAAAAACAAATTTTGACATTCGATTTTAATTTGAGAATGACGTTTGCTCGTTTTTGTTTTCTGCTAAGCAGTAATCACCGCTAATTCCATTGGAAGTTAATTGGAAGAATGCACATTTGTTTAGTGAAGAAAATTTTATTTAATTAATTTTTACACAACTCAAATTAAGACCAAATTTAAGTTGGAACGAAGTCCCGGAATTCGTAGAAAATAAAAAAGAAAAAAGACGGGAGTGGAAGCATACTGGTATTTGAACGAGTCACTGAATGCCAAATGAATAAGAAAGAGGGCATACATATGTTAAGTGGTTGAAAGCAAACCCTCCACTTTTTTGAGTTAATCTGATTCATTTAGAGTTTTGACGTTGCACATTTGACACCTAGTTTTCGATCAAGATCACTCAGATATTTGAGTAACAACAGAGCCAAAAAGATCTATTGGAAAAGTTGTTATCCGGTACCTGGTGCAAAGACATGGAGACTAATGGCATTTTCGTTTGGGCAGGCAGAAGGCTGTCACTAAGTAGAATGGAACACTAAAAACTTCTTCGGACTTTTATTTTTTAAATACATACATACCTATATGTATTTGCTTGCGTATCAATTTGAACACTCAGAATAATAAATTGAGCAATTCACAGCCAATTGCACGAAAACAGAAATCTAGTTTGACACACAATTTACTACACATTTGACGTTTATAACGGGTTTTCCAATAGGGACTTGACAATTTTGAATTTAATTTGTGTACGCACTCTTTCACTAATCATCAAACGGTCACTGTCAATTTATTCAGTAAACTCAACATTTTCATCATGGTAGAGTACACGAATGAGCAACGTCTGCAAATTATAAAAATTTTCTACCGAAATTCTGAGTCGTTGACTGCAACTTTAATAGCGTTAACTCCAATTTTCGGTCGTAATTCTCGCTCTAGTAGACGGGCAATAACAAGTTTAGTGCAAAAATTTGAGTCTACATATTCGTTGTGTGATGTTGCGTGTCAGTAAGATAACGGCTTGGTCGAAGTGTCGAAAATATCGCAGCCGTTCAGGCGTCCGTAGCAAACGATCCAAATCAGTGAATTCCACGGCATTCTCAAGAATTGGGCATCGCTCAGAACACATTATGGTGTATTTTGCGTAAGGATCTTGGTAAGTATGGTGAGCGTGTTATCTCAAGAAATGGGCCAGTCGATTGGCCGCCTCGTTCGTGCGTCGTCGCTTGACTATTTTCTGTGGTGCTACGTTAAGCTCTTCCACGCCGACGACGTTGGAAGAGCTCAGAGCCAACATTGAACGCGAAATAGCGGTCATTTCGGCCGAAATGTGAGTAGTTGCAAATTGGGTCCAACGAATCGACTGCTGCAAACGTGCCCGCGGTGGCCATATGAAAAAAGTCGAGTTCCATTCATAAATGTTTTGATTGTACTTCAAGCCGATAATAAAGTTTTTGAAATATCTCAAATGGTTTGCGTTTTATTTAAAAAAAAAAGTTGTCAAGTCCTTATTGGAAAACCCTATACATATTTTTTTTTTATAATTTACAAGCGCCTAAGGGGTTAGATACCCTTTTACTGTTGCCAGGGCGTGGGCGGAAAGATAGAAGGAAGAGAAAGGAAAATTGTTTTGTAGTGGTTTGAAACTCAGGTGTGTTTGGTTTCGATCCGAATAGGACGGAGAGTTTTTTCTTCACTCAGAGTGATTCGAGGTATAATTCACAGTATTTTTTTCTGTGCTTGAAACTCTACAACAGCCAAATCTACGTGTCAGTGTTATGCCTTCACACGCAGAATTTTTCTGTCTGAGTTCCAATTACACAAAAGAAAAACTGACTTGCCATGGGCAGGATTCGAACCTGGACCCTCCGAATGAGAAGCCATTGCTAGTACCACTACACCACGGCCACCCCTAATTATATGTATATTATATATATTATATATACACATTTATATGTGTTTTTATTTTGACATATAATCCAGGAACGAAATTTTGATTCTGAAATGAAAACTAGAAGCAAAATTTTGTTTCTGAAAAAATAAAAATTGACAGTTAAAAGTGAATACAGAAATGTATATACAAATGTATAATGTGTGTATTTGTGATGGAACACGAAAGTTAAGGCGACTTTTAACAATTCAAAGTTGTGAACATGGAAGAAACCGGTGTCTGAAATAGCCCCTACGAAGTATAAACAAAGATTCAAATAATAGAAAATAATGATATTTTTTGTACATATCTCATATTTTAGCTGCGAGTGTTATAGGAGTTAACAGTGTTGCCAGATAGATTTTCTTAAAAAAAAAAACATGAAAAATAATGTAGGACAACACTGACATTTTGGGTACTTAACGTACACAACTAAAATAAGTAGGTATTCAGGAATCTATTGTTCCCAAATGACATTGTTCTACATTATTTCTTCCAAAGAATAACAAATTAATTTTAATTGCAGTATCTAATTACAGTAAAATGATACCACAATATCTTATATCCGCTCCCCTCTTTGATTTCATTCAAAAAGCAGGGCTTCTCCCATTCACTTAATCCCCCAACAAATTAGCATTTCTATTGAAAATGGATTCTTTCTTTCATTTCATGTTTTTTTTTCTTGTTTGTGTTTTTGTGTATTCGTTCTATTTAATCATCTAATGCTGGATGTGAATAAAAATAATGCAAAATACGCAAAAAAAACAACGACAAAAGTAAAAAAAAAAACCCAGATAATACAGAAAAAAAAACCCCAACCTGAAACAAAAACGCAAAAAGTCACGTACGGAGAAGTCGTCTTCTAAACCAGAGAGAAGTATCAAAAGAGAGGAGAAGACATAGTAACAATATGATGGTGATTTAAGGGTGCGAGTGCGATTTTCCTATCGGCATATTTACGGGGTGAAAGGGGAAGTTAACTTCGAAGGAGAAAGAAGAATTTTTAATGAAAAGAGCTGCCAAATGGGGGATGGATGCATGTACTACCATCACAACTTGTACCACCACCAACCCGACCGACTGTTGTTCATCTTTATCTTTTCGTCGTGGCCGGGATTGTAGGTGTAAAGTTCATTCATAAAAAAAAGAATCTGACAGGAAAAACTTACTTTTGCTTTGGCTCTCACTCGCTCCGACAAAGCGTACACCAAAAACAACACACTTAATAAACGAGGATAAAAACTTTTTTAATAAAATCTAAAAATTTCATCACAGAGCTAAAAGGACTCAATTTTTGCCCCGTTTATTATTTTTTTTTTTTAGGGCCACTATTGCACTTAGAAATTTGGAAACGGAATGCAGCAAGGTCCTACTTGCAACAATGTCTACTAAAATAACTTTTTTTTTCGATTTTTTTTTTGTGTTTTTTTTTTGCTCTTTGCCCACTTCCGGAAAACAAGGTCACTTTGAACAGCCCCAACAACCGACAAAATTTTTCCGTTGCACCACAAGAAGTTTTAAAAACGAAAAATATAAAATTCTGGCTTAATTAACGCGTTGTTTCTTTGTTGGAATATTTACAAAATTTTGAAGAAGAAAAAAAAGAAGTGTTTTGTATGTTTTTTTTTACACAAAAAGAACCAACGAACCAACCACCAGCATATTCGCCGTAATTCGAGAAAATGTGAGAATACGAACGCGCCACGGTCACATTGTGAACTGACTGGCATACTCTGTAGACAAAATGCTTTTGCCGTGTTATATTTTGTATATACTGAGACGGACGACCAGGGTAGTGTAGAACGTTTGTATGCGTGTTGTATTTGTTTTGTTTTGTTTTGTGAACTGCTGCGCCTTGTTGTGTCATGCATGTGCCAAATACCACCAGCACACCACCGCTGATCGAGCGCGTCGTATTCGTTTCAACCGCTTTACTTCATTTTTCCCCCTTTTATTCTTACGAGTAGGTATTTATCCGGGTCGTCTATCTTTTTTAATTTTAGCCAACTACGCAACAACACAAATGATAATAATAACAAAAACAACAAATACAAAATCGAATCCGAATGTCGTCAACACCATCATGGAGAGTAATAGCAGCAGCAGTAGTAGCGGCAACACTTTACCGAAGTGTTAATAGTACGTCGTCCGTAGCGTCAGGCACTAGCTCTTGTACGACATTGAAACCACCACTGCGGGCTTTCGCGTCCTTGCTTCGTCCGTGACGAGAGCCTCCTCAAAATACCAAACCAAAACCCAAACGAAACGAAAGCAAACCAACTAAACGAAGTAGAATATGCGCTTGTGTGTGCTCAGAATGAATGGAAAGGATATTTATTCCTAGGACATTAAGAGGGTGGGAAAATTCTAGCCATGGTATGTACTCGTACATGTAAACAGCATGCTTGCCTAGAGCTGTGTGAATGTGAATGATTATTCAATGTTATGTTTATGTTTCAATTCCGGTTTTTCAGTCGAGTCGGGAGTCGACAATCTAGTCAATGAAGAGAGAAGGAAACAGCAGCACCGAATACCATGCTGCTTTTGCCAGCCGGCACGCTGAGTTCTTTTGTATCTCGGAGAGTACGGACCACGTATTCTCTCCGTATTCCAAAGTACCTACAGAGAGAGAAACATACAAAAACCAAAAGAGAGAACGTAAACCAGTGAAAGAATAAACTGACGTTTTCCTCTTTTTTTTGTTGAAAAAAGAAGTTGAGGAGGTGGAAATTGAATTGCGTCCCAGAAATAGAAGAGCGTCATTGAAAGTTTAAGATAGAGTTCCGCACTGTCCGCAGCAGAATCTGCAATAGATACCACTTAATCCGGGCCCCTGTTGGGCGCCACTTAACTGGGAAAAAATTTAATTTCGTCACACTTTCGCACGATTCACTTTTTGTATTTAATACAACACTACCGCTTTAGCAATTAGCCGGATTAATAACCCCTTCTATTATCTACCTTTGATGTCTCCATCCACTCCATATTAACAACTCTTACCACCAACCCTCCAAGTCACACAAAGTCACACAAAGAATGAGATTGACCGACAAATGTCATAAGCTCTACAACTACAATACTTTCATTTTATCTATCATACAATTAGACATAATGCTATGCATGCAAGTGTATATAAGTTTCTATATGTATTACCGTCATATAATACAAATTAATGAGAAGGAAAAAGACCTAACGGAACTATCTTTTAATTGTCAACCACACTAGTTGCAATTAGTACTACAATTAAATGGCATTGTCTGTTCTTTGTTTTTCTTTTCACGTTTTTCAGAAGAGAAGAGAAATGCTGATAAATATCCGTATATTTGGTATTACAAAAGTCCTGAACTATTCCGCAAAGACCGTTCAAGCGTCAAGAGTTCCTGTCAAAATGTGTACATGATTACACAGTGGAGAATCATAAGAATCCTTTTGTCTTGGGTGGTTTCCTTTGGATGAAAACTGTCAAAATGTTAAGATTTTACGAAGGAATATTTTTGTATGATATGAAAATGGTTTTAAGTTCTGGTGGGTAAGATATGACATTGTTTTGAATTTATTTCTAATTCCCATCACTCTTAATTCCTTCACTGGGCCAAAAATTAATGATGATAGTAGATACGTACGACTATTTGTTTAGACCATTTATACTAGGGATAAGTTAACGGCTATCTGTCAACTCGTTCAAACTGATGGTTCTTGCTGGAAGAAGAAAATGCTGTCCGATTGATTTGGCCAGTTCCAAAAGGTGTTAAAATATTATTTCTTCGATGAACTGAATAGTTTCAAGCTGCATTTTTCAACTAAAAGAAAGTACAAACGGTATAGTTGTTCGTTGTAACTATGATCAAATGTCGCCAACACAGACGAGATCAATAAGCTTGACTATGTGGCTCTGTGCCCTATTACAGAACAGGGATGATGGGGATATTGTTTAGCGTCTTCTGCGTTGCTCGAGATAAGCTTTGCTACGGAATTGCTTTTTTCAGACTTAGCAAGAGCTATTCTCCGCTTGATACCCGTGCTATGTCATTACTGGAGTTCACTGCAAAGCCTCAAAATCATAAATGTTCATTATTATGTTCTGGGTACAGCATCGGTGTTGCTATCATTGTTGATTGGCAATTCTTCAGCCCCATTTTCATTGCTTCTGCCTCAATACTCGTAGTGACAATTGCTTCACTGACATCTCACTGGTTTCTGCCGATGACAAAAAACTGAGTGCCCAAGTGTGTTTCTGGCTGTATTAGTTAAAAACAAAACTTTCGGATTAATACCGGGGTGTTTTTTCTTTTTAATTTGAAAGATCCAATTACTTCTCTTCGGTATGATTTATGAATCTAAGTTCAAAATTGAACTTGAGTTTCAATGGCCTTCCGAAGCACATTTTGCAAATGCCTTCTTTGTGCGCATTTGAACATACTGATACGCTCAGACACAGATTACACTTTTCCAACAGTCACAAACAATGTGGTGATCTGAGCGATTATCAATAATTCTAATGGCGATACTTTTTGACAGATCCGCTTACCTCCGTTGTTGTATACTTTTTCTCTGTACCCGCAACGTGGGGCAATTGTTAGCCCACTCTAACTTTGAGTGTGATATTGTCACCGCAAATTCCTTTATCGTTTACGGCTCCCAAATAGATGTCTGCAGTTGGGTTGTGAAAACCTGTAATACATATTTCCTTAGATCTTGCACGATATTAAATATTTGCGGCTTGGAACACTGCTCTTACATTTGTCCATTTGTTTCCAGTATTTAAAAGTTACAGTCTCTGGTACGCTTTGAGATCCATATCTCAAAATATGTACCGGAACTCTGTCGGCAGCTTTCTCCAGATCGATAAAGATGACAACTGAATCTTTCGCGACAGAAGAATGTTTATTATCATCATTAGGCGTTGATTTCGAATCGAGAACGACTTGCCTTCTGCAAGTTACGAGTACATTGATGGGTATTAAGTTGAAAATAATAATGTAGATTGCGGGCGTTTAGGATTTTTATAAATGCGACGTAAGTTGTTACAGTTTCTCGTCAAGCTTTTGCCTTTATATAATGAAATAATGAAACTTTCTTTGCAATGAATTGAAATCGATCTCATTTCCAGCTTGAAACAAAGATTTCAGATTCTCTGAAGGCATATTGAATAAGTGGGACCTCGTTCGCACTTTTAACTGCTTCGGATACATCATTTTTTTCATGCACAGGGTAATATTTCAGTGGATAGATCTCTTGCATTTCTTCTTCATTTAGCCACTTCTATGTAATACCTCTGATGGAGCTTGTCACTTTAGTTTGTTATAAAAGGGCATCTTCTAAATACTTGCAAAGACCATTTAAAGCATCGTTTCTCTTGACATCTTTTTTGCACAGTTTAGCGATTTAATCTTGAAGATCTAAGAGGTGTTGTTTTCAGCTTGAACAGAACAGCAAAAGTAAATAATAAAAATCTTATGAAAGTGCACATATCCGCTTCAGGCAAGATACACTTGCTTAATTTTATTATTATCTTTACAGAAGTACAGAGATGTAATTATTAAAAAAAAAACATTCTTAATCATTCTTATGCTGCAAGTGACCTTTTCATCAAATCAATCTTAAATTCTAGTCTAAGTGGTTTCACATGATGATGAATCACAATTTTTTATTATTTAAACCCTAAATAAGGGTGTGACTACTCTTAAAATACCGCACCACGTGTTAAGTTTTTCGGGAAATTGGATAGAGAGAGGGAGAGAAAGATGTTTGGGCTCAATGGTTATTTCTCTCCATGTGTGGCACCCAACATTTAATGGGGGAGACTAAATTATTAGTGTAAATTGACTCGATGTTGTATTTAGACAACCATGCATCTCACGAGATTTTAGTTGCCTTAAAAAAAGTCTTGAACCCCGAACCGTCCGATTGTTAAGCCAATACACTACCGCTTAAGCCATTTTTTTTCTCTGCATTTGTGTCTGTATATTTGTAGAAGCTTACTAGGGAAATGTATGAGCATAATGGGCGTCATCGTTAGATCTCGCAGAAGTACAAAATTAATAAAAGCTATTTTTGGATTTTTAGAAACGTCAAATGCCTGTAATAAAAAAAGAAAGTGAGCACTTATGATTTCAAATTAACTGTCCTTATTGTCCATTGCCTGCTAAAAGGTTCGTGCTTTTAGAAATTATTTCCCGACCCACTGCCGAAAATCGCTGTGATTGTTCCGCAGAATTCATTTTTCATTACAATATCGAGAAACGATTCATTTCTGTTACGCAAAGAAGAGCAGATCGATCTCATATCAACGATTTTGGCACCAATTTTTCGAGTTTTACTAGTTTTTCAAGTCGGTCCAGGTAACGACCACGCTCGATCTCTTAATATGCGTGGATCTGCTTCCAACAAAACCTTTTAGTAATCATTGCACTGCTCTACGGGTATAGCTCTTACAATCTGACTCCGTACGAACGGTCAATTTATGGCATGCTTGCCTTACTGTTTCAAAGAATACATCAACATGACATTTTTGAGAAAATGGGATCGAATTATTCAAACACATGACAGGGTATAGTCATCAACAACTCATATATCCGGAAATGGTGTACTTTGAATACACAATCGGTTGAAAGGTCAACATCCAATTTCCTCTGCGATAAACAATTAATTAAAATCAAGTCGTCCTTCCCTCATGTATGCTGTAGATTAGAGTGAACACCCCACAAACGATTAAGCTTCACTTTGATTAGTTAAACAAGAGGTCATGCACTATTTGCTTTTAATAATAAATCAACAGCATAACATTACTAATATGTGGTATTAAAGAAAAGGAAGGAAAACTCCCGAAACCTACGTAATGGCAATCGCCTTTTGTCATAAATCCGTTTCGGGTGAAAAGAAGTCTATTTCCTTAAAGTTGAAGTTTACCTTCTATTTGCATATACCTCTTTTTGAAATGTCATGACACATTGTTCACATTCTCACCCTTATGACTCTATAAATTAAAATTTATTTTTTCTCCTTTTTTTTTTTTGTATTTCTGCATGTTTTCCCATTACTCCTGGCAATACCACAAAGCGCAGAAGTCAACCTGAAAAAGTGAACACACTGTAAAAGCAATATTTTTTTTCCAATTTGTATGATATTTGTTTACCTCGTTTTTCCGTTCACATTCTACTCTCCCCCGTTATCCGTATTCAACGAGATATACAAATCAATCATACAATTGTGCTCTTCCAGATTACAAAAACAAAAAGGACTTCAAAAACTGAAAAATATACATATGTAGGTATAACCAACCTGCACTACAACCCTGGATTCATTAAAATGAGGAATACGATGTTACTGGTGCTGATGCTTCCCATAATTCCCGGGCTAACCAAATACTATTCTAGCAGCACACAATATTGAACATACCGTGTGCTGTCTAAAGAGAGAAACAACAAAGGCCAGTGCGCTCATTCAAGATGAGGATTCTCCAAAACCATACCAAACCAAACCAGACAAAGGCACATGGATGATTCTTTACTATACGAAAACACTTGTACACCCACACACCCGGATGCGACGATGCCCGGCAAAAGTACATTCCATTCGCTTTGCATCTTCTTGAACGTGTGTTGCTGCTGTTGCTGGTCCTTCTTCAGCCTTTCCAACCCTCTTCCGCAGCCATTTTTGAGCCTGCTCGTTGGATACGAATACTTTCATCTCTTGTTACCCATCGACTTCTTCCCATCCGGAACCGGATGTATAACATTTTATGGAGATAAAGAAAATGCTCACCAAAATCGAGCACAAAAAACATGGAGAAAAGGAAAACAACGAAAAAAAAAAAAGCTCCTCTGATGTGATAAATACTTTGCAAAGTGTTTTGAACAGAAAGGACTAACAGAGAGCGAGGAGACCGAATACCCATTACCGACAATTGCATTATACATAATACCCATTTATCACACAAAACACAAGTCGCACACATTCCTAACGACGAACACAATACCTTCAAGACGAGGCCGAAGCATTAGCTGGCACAGAAGAGGAACAGAAGAGGAACAGATCAAGAGCTGAATCGGAGGAATCACAGGGGAGATGCTCCCATTTTTGCGGTACCTACTCCTGTCTCTTTACGAAAATATGCAATCAAATTGTAAGGTATCAGTGAATCCTTGATATCTCTCTCCCACTCCTCGAAATTCCTTCTTGCTTCTACATTTCCAAAAACGAAAACAACGCAAAAGGAAACGATGAAAGCACGAGGTTGAAGCTAAAGTACTCATGCTCTCTCTTGTCAGAGCTCAATCTCTCTCTCCAGGCCCAACGCCAACATGTAATGGAAGAAAAAAAAAAAACGCCGGACGCTCTACTCAGCGGTTAAAGGTCGACTCTCCCTTTGTTTGAAAACAGTGATTTCTATACGATTCTGCGCATGGCAGCCTTTGTGTCATGTTTTGCCATTTCCTTTTCAATGTACGCTTAAAAGTTTAGACTCTGTTTCCTCCCCATGCTTTCTTTCCTACTACGTATGTATATGGTACACATGGCGAGTCTGAACTAAATCTGACGTATGTGCTCCTTAATTTTTTTTATTTCGGGCACTCTCGAGCAAAATGAGGGTGTTTTTTTGCTTCTTCTCAAATTGCCCTGTTCACCTGAATGCGTTTCGAATTTTTATTGAATGAAGCTCTTCTTCCACGAGAGCCTGAAAACAGTCTCGTTAGCTCTATTTGCAACTGTGTGGGTTAGAAGTGGATATAGAAGCATTCGAAAAAGGTTAAGAATAAGTTCGCAGGGTACCAGCAGATATTTGAAACTTCTGTAGCAGAAGTAGAAGAGACGACGAAAAAAAAAACACTAAATAAAGGAGAGCAACCAACCAAGCCTGAGGTGATTTTTTTTTCCTTTATGCTCTGGTTTCCTGCAATTCCTGGGAAATGGTTTGCGTATCAAGTGGCGTGTTGTACCTAGAATTGTACTCAACACAGTTCACAGTATAGAGTACACTTTTTCATGCACAAGTGTTCTTTGGGAGCACTAGAAACATGTTTTTTTTTTTTTACTAAAGGGTATTGTACATACCGTATTCCTATGGTCGTATGCATGCTCTATTCCTGCGTCGGTGAATGGAATTAGTTATACGAAATGGTCTGCATGCATATCGGAAAGTTTAAAACGGATGCAAATGGTTGATTGGAAATTTTTCGCGATTATTGATTTCAAGCCGGAAATGATCGACCTTGCTGTGGTTCCTGTATTGAGGGAATTTTAGATACGCAGACAGATAGAATACGGATAGCATTGAAACAAAAATACCAGTGAATAAAAAAACGATGAAATTTCTCGTGAGAACAGAACGAGGAGTTTACTAAGTATTGATATGAGGAAACTTAACAGATGTGAGCTTTCCCCTAAATATTTGATACTCTGGGTGTCTAATACTCATACGATCTTCATGCTTTTAGAAGTCCTATTACCAATTTAGTTAACTAGGTCGATTATGTTGAACATATCATATTCGTATAGTTCGTGTTTTCAGAACCGGCCATTCCTTCGGAAGAATCTGTCTCCCAAGCCCATACAGGATGTCTTCAACCGCTTTCAATAGAACCTGTTCTTAAGCCCTATAGACTGGGCACTTACGAATGCATGTCTATATGTAGAGATCGGGATTTGTAATTCTAATTGTACAGATTTTTAGAAGATTTTACCTAGTATGTTGGCCCAGAGTTTAGCAAATTCAACATGGCCATTTATAGCTTATCTCTGCAAGAGACATTATAGGCAACTTTTAAATCAATGAAAAGATGCTGGGCATCGAATTGGACTTCTAGGGATTTTCCACAGCCTTGCGAATTGTTAAAATTTGATAGATAGTAGACTTTCCTGGGCTAAAACCGCGTTCATAATGATATGATATGTTGTTGAATGCGATGATAATAGGCTCCCAACGACTCTGTAGTTGGGATTTCCTTTTTTGTGAATCTACCAAGTGATGCTGGAGTTTAATTTCATCAGGCATATACATACACACTTCTTGACCGAGCTTAAATCAAACAAAGCTTTTGGAACAGACAACTTACCGACCGAGGCATTCAAAGCTGATGGAAGTGACTTTGTGGAGAGCATACATCAACTTATTTCTAGGATCTCTTCTGACCAGATGTTCGTCGCGGACGGTCGTTTCAAGAGAAAAATCGTTCCTAAAATATTCGTTAACGGGTATCGACCTAGTCAAAAAAACTGCCCATCAGTCACCTTAGATAGCTCCGACAATGCTCCCGTCCGCAGAGTCTTTAAATCTAATCCGGAGCAACCTTGCCTAGAAAGGGACCTAAATAGGTTATTATACTCGTAATAGCAGATTCATCGAGGTAACTTCATTTTTATATAGTAAATTCAATGTAGGTCTTAGCAATAAACTATGTACTTTCATCGTGTAAGCTGGACGATCGGTTTAGATTGATAGCGAGGTTTCCTTCTTTAGCTGTACAGGTTTCTTTAAAGTATTTTCTCCGTTGACGCGATGTTTTTAACTTTTAGTTAGACTTCGGTACATTGTTCCTAATATAACGTCTCTCACCGTTTTCGATGCCCCGATTTTCAAGTTTTTTTTTTTTTTAATAATTGCCTACGAGCGAGTACTTGTACTTGTATGTGCTCGCCGTTCTTTTTTCCTATAGAATTCTCAAGCTACTCTCGTCGAAATTCACAGCTCATAGACAGATACTAAACAGAGAGAAATATGTATCCAGGCAACATCGCATTATTCTTTACGCTTAACAAGTGCTGGAATATCTAAGAAATAAGTATCTTTGCTTGAACAAAGTAAATACCTATAAACGAATTCTTATGTTTAGAATCAAATTCCACAAGTGTTAGTCTTTGGCCCTGCTCTATTTGGAATTAGATCTTCAACATAGAAAAGCACATAATCCTCGTTGATGAACACATCATTTTTAAGAATCAGTTGGCAAAAAATAAAATTCTTTTAAGGCGATATCTATAATACTTACATTCCCGTGTTCCCCTTTGTATAGAGTATTGACAGACGTGGAACAGACATATTTGTTTATGGGCTATGCAGGTTAAACAACGACATAGGATAAATTCTTTACCATCTCAAGGGTACGAAGGTACGTTCATGCATAAATCTATTACTGTCTGTATCCCTTCTAAAGTATAATAGTTGGTAAACCTGTACATCTGTTCACTGGCAGGTTCAAAAAACAAAAACATTTCTGAAGTGTTAAGCCCGCAGTTAAATCAGTAAATACTTTTTTAACTGTCTCAGAATTTAAAGACATAAAACTCTCTTTTCCAGAGAGGCTAAGACAAAGATAAAGAGTGCTGAAAGATGCACTATATTGCAGGTGAATCCGATTTTTAAATCAGAACGACAGTCTGATTCATTATTGGCAAGGCAACTTTTTACAGAAACTATGTACACATGTATGTGTATAGCGCCCGGACCTACAGCAAGAAACTATTTCCGTTTAAATGGAAACTTCTTTATATTCTGTATTTATTTTTCCTTCTTTTTGTCATCATTCAACTCGGATAGTTGGATAACACTTTAGAGAACTGCTAACGCACAACAAAATAGAACAGAAAGCAACAGAATAGAATGAAAAAGTTTCGCCTAACTAATAAAAAAAGAAAAATAACTAAATGAGAATATTAAACGCGTTTTTGACAAAGTCGATGAAAGAGAAGCAAAACAAAATAAGAAAAACTGCTAAAACTAATCACAACAAAAAGTTTTTACAAAGTTTGTTTAAAATTCGTGGCTGTTTCGCCAGATATCGGCCATAACCAACAACAACAGGAACTCCACTTAACGATCCTACTTGATAAAATCGCAAAATGAAAATTAGAAAAGAAAATTTCCCACAAACAAGCGTCAGTCAAGCCAAGAATTGGAAACCACTCAGCTGGAAGAAAATTTTACAAACAAAAAAATGGAGAAAACAAGCAAACATTTTGTATACCAATGCACCGGAGGAATTTTCGAATTTTTTTCCAAAATCAAAATCGATTTTGTTCACCCTGCAGCATTTACAAAAACGAATTCCCGCTTCCATCACCACTTAAAGGTGGTCACACACTCATGTGACAACATTGCGTCAACCACCATCACATGACAAACATTTGGAGAAGCAACAGCATGGAGGCATTGCCAACCGAATTACGCACTTCTAGTGAGCGGAACGATATCCAACACAGAGACGCAATCGAAATTGGAACCAACCATCGGCTGACACATCTCCTTTCTATGGGGGTTAGAAGGGATCCCCGCCTAGAATGGCATCGAAACAAACAGAAAAACCTTACCACGTTGCTTTTATTCTGCTGGTTCTACTGCTGCTGATGACCTTCCAGCAACTGGACTAGAACAAAGAACAAAGCGGCCAACACACAATACATGACATGAAAGAAAGAACAAAAAAACAAAATAAATAAAAACCCAGAAATTCAATACGTCAGCCAGTGATGTGATGAACAACATGAGCTAGCTAACGCATACTCCTACACTGTAGGTAGTATTACTACTTCTCCACCACAAAAGGGGATTCCAAAAGAGAAAGCGAAGTAGAACACGGTGCAATGGAACTTACATAGCGCTTTGCTGCAGCTCTACAAAACTACGAGGAATAGGATTATATAAAACCTTTGCTGCACACAGGTTTAAAAGTTGCAACTACGCCACCCAAAATTCCTGAGGACGATATGAAAAAAACCAACAACAACTCAACCCAAACAATGTTAACGCAGTACACCCGGTCGCAGTAGGTCTGCATTTACTTTTTTCCTCGGTTCACCACTACATTTGCAAATTTGTACACTTGTACACCTACCAAGGTCCGGTTGCGTTTATGTTGTTCACCCTCTTCCGATTGCATTTCCTACTATTTGACTGCGCATACTATCACTGAAACTGCTGTGTACCCTACAACATAGTTGAGTCCTTGCAACTCTTCGATTGCTGACAACGTCATCTGATATCAACATGTTGTACCGGGCGCGCAGCGAACAAGGGGGTGGAACCACAAATGATAAAAATAAAAAACTCAAATTGAATGGAGAGGCAAAAAATGTAAAATTTATTGCATTGTAACAACGTCAGTCTCCAATGGAATCGAATGTGCTTCGAGAGATTCATTTCATATTGCCTTCCATACTCCCTGCTTCGTATTTCGTGTTCCATGCTTCATGTGTTCCGAGTTTAATTGGGAAATATGTTGAACATTAAACGCGCGTTTACATCAACCTGTGTTCTTTCCCTTTTCGATTTAATGACAAGGTATCACATTAACATTCTGCAATTCATTGTGATCATCTCGGAGTGCAAGTACAATAGCAATGACACTCGAGTGCTGCAGTTTTGCTTTTATCATCAGTCCTTGCTTCCCCTTGTTGTTCCGTTTTCTTCCATCACAAAAATGTCGATTTACACAAGTTGTTGGTTTAATGTGGAGCAAGCTACGAGTATAAGTGGCCGGATGCCATCGGCTCGGGCTCGTATTGATTCATGTGCAGGAGGACATGATGAAGCTGGTAAACATATGCTGGTGCTGGTGCAATCGCTTTCTTCTCGAGTTCATCTTATTTGACAAGCAGGGCAGACAAGTTGATTAATTTTTTTATACCGCATCCCGACAAAGTCTGTTTGTATAGAAAGTAACTATTACAATATCATTCGATGATGCAATTTTCATTCTTGTTTGCGCCCAAAATCTCAATTACCTTTTGTCCGTTTAATGAAGCTTATAAGGTCTTCTAAAACGACAATCTGCATATCACTGCTGTCTGCCTTAAACATGGAATAGACCAGTAGCGCCACGATTTAAGTCCGTGTGAATTTTACCACCTCGTAGTGGCCCCTGGGAAGTGCATGTGTAAACCCTTAGATAAGGCGGCTAAATTGCATGCGAGAGCGAGCGAACAGTAGTAGCAGAATCACTTCTGAAGTGTGTTAAAGGCAGATGAGAACGGCCAAAAGAAAGTATAGGAAGCAGTATCTGAACTTAAGTATTATATAACCGGATCAGACGGCCCATCGATTTCAGGGACTCATTTTCAAGATTTGGTTGGTAGTGCCTGATAAGAATAAACTCTGTATCGTTAATCCGATCCACAAGAAAGAAGACCTTCTAAACTGCGCCAACTATGGAGGCATCGTATGCAAGTTCTTGTCTGCCATATTGTGTGAATAACTGATACCATTTTTCAACGATCTGATATACTATGAGTAACTTCATAATTGACCAAATATTCACACTACGGGTTATTCAAGGGGTCTAGATTGGCCTTGAAAAGCTTTTTATCGGTTTCAATGTCGAATATGACGAAGATATCCTAGGTCGTCCTGAACATAAGATTCCAGTGATTCTTGGGCCCGTTTGCGTTAAAGAACTTTAGATGACGACATACGAGTATGTACATATGTATGTACAATATAACAGCAAACCCTGCGACCTGTATATCCACATTGATCAGGTCAGAAAAATTCTCATCAGTCACTTGAGTTAGTTAGGGCATGTACAAGAAAGGAATATTAACGCTCAGATCTGTACTGGAGCCAGTTTTGTCTGTTGAAACCCAAGTCAACCCTGAACTGTAACGCCCTCTACATATGTAATTAAGTACATAAGTTGGCACATCGAGATCCTGTGGTATTACAAATGGTCTTATCTGCCCGAAGTAAGCTTGTTGGATATAGATCTAGGCTTTGATTTCAATTAAAGAGTGGTCGGCCCACCTCGTAGTAGAACCTATTCGTTTCCTCTTCTAAAAATAAACATATCTGATTCATTGGTAATCTTCCCCATGCATACATACATATGTACATGCATATAGACTTGGAAGCACACATAAACTTGTTTCTTTTTATTATTATTGTATTATTCTAAAATTTCTCCATCTTCATCCCATTCCAACCTAATGGGCATGACAAGAAGAGCATGAAAAAAACATGTATTACAGAACCATCGTAGGCAGAAAGTCACAAACCACATAACATAAATATGCACAAATAGCTAATATATGTACATGACTGCCCACACATTATGTCCTATGCAAAATAAACATCATCCAAAATTTACATGTAAAACTACTCATATGTAAACGTAGAGAAAAAAAATACCCGTAAAAAAGGTATGTGGTTGAGGCAGCGGTTACACTCTGCAGACAGCAGATAGTGCCTAACATCTTTCACCAATGCTACTACATACTGTCAGATTTGACATTCAATCACTGTCATTGTGTTTCGCACATAAGCTTAATCAGATTAACGGTCATTTCTTTCTGTCTGCTCTTTTGCCGGAGAAATTAATTTCAATTTCTTCTTTTCAAGCAGGGCGTCTGCTTCTTATCAGAAAAGCAGAGGATCAAAAGAAAAATATTCAATATGAAGAGGGATGGATTCATACAACAAACTAAAGAGAAGTGATAATGTAATTTAAATTGATTAGGATGACATTTATAACTGCTGACGTTACTAAAGTGACAGTTCACATTATGTATTTAAAAAAAAAAAACTAAGTATTTTGGATGGAAGACTGGAACTAAAACTAAAACTAAGGTCCCATTCAGTACGAATTCGAATTCGAATGCGAGAGCTCTCCCATTCAGATATCGGACGTTTGTTTACAATGACGCGTCAAAACACCACTCACAAATAAAAAGCTCAAAATCAAAACAACAACAATTTAGCTGTCACGCATTACGAGATGCGAGAGTTTTCCAGATTTTCGAAATTGTCTGCGATGCTCGCTGCGAGACTTGCAGTATTGTAACACATTGAATTACAAGTTACGGGAATATTTTTGACAGTTCATGCGCTCTCGTTTTCGAACAACGTTTCGTATCTCGCAGTATTGTAAATGGGACTTAAATCAGCGAAACGAAAATGCAAGCAAAACAAAACATGACATAAAATAAATCTTTGACAGTATTTCGATTTGATCCTCTTTTTTCACGATTTGAACGGCAATGTGACACAACAAATACATACTCGTATATCAGTCAGCTCCGCTACAAACACATCACAAATGGAAATTGCTCAAGTGGCAGGAAAATATTATACAATAACCCAAAGAGAGCATTGTGAAACTATGAACAGGGTAAAAGTCATCTAACTCATTAGAGAAAAGACATGTCAAATGAGACCGCTAACATTTATGCCTGCGTGAACCCAACAAGTGCATGGACGAATGAGAGTATGATTTGAGCACGAGTGACGAAAACGAGTACCAGTGCAAATATAAGGGCGGGCACACAATACTAGTATGTCACACACGAGGAAGAGCTGTCAGTTTGTAATCCGACAAAGGAATTTATTGTATGTTCTTTGAGAGACATTCCAAATCATCGTCACCTCGTTTTCATAATCCGATTTAGAGCTGAAGAAAACGACTACAACAACGACAATGATGGTGATGAGGAAAAAAAGGCCAGCTAGCAGAGAAATGGAGTTATTTTTTCGATTCTATTTTAAGGGGGTGGCGGCACTGCATTAAATAACAACAAAACACCCATGTGAGTGAGTATGGTTTTGGTGTGCCTGTGTAGTATACTCGTATATACGAGTATATGCAAATGTCATGCGGGTGTAATTCGGTTTCAATCGATTTTTTTCGAAAGAAACAAAAATAAAAAAGCGAAAAAGAGGACACAGGACATGGCGAACGGAAGCAGTATGCCATTTACAAGGAAATCAATTTTCAAATGGGATTTTGATGATGATGCGGGGAAAATTGAGATAACAGTGAAATACTTGGATAAAGGGAGCGGCAGCCTGGTGTTTCCGCTGAGGCGGTAAAGTGATGAACGATGAACGGTGAACAGTGAACAACGGTGATGGTTATGTGACAGTGGTGGATTAAAGGCAGAATTTACTCGGTAAAATATAGGTAATTGATTCTAATGTAAATGAAACAACCAACGATTATAAAACGCTTGACAAATTATTGGTGGATACACGTTCACACCAATACTATGTAGGAGGTTTGCCACGTACATTTCTACTACTTGTCTGATGAGTTATACTCGTACATGTGGATAAGTATGCGGAACGAAATTGGGATATTTGGCGCGGGATTTTGAAGCACGATCTTAGCGGTTCTTAAATTGCAATTAAAATAAGATTAAAACGAATACAGTTGAAACGATTTGAGATTTGTTATCGCCTTGGGATTCTGTGGTTTCACTTTGAGTGCACGAATGTAATTAGAGAAATTGTGAATCTAAAAAGTGAATTGGAGTTGTATGTACAAAGTATTAACATGTTGCCGTAGAGATTATTACTGGCAAATAGAAAGTCTTGACGATTTTGAGTGGAATTGGAAAAGAGTTTGCCTCACGCGGTAACCGGAAGTCAATTTGTAAGAGCTTTAATACATATGGTACTTCAACCACGTTGACAGATGTGTAATTTAATAGGTATGTACCAAGAATTCGCACACGCTTTTTAAAGTTAATAAGGTTTATCCGAAATTCTTCTGACGTTTGTGTTTATTATGACAGCTGTTGGCCTGGTAGCTCGCGCGACACAGGATACGTAAATATAGCTCTTCTCGGAAACTTGGCGGGAGTTTATCCGCTTTCAACATATAATCAATCTAAATTCCATAAGTGTAAACCAGGCATATGGACAATATTCAACCCTCAACAGTTGACTTTGGCCTTCTTTGCGACAGAAATCAATGAGGACAGCAAAGAAATAAAACTAGATAAATATTGATCAAGGTGGATCAATAAGTCCATGATATTTTGAATCAAAGGTAGTAAAAAAAAATAAAAATTTCTCTCAACATAGTCTCCTTGAGGTAAATACACTGCGTCCAATTTGTTGATCCCTTCCAAATAATAAGATTTGTCCAGGGCCTCCAAATATGCGTTTGTTTGAGCAAAATCTTTTTTCCATTGAGTCGTTTCTTCAGATTTTGAAACAGGAAATAGTCAATATATTCAATTCATGAAATTTCGCCATTGAGGGCTATGCACGTGTGCGACTCAAATTGACGTTGAAACAGTTCAATAAGTTGGCATAATATTCGTCGTTGATTGATTTCCCCTTTTGAAGGTAATCGATGTAGATTGTGGTGCGTACATCCCAAGAAAATGTCGCATGACCTTTTTGATTGACAGACCAACCTTAACCTCTTTCGACACTGATTCGACCGCAGAAACCCACTGTTTCCATTGTTGCTTGGTCTCCGGGTTGTTGTGGGTGGATTAATGTTTCATTCAAAGTTATGAGCCAGTGCAAAAATTCGTCCGGTTTGTGATTGAACAATGTTGCCACACGTAATTCACTTCTTTTCATTTTTGGCGGAATTCACGCGGTTGCCCGTTTTAACGACGCGTGTGACAAACTAAACGACGCAGCTTGCTCAAAATTTAACAGTGGTCTACTGAATGGCAATAATTGACGAGAGCAGTGTTGCTTTTCAGTGTTCAGCGTAATTCAAAAGGTCATGGACTCATTGGTTCACTTTCGTTCTCCAGCTATCCGAGCTTGAAGTTCTAAAACGGACTCATAAGCACCAGAACAAGATACACCGTTTTACTGGTACTTTGTGCTAAAATTTAAAACATCTGAGCATACCGATTCGCTTCCGTATGGCAAGAACTTATAAAGTTCCCCTAATTGTCGAAAATGTCGCTTCTCAATGTTAAAAATTCATATGCAGGCACTTAAAACATAAAAGATGAGTCTAAGACCCATGAGATACCAGAGCCATACGGGCGTATAGAAAATAGTACGCAACTATAACGTCCAGATATGAATGAATCTGAATACACTACCCCCACACGGATTTAAATTACATCTTAACAAACAAGCAGAAATCTTGGCTTGAAATACCTAGAAAAAAGTCTCGGGCGTTTTCCACTATTTTAGGGCAAAAGCGTTTGATGAAACTACCAGGGATCTTATATAGATAGCGATAAGATTTAAAATTGTACTTGAGACGTGCATATTCATACATATAATATTAACGATGACGTTAACATAAAAATTAATTGCACAGCAGGAATAACCAAAGAAGCGATATTCACAGTGATAGTGCTCCGCGGTCGAGTCATCATTTTCACAGCAAGCGTCTCAGGATGTTGTATCACTTATGCCCAACACATTTAAGAGTAGTGTCCGGTTACAACGCCAGTAAGCAGACTGCAGTCTTCCCTATTAAGGGACAGCAGGAAGACTGCTGATCTCGTAGAGACGTCGTGAAGCTTTCGTTTGGTTTGCCGTCAACCTGGAGGCAGCCCTAACTTAGTTTCGGGTCCTGAAAAACTCTCCTCTGAACCTTGCCTAGGAAGAACATCATTTCCAGTGATCCTATTTCGTTTTTATTAAGAGTTCTAAGCACTGATCCTGAAACCGATTTTTTTCTCTTATACTTTGTTCGTGGAGCGCACAAGCCGCATATAGGCAAGATGTTTTGCTACGAATGCACTCTTCAATAAAGCAGGGGTTTCATGGACAAGACCAAGCACATCATTTGCTATATTTCGAACGGCTTCTTAACATCGATATCACTGATCTTCAGCAGTTGTAAAGGAGTTGAAGAAGGGCTGAAGAATATACGATTGGGACAGCTTATACAGCTGGGCTGTGATTGCAACTGTTCAACGTTAAATCTCCTCACAGTATTTATTGGTTGTTGTGGAGTCTCAGATACCCGTAGACGTATTCTGGTTGCAAGTAAATCATGGCCCGTCTAAGTCAAGCAGTCCATTTCAAGACATGGTGTCGTAGGTATATATGTACATAGTTGGCTTTCTGACCGCTGGAACAAAGATGTTCTTCGTTCCTATTGGCGTTAAAATCATGATTTCAATATCATACTTCCGTAAGTAATGTTATTTTCCTCCGTCAGCATCTGTGATTTAAGCTAAGATGAGGACTTGATACGCGGAGATGAAGATTGTCAAGTATTATATTTAAGACGCAAAAGTTCTTTGTAAATCATGTTTCGAAGCTTCCTTCCGATGTTTGTTCCCCTGCATGAGCGGTAATCATCATGTACAACCCTCAACCTGGAAATGTCGGCTTTTGTTGCAATACAAACATGTGCAGGTAAAAGATTATCTCCTCCAAACAAATCTGAATCTTAAATACCTACATCTGATCGTAACTAGTGCGATAAACTTGCATGTACAGTTGGCTCACTGAAAGCGGGTCAGGCCTTCCATGGAAGGATAGAAAATCACGTTCGGCGAAATGTAAATTCAAAACTGTCCATGTCATATCACCTTTCCACTCGTACATACATAAATATATGATAAAAATGTGTGTAGGTATCTGACTGAATCATCTTTTTTTAATTATGCCTTGACATAACCCAACTGCTAGCATACATTCATATGCTTGTTGTTTAATTACTTCCTTTGTTCTAAAGGGTGAACTTTTGTGCCATATTGGGGGTTGTTTTTAAGCCTGCATACAAAAATAAAAGAAACTAGGTACATAACCTCTATTCTGTAGTGTATTCCATTCTACACCACCATTAAGCTACAGCAAAGATTACATGCAAATCCTTTTTACAAAGACCCAACACCAACAAACAGGATACGGGAACCTATACCTACCAACACATCTGGTTGTCGCTTCTATGGTAGATATGTAACTACACATCTTAGATAGTAATAAAAGAAACTTTAAAAATAACTCAAAATTTTTTAAACAATGATGAAAACTGAAGAGAAAAAAAATACAAACTTTATAGGTAAAAGCCCACCACCGCGCAAGATGCAGCACTTACGAAACCAAGCACAAAACACCAACCAAACGACTTTCAAGCAAAAAAAGAACTCCCGTGATTTTTTAAGAGTTAAAAAAATAAATAAAAATAAATGTTATAATAAAAATCATCATGATCTCCTCGAGGTACACTTTGGGTTCTTTTTTTCTTTTATCCCAACTGGAAACTCTCTGCTAGGTAGTGCTCCTATTGTCTTCTTTCCCTCAAGTTTTCTTACTTTTCTACTGCCACACCATAGCTACTCCACTCACACTATCTGCTTTAATAAATTGTTCACTCCTCACATGGTACGACTATTATGGCGATGAAGTTACGACGATGACGATAGCAGCAACAGCAGAAGGCAGCATAAAGCAAACCACCAAAAGCAACAGAAGAAATCATACAAACTCACACATGACACCGCACACACACCGACGCGACGAAAGAGAAAGATGGTAAACAAAAACAACTCAACAAAACACTAGTAGCATACAACCAAAAACTATCAAAGGCCAAAACATGTTGAAGCGATATTCTCATGCCCAAACGAAAACCCGTCCTGTCGAATGTTGCGCGTTGTATCTACAAAATAGACTTGCTCTGAGCTTGAATATGTGTCCATGTGTTTGTATAAAACTTTAAAATAGCACATGCAACAATTTTATATATTTTCCATTTCTATTTTGATAGAATAACGATGATGCCATTGGTTTTTTTCTCCTTTTTCTTCTTCTGCTTTAATTTTTTTCTCTTTCCTAACCCCGCACATTGTTAACCCTGTTACCAGCAGGGTTGCCATAATCATTTCGATTTAATCATCTTATTAAAACTTAAAAAAAGTACATAACTTAGTAATTTTGTAAAATTCGTATAGGTACATATTTGTCTTTTAGTAAAGGTGCCACCGTTCCCAATTTGAGTTGTAGTAGCTTAAAACAGGAAGAAGGGCGTAGACGTCTCTTCATAGACAACTAAGTCGTTACTGTAAAATCTGATAAAACCCTCAATGCCTATGACAGTCGCTGAAACAAAAACTGTAATTTACCATCGTTTTTTTTTTTTTATTATTATGAGATGTCGTAAGACGTTACACCTCAGAATATAGATCATGTCCGATAATTTGAGAACGAAGACTGTGAGTCATTTCCGTGCCCTCTCTTAAGGCAGTGAAGTGATCTTAGAACCGTACATGTTAACTCACAATGTGGGTTACCAAGGCAAAGTTTTGACGTTCCAGATACCATTTTCCCAGTTCAAATCCGAAGGAAAGTTAAAATCTAGAGCTTAATCGGGCTCAGAGTACATGGGTTAAATAAATGTCTACATACTCTGCTCAATAATGCTAGATGTAACACCTGCGTCTGCAAAAGCAAAACGAGAAAAATTCAAACCACATGTGCATGAAAAGGCAAAATGTTTCTAATAGAATATCAAGCCTCATCTTTACCTCTTTGAAAACAGCTACAATCTATGGTCAAGACAGTGGATACCCAGCTGAAGATCTCTATCATATTTGGAACTCAGCTCAATTAAAATTTACCAACTGAATCATGGCTTTCCAAAAAAAAAAATTATGCGAATAAACTCAAGGGTCTTTAAAAGCTTTAACATACTCAAAGTCAGATAGATAATTGACATCGGAGTACTGCCTTTCTGATCACTGAAACAAGGATCTTGCTGTCTAAGCTGGAAGAATAACGAACATTGAGCAGCCTCAAGCAAGACTTATTTTACACTTAATAAGTAGATCAAATTTTTCTTTTACATACGAGTATATAGAAAATGGCCGAAAAATAAGAGAATCAAGACTCTGATATCATCTACAAAGTTCGTCATAGCATCGCACTTAAATTACCCCGAAAAACCCTTTCTATTTGCTAAAGAGGCCTGAAGCCTATAAGTCTCAAATGAATTGTCGAATGCACATACATATCTTTAAGTATATAGAAACCAAGAGCAGTTTAAAATATGATAAATACAAGTCTACTAAATGCAAACGACGACGAAAAATTAGTTAAGGCAGAGTGGAGCAATGACCTTAACCAGGTATGAATTGAAATATCAAGTTAAAGTATTCAACTTTACAGCTACACTATTAAAAGCAGCCACAGTATAAGGATACCTAGTTTGACATGGATAATCTGGTAGGAACCCAGCACGTCCAGCAATTGGAAGCTCTGTCCAACCTACAAAAAACAGCTTCACTATTTTCACTGAATATAAAAACCAGCAAACCGTTGCTATTTTGGTTTAGCGAACCTAATTTTAAAGCACAAGATGATGCTCTTAGAAATAAATGGTCAAATGAAGGGAAAAATACTCGTACAGCCGAAAACGTTTTGCCTGTACGTAGACGTGGGTGTAGTCGAAAGAGCTGGAGAAGACTACGAGTATATGAAGGCGATATATTCGGATAGTCGCCGAATTCCTGGTTTCAGTATCAAGAGATGCCCCGGATTAAGAAAGCAGTAAGATGACTTTATACCAAGCCTACATTCAACAGATTGGGAGTAAATAAGCAAGTGAGCACTCATAAGTAAAGAACATTTGTCGAAAAAGTACTCGTACGTGTCTCCACCCATTTCTGACGACTCAGAAGCTCAACATCCTCTTCATCGAATTCAAGTAATTTAATGAGTACGGTGTTATTTGATACATCTACTTAATTCATTCGTCTATGGAATTCTTGCATTGCATGCAATAACATCGATTATGCAGACGCTGCTTTTCTTCCAATAGGTACTCGTATTATGTTTGTCGTTTCCAACGGTGGACGCCAAATTTGTCGGTTGAAGGACCCACGTTAGTCCTTTGTTCCGATTTTTTAAAATTTGCAATTACTGGTCGGGTCCTCCGGGTTGCCATGTAGAATTCTAAAGAATCTACTTTTCAACATTGCTGAATATCCGGTCCAAAAATGAAGGTGTCTATACTATGTATATTATGAATACAGTATCATAGATAGATTATGGTATGATTACGGTCAAGTGGAAAAATGTAGGCTTTAGCTGACGCACGAAATGAAACAAGATCTGATTCGTCTTCTAACGTACAACTGAAGCCTTAAAGCATGACTAAATGTTCCGTAAAAATATTTGTAGAATGTAAGCTTAGAACGCCATATACATATATACGATATGAATCGGGTTAAGCATTGTTTTTGTTGTTGTATTGTAATGATACGATAGTTTCTGAGCAATGTCACAACAAACAAATCAACGACGACAAGCTCTTTTTATGTTAAAAGTTTTCATTTTTATTTATCAAGAAAGCTCATACATACATATATGTATTTTGTAGATAACAGCACGGATATTGACTTTGATAGATCAAATTAATTAGCATAAACCTTCTTTTACTCATGGCATGTCACACAGAATTAGATCCCATGGTCGCGGCAAACAATTCAATTTTGATCATGTTACTTGAGTGGCACACGTAGCGCAGTCTTATTCGAAATAAATATGACCTATGTCCATACATTTGAGTTCCGGACATAAAAGCTAATTGATCCTGACTCCACAGCGCAATCCATTTACAGTAACCGTCAGGGCCACTATATTTTCAAAGAAATAAGCTCCAATGATACCACGAAAATCTCACCAAACAGTAGCACGCTATCGATAGAGGCTTCTAGTTTTTAAGTCCCAAATTCGTCAATTCTGCCACTTAACAAAACCAAAAGGAATCATTACTTGAGACGAAACGTGGGTTTATGAGTACGACACGCAATCCAGACATCAGGCAATCGAATGGCGTTCACCAAATGAGCCGAGACCAAAAAAAACACGTCGTTTTTAGTCAAAAAAGAAGGAAATACTCACGGTTTTCATGGATTACAACGGTGTAGTGCATAATGAATTTTTGCCAGAAGGCCAGACAGTAAACAAAGAGTATATTTGGGCGTTACGAGACGTTTGCGTGAAGCAATTCGCCGAAAGAGACGAAAGAGAAAGCTCGTGGATTTTGCACAATGATAACGCACTGCCGCACAGTGCCATCATTATTCGTAATTTTTTGACGAAAAATACAACAAATACCATCCAACAGCCACCGAATTCACCTGATTTGGCTCCCTGTGACTTCTTTCTGTTCAATCGAGTTATAAAAACCACTACGGTGAATGCGTTTCAGCAGCCGAGAAAAAGTAATGGAAAAATCGCAGGAAGCACTGATGGACATACCGAAAACCGAATATAAAATATGTTTCGAGGATTGGATCAAGCGCTGGCATAAGTGCGTTGCAGTCGATGGGGATTACTTTGAAGGGGACAATATATAATTAGATGAATAAACTTGTATTTTTAATTTTCTGAATTTTTTGATCATGCCTCATCGCTCAAACTGATTTTTCGGTTAAATTCGATTCTTCCATCATTGCTAACTTGTCCCAATAAATCACATTTCTGGACCAATTTATCAAATGCTGGACGAAAAAATCTTCTATCTCTTCGAGTTTATTTCAGCGATTGTCACCATTTTTGCAAGAAATTTTAAGAAATTCAATGCATGGTCGAAACGTGGCTCGATTTTTATTAATGCCGTAGTTTTACTAACGGTCTTTTTAAAATGAAATAATATTAGGTGGTGCTAGCGCTTGGCAACCCTGGTCGAGCAAGTAAGTTCTTGTGCTACTTTGGTAGTAGTGTGATGAGAAATTACAAAAAAAATACAATCGACACTGATTTTGGTTGTAAGCAAGCATTGCATAGCAATGTATCTATGCAGTTTTTTCCTCGCATTGTTTTTATATGTACATATATAGTATGTACACATATTTAGTTTTATATTTGGTTTTTGGAAAATGTTGTTTTTGATATTCAAAAAATAAAAAACAAAAAACGATAGAACACAAATGTTGTTCTCCACACATTCCCACTGTCTGTCACTGGCAACCAAGTGGGTTCTTTGTTGTTGTCTTTAAGATACTTGGATAGGTTTTTTTTTTGTTTTATCTGTCACAATGACATTATTACACAACATTTTGAAAAAAGAGAAGATTTTTTCGCTTGAAACCCTTCCGAATATCTAGTGAGCGATTCAATTGCAGTAATCAGCACAAAAGAAGGACCCAAGGTGGCAATCTGGTTAGATAGAACGTCTATCTGATGGTTGAAAATATCTGATGATGTTATCAAGCTCTTACTTTTTTCTTTTCTTTTTTTGTATTTATTTATTTTTCTTACCTCTGTCACCTCTTTTGTTGTTTTTTTTTTTCGTTTTTTATTGGTATTGCTTTGTGTTTGAAAAGGAAGAAGGGGCTCAACACAACGATGAGGACGACGATGACGATGACAACGATAACAAATCGTTTGTACTTGGAGATAGATTTAACTGCGAGCGCTTTCCCCACACCTCTCTCACTAACTCACTAGACCCTCTTCCGTTAGGAGAATGTATCTAGATACATGGATTATGCACAATTTTCCATTTAAATTTGAGCGGAAACTTTTTCTTTTTCCTTTTTTTTCTAAGGTATTTCTTCTTTCTTTAATTCACATACACTTTACTTATTTTTTTAATCACCGTTACAATTGTTGGCAGGAATTAATTTAAAAAAAAAAAACAAGGGAAACACGAACACGCTATTGGATATCCATATGTATGACGCGGGTATTTTATTTAGATTCAGATATTTTTTCTTGTTTTACCTTAACTCGCGTAATCTACTAACTACTTCTGAACTAATAAGAACGGAATTTAGGAATTAGAAAAAAAAACATAACAAAGTGGAAAAAAATTTTCTTAGTCAGAATACGATAGCGACAACGACAGAATTTGGTTTTTCATCACACTACACTCTCCGTCTGTTGCTTTACAGTCACGTATCTGTATCTCTGTATCTATCAAAACAACATTGTACGGCGTACAACAGTCATCACGGGCAACTAATACACAAATGAGTAAACCAATGACTGAGGGGAATGAACAAAGCACTATTCAGCAGGCCACTGCTACTAAGCTACAGCTACACTTAATGCCATACGGCAACGGCTGCACGATAAGTAGAAGAAGTTGAAGAACGGGCAGACGACAAAATACAAAAACGAATACGAGTAATCGGAGGAAAGAAAAAAATCCATCGAAAAATGAATATAAGCATAAGAACGTAGTGGTAGGTTTTCTGTGCATATATCTCTCTAGTTTTACACAAACAAAACCATAGTCTTGTGCTTCTCCTTCTTCTTCTGGTTATTCTTTCTCTTATTCGTTTTCTTTTACTACTTCTTCCACCTCTTCTTAGGACTCTTACTATGACCGTGTGTAGTTTTTTGATTTTGCTTTGATGTTTTTTTCTTACACTCGTCTCAGTTGTTGCTTAGTGTATATGGTGATTTTTCGGATGCATGCAATATCACGAAATATTTGCTGTTGTGTGAGTGTGGGCGAGATACATTTGATAAGGTACTTTGTGCAGCAGCGAAGATTTAATCGTTTTTTTTTTCTTTTCTTTTTAAAAGCAAACTTGTTCCGTTGTTTCTGCTAATTGAATCCAATAAGATTTAATAGTTGTGTTCGACCGATGTTTATGTAGTGGTTAGGAGCATAGTGTAGAGAAACTAAGAAAGAGAGAAAAACGCTCACGTGTTCGTTGAGTATCAGCCGGAGAGGCATGTAAAAATGTAGCCAATCGCAATCGAGTGGAGTTTATCACGTGCCTGTTTGTTTTTCTAAATTGACTTTTCGTGAATTTTTTTTTATTATGTATATGAACTTCTATTTAAAATATTGTTTTCTTTAGTTTTTTTTCGAAATGAAATTAACGATTTAGGGAATGTTCATGACTTAACCGATAACATCTGACAAGTAATACCAATAACAAACGAAATGATTCAATATTGATCGAGAGAAAGGGAGTTGCCAAATGTAAACAAAAATTTATTGACAGAGATTTGTGTAAGCATATACACAGCGACTTCAAACATCTATCAGGTTTGCAGTCCTTTATGAAACATAACCAAGAACCCACCGAATGCAAATGAGCCTCACCAACCATTTGTAGTAAATTGCACCATTAAAAGGAGTGTTTTTTTCCACTGATTTGTAGAAATCCTAATCGTTAACCAGCAATTGAGGGACTACTTATGTATACATATGTATGTATATCATTTGAACCCATTCATCCGGGAGAGATTAGTCTACCATTTTGTTGAAATTATTTTTCACCTGACTTATCGAATCCTGGATCAAGTTTCCTCCCAACCATACATCCTCGTTAAAGTGTAAGAGCTTTAATTTTTGACGTAGGTATAATATGTACTTATTTAAAGCTTACATTGTTGGTTGCTTTTATCACCAGGTTGTGCACTATCCTAATACAGAAGTCAGACACTACTAAATGGTTTTCCATTAGGGACTTGACAACTTTGCATTTAATTTGTGAACGCACTCTTTCACTAATCATCAAATTGTCACTCTCAATTTATTCAGTAAACTCAACATTTTCATCATGGTAAAGTACACGAACGAGCAACGTCTGCAAATTATACAAATTTTCTACCGAAATTCGGAGTCGGTGACTGCAACTTTAAGAGCGTTAACTCCAATTCTCGCTCTAGTAGACAGGCAATAACAAGTTTAGTGCAAACATTTGAGTCTACATATTCTTTGTGTGATGTTGCCGTGTCAGTGAGACAACGGGTTGGTCGAATTGTCGAAAATATCGCTGCCGTTCAGGCGTCCGTAGCAAACGATCCAAATCAGTCAATTCCACGGCGTTCTCAAGAATTGGGCATCGCTCAGACCACATTATGGCGTATTTTGCGTAAGGATCTTGGTTTCACCCATACAAAATCAAGCTGACTCAAGAATTGAAGCCGATGGACCATTTGAAGCGACGTACGTTCTCCGATTGGGTTCTGGAGAAGATGCGCCAAGATGATGAATTTCATCGCAAAATCATCTTCAGCGACGAAGCTCATTTTTGGCTCAATGGGTTCGTCAATAAGCAAAATATGCGTTATTGGTCGTATGAAAATCCACATGTGCTTCATGAATCACCACTTCATCCACAAAAAATAACTGTTTGGTGTGGTTTGCATGCCGGCGGCGTTATTGGGCCATATTTTTTCGTCGACGATAACGATCGTCACGTTACTGTGAATGGTCAGCGTTATCGCGCCATGATCACCGATTATTTTTGGCCCAAATTGGAAGATATGGACTTGGACGACATGTGGTTTCAATAGGATGATGCCACAGGCCACACAGCACACGCTACAATCGATTTATTGAAGAGTAAGTATGGTGAGCGTGTTATCTCAAGAAATGGGCCAGTCGATTGGCCACCTCGTTCGTGCGATTTAACGCCCCTTAACTATTTTCTGTGGGGCTACGTTAAGTCATTGGTTTATGCCAACACGCCGACGAAGTTGGAAGAGCTCAAAGCCAACATTGAACGCGAAATAGCGGCCGTTTTGGCCGAAATGTGCGGCCGACTCGTTGAAAATTGGGGCCAACGAATCGACGGCTGCAAACGTGCCCGCGATGGCCATATGAACGAAGTCCAGTTCCATTCATAAATGTTTTGATTGTACTTCAAACCGATAATAAAGTTTTTGAAATATCTCAAATGGTTTGCGTTTTATTTAAAATAAAAGTTGTCAAGTCCTTATTGGAAAACCCTATACTTGTGTGGGCCTTATATTGTAATTGTTCAGTTTTTCGTAGAAAGATGAGTAAGCGCTTCAATGCTAAGACTCGTCACATCACCGGACACTCACAAAGATAGCTCTCCGCGGTATCGTCATCACTTTCACTGCAAGTGTCTCAGGATGCTGTGTTACTTATGCCCAGCACACTAAAATACATATGCAGGAAAAGCGAAGTGCCCCGTCACGGTGCCATAGTCTCTAGTTTTTAACGTAAATACCTGTTGGGTAGACTTAAGTTTACGGGATGCCCATACATCTATGGGAACAATCCATCACTCTCCGTCAATATATTGGTACAAATTCGGAACTGTGTTGGAGGCAAAAGTTCAATCCTTGGTATGGGTCGAGGAAGATCTAAAACCTCTTACTGTTCTTAGGGTCACAGCACTCAGTACTTATTGGCAATCTCTTCTTTTGAAGGACACCAGGAAAGTCGCTGAGTTTTTAGATACGTCGGGAAGAATTCGTTTAGTCTGCCGGCAACATTCATTCGTGTGAAATCGAACTGTAAATGGAAGCAGTAACCGAAGACGCAGGCAATTCTAACGCCTTTCCTCTAAGTCTTGGATAGCAAGTTCATGGGCGAGCACATTGTGGGCGTTCAGAAAATCCTTGCATTCTCAAACTAGCTTGGAAATTGTGAGAGGGTTTGTCAAGGTTTTCAGCGCAGCTTGGGTGTCGCCTCCTCTACCAATTCTTCACAATATAGCTCATTGACATTAAGAAACCATTCCTGTGCACAGGATATATTGTACAATAAATATCAACGGGAGGGAGATTAATCCGTGCGTCTAAAGCAGAGCCAGGAGTGCTAGGGAAAGCCCACAGACCCACCGCCAGCTTGAAAGCCGGCAGCGCTGCAGGTTCTAGACGCTGCATAAAATAAATTTGAAGCCTTGTTAGTAGATCTCCTATGTTATGGAAACATATGCCTGTTTGTGATCTGGTGTATACTTATTTGAAAAGTTTTTACACTAAATGACTAATGCATAGGTGTATGACTCTTACCTTCGTCGCGTATATCCAAATGGTGCACTTCAGTGGCATAGCCCATTTCTTGATAAAAGCTCTCTTACACTGCTAGAAATTCGACAGCGCCTTCAGGGCTCTCGACATGACATGTTTAATCAAGACAAATTTGCTATCCACTCAAATACTTAGCTTCGTTCGGAAAACGGATGGTGCCTTTTAGCACTAAGTCAATCAGACGAGACAGTTCCTTCCTTCTACACAGGAGTACACAGTCAATGGACATCATCCAACAGATAGTACAATTATTTGGATATATAGACGTCAGATCTATGCATGAAAGCAGTAAAGGCAGCAGACCCACGACATCACATATTGGCCGCAGTCTGTATCCTCAATTAGGATTATATACACCAGCATCGCTCTTATCCACAAAACTACTGATTCTTCCCTCAATGTCGATGAAAATGTCCAACGCGTACTGTTTGTTGTCGAGTGCATCTTCAATTTTGCGGCTGGACAGAGGTTGCATTCGGAAAGCAGTTTTGCGCACATGAAGTTCGACCTTGCTACTGTGTACAAAGCGACTCCTGGCGCTTGTGTATTCAGAAATGCCGCTTCGTCTCAAGGTCGACTAAATGACATAGGCCTTATCAAAGTCGATGCAGTAAATGCCTGTGTATATTTCATATATGTAGGTTGTTTCTAGATGCTTTATCTCCGTATAGTGCTTATATGTTTGTGAAAGCTTGACTACTCAACATCCTTAGGGTCACGTGTTGTAAAGTGTGGGTAAAGTGTGGTGGAAGATTCCGAATTGTTAGTTCAGCGTTCAATTTGGCCTTTATCCGTTCACTATGTGAACAATTTTGTGAAAAAGATCACGGCCTACACCCATATTCAGCTCTAGCTTGTGCAGGAGCTTAGGCCACGAGAACTTTTAGCGGAATTTCGTGGATTGGACTCTGGAGTAGCTTTTAATCGAAAAATCGTGTTTATTGATGATGTTCAGTTTTGGCGAAAATTTTCTGGATCGAGGCGAATCCAGGAAAGACTCATGAGACTCAATTACACCCACAAAAATGTACTGCTTGGGGTGCTCTTTAATCTGGTGGCATCACTGGTCCTTGTTTTTTTTTCAATAATGAGAACGCAACTCGTGTTACAGTGATTATTTCTTCGTAAATATGGAGGACATTGATCCGAGCGATATACGGCATGATGGCGCAACGTGTTATACAATCCATGAGGCCATTGACTTACCGAGGACTCGGTTCAACGACAACATTATATCGCGATATAGACCAGTGAATTGGCACCCCCATCAAGTGTTTTGACGACACTCGAATATTTATTTTGGGTCTTTGGTGTATGCTTATAAAAAGCAAACTATTCAGGCCTTGAAAGTCAATGTTCAGCGCGTTATTGATATAGAGTAAGGGTGGCTCAAAATTCAACTAACATGATGCACTTTGTAAAAAACAGATTAGGTAATCACTCTACCCTGTCGGTAGAAGCCTGATAAAACATTGTTGTAATTAAAACATCCGGTTATCGTCGTTAGATATGCTGACTGACAGCATATCTAGTCTGGGTAAACAATGCAAGTAATCATATCCTGACTCACAATTTATGGTCTCCTTAAGAGATTAAACATTATAAGGAGATAACCATGTTTGCCTTTTTGGAATCACCACGTTGGGATGCTTTTGTTTGCTTCTCGAATATTGATAAGCACAATCACTGTAAATACATTGTATTCTTGCCATAATTTGACTCAGCATTATCATGTATATATTTCGCATTGGAATTAGTAAGCATATTTCCATGTAGTTGTAAATTAAGTAGGGATAAAAATTTGTATAAAAGAACCACAGATTTTAGAATAAAGCCAGTTAAGTTTTGAACATTGAAGAAAGTGTTTTCATTTTAACATCGTGAACTAGATGATTTTCCTACTCTCACCACCCTTTCATCGGAAGCTTAATAACTAGAAGAGTTACCTAGTTATCTCCCGGAACTCCGGACTATTTGGAGGAAGCCATCAGTGATCTAGACGAAGTCCCTAGATCATCAACGCCCAAGTAGAAATACTTGGTTCTTCAAGGAATCCAGAGTTGGGCCAAGTTCCACGATAATCGACTGCGAAGAATCTGAGTAAAGTTGTACTGGCTTAGAGTTTCTACCTAAGCCACCCTGCAATCTTTCCAGACTCCAAGTAGTCATCGTTTTTGGAACCCACCTCCTAAGACTGGAGGTATTTCAACGTGAACAATATGCTTGAAGACGTTTTTAAAATATAATTTCATGAACCAATGAATAAAGAATTTTGATTCGAACTTAATTCCTGTGTTTTATTACGGCAATGGAAGTTCATTCCTTAAACAACAATCATGATATTTCAGAGTACCTACGAAGAGGTGATCTGGTGGGCATTCTGGAGGCATATGTTTAAGATTGAAGGTCTGAAAGAGCAGAATGATATTGGCATTTAATTAAAGCATTGATGGTAGAAATAGCGATAGAACAAGGTAAGGCACGCAACAATACGTCCCGTGTACTTATAATTGCTGTTGTATTTTAGGCAACGGTACTTCTTATGTAATTTTGGTTATTTAAACGAAAATAAAAGAATGTCTTTCGAGCGCGGCTGATATTGAACTCCGAACCGTCCGATTAGGAAACCAATACACTACCACTTGAGTCACGTCCACCCGGCTGTTAGTATCGGAATTGAATTAACTTAACATACGCTACGATTCTCGTTTTATAGCTGAATAACATAGACAGGGGGCCGGGGCCAGCAAAGAAATCATTAATGAAAATGTAACAAATATGTCAGAAACAGAACGGAGCTCTGACTTAAAACGGAGCTCTGGTAAAACAATAATTACCGAAAAGTGATTTCTAGTCCACCGAAGATGAAAGACGCGGTCATAGAAACACGGGACGTATAGTAAATGCAATGGGTTTGTAGGAGAGAGAAGATTCGCATTTTTTAGGGAAGGCTTCACAAATGCTAAATATTTTCCATCTACTAAGAAAGATTCCTAAAAATTAACGTTGATGAAAACCTTACTTAAGATGAAGAGTAGCTATAGGTAACATCTAGACTGGAGGATTTGTGTACATTGAGTTTTTTAAGTACTCTTGCTACTACTCACCAAGCAAATCCAAACAGCTGATATGTATAAATGTTATTGTAAATTATTAAAAGAAAAAGCGTTGAGATGGAACTTTAAATTTGTACTATCTTTAGGACACCGTAACATATTTTGCCTCAATATTTGGTCTTTTGGAATTTAACACAGCGCGTTGCAGTCATTCCTTGCTCATTTGATATATTTTTTTTTCATTGTCTTCTGTCAGGTTGGTCTTGTGAGACCGAAAAACCTGACGGCCTTTTTTCAGTTTGATGTACCATGGTCCACGCCTTTTCTTTTAGTTTGATATTCTTCATCGGGTGAGCTATTAGACACGCTAGCAAACCAGCCATTTTCTGATGGTATTGTATGCTCTACTTAGGGCGGTGAACTATTTGTTATAAAGTGTGTATGTACATACATACAAATACATACAAATGTACATATCTAAGCGACCATTCTTATGGGCAGTCCCAATATTCTTCCAAAGGTTTTGCTACAAGCATAAAAGAACCCTGGCCGTTCCGAAACCCGCACTCTATATTTCACAAAGGAGAGTGATTTAGACATTTTAATTAAATTTCAGGTACCTAACTCATTTTTTAAGCCAACAACAAGTAATTTTTTATAAAATAGGTAGGTACATTCGAAATAACAATTTTGAATGTGTTCAGTTCAAGAAACGGCAATGTAAAAATCGCAAATCAAATACAGTGGCGTAGCGGATATGATTATTTAAATTGCACTAAAATGGAAACGCTAAATCCAGACGCACTTGCATAGTGTTCGAAGAATTTAACCACTATACATTTCCCACCTGGCAATGATGCTTATTTTTGTTTTCAATTGCAACGATCCGAACACATCATCTGCGCAGCGCACCTAATATGCTATAATTCGAAAAAAAAATTTCCGTTTATCCATTACTCACCACCGTCTTCCATCGAGAAATTTACTTCACTTGCTATTTTTGCAATTTAAAAAGTAACGTTACTTTTTTGTTTTTTTCGGTCTTTGTTTTCTTCTTTGATTTCACAATGTTCGCGCAACATTTAGCATAAACAATTAGTCATTCCCTTTTGTTTGAACCGTTTGTCGACGATATTCATATCTACGTGACACGATACGGATGACGTGTAGTATTTTTGTGATTCCGTACCGCCCCCCCGTTTCTTCGCGTTTTTATATAAAATCATTTCACGGTGTTCTCTTTTAGTCATTCGAGCGCATAGCGGTGTGTGTACACTGCCTTAATTTCAAAACAAAGCAAACTACGAGATACATAGGTACGATGTTGGAATAGCACCTACATTATGATATGCCAACCTACACGGGCTCTATCTAGCCGTATGATATTCCGTATCCCGTATCCGTTCGCTTGTTTCTTTGCTCAATTGCACTTCATTTATGTAGTTTTGCGAAAGTAGTGATTATCTAGTTACTCGTACTTCAGCTACTAGATACAAAGATAGAGAACAACGTGCTCTTTGTTGTTGTTTGCTGTTGCTGCTGTTGGCATTGCCATTTTCCTTATCTCTCTAGTCGGCAAAATCGTTTTAGTCGTTCCATTTCTGCTCTCTGCCATTGAATATAAAGTCAATGCACGATGGCAACAAGAAGTGCATTTGTACGTACAGTTAGTCAAAAAATTATTCACACACCCCATAAAGAATTACAAATTATTCAATATCTTTAAGAAAACAAATTAAATTTTTTGGAAAAAAATATATTTGTTTAGTAATTCGATAACAATTTTGATTTAAGTAAAAGTAATAAAGAAAAAATTATAATACTAAATATACAATATAAAATAAGAAAGACCTCCCTTTTTTACGCCAAAAAAATATTCACACCGCACATTTAATATTTAGTGTGCCCGCCTTTGGCCTGTATTACAGCACGACACCTTTTCGGCATAGATTCAACCAACTTATTTGTAATATCCGGCGCTATGTTTTTCCATTCATTTTCAATCACAGTTTTTAAATTGGCGATGTTTGAAGGCCTAGACTTTGCAACCCGTTTTTTCACAATAGCCCATAACTGCTCAATCGGGTTGAGGTCTGGTGACTGAGGAGGCCAATCCAATACATTAATATTGTTGTGGGAAAACCATTTGGAAACGATTTTGGCGGTATGCTTTGGATCTCCGTCTTGCTGGAATACAAAGTTGTCATCAATTCCCAACAATTCAGCGCTTGAAAGCAAATTGTCTTGCAAAATCTGGAGATAATCTTCCTTTCTCATAATTCCTTCGATGAAATTTAGATTTCCACAGCCGCCCCAAGACATGCAACCCCAAATCATTCGGTTTCCTAAGTAAAATGTACGAATAAAATATCATGGATACCATAATAAATGGGAGAAGATTCTTACCTCCACCATGTTTAACAGTGGGTCGTAAACATTCTTTTTTAAAATGCTCTCCTTGCTTCCTCCAAACGCGTGTTATACCGTCAGAACCAAAAAGTGAAATTTTGCTTTCATCCGACCAAATAACTTTTTTCCAGTCCTCAGGAGACCAAAGCACTTTTTCTTTAGCCCATTCAAGTCTTCGTTGTTCATTCTTTTTGGAAATGAATGGCTTCCTAATTGCAACTTTTCCTTTGTACCCTGCCGCATTTATGCGGTTTCTAATGGTTTGACTTGTAACTTTAACGTTAAATCCATCTTCAATGTCAACTGCGATTTTGTTTGCTGATATTCGTCGATCTTTTTTGACCTCTCTCAAAATAACTTCATCAATTTTGGTCGTTGTTTTTCTTTTACGCCCCCTGCCACCGAGATTTTTAATTTTTCCAGTTTCTTTATACTTCTTCACAATAGATGCTATTGTATTTTTATTAATTTGAAGATGTTTGCTTATTTTTTTATATCCCAATCCCTTCTTATGAAAATTCACAATCTTTTGCCGAATATCATGGCAAATTTCCTTTCCTTTGACCATTTTTAATACTTTTAGACTTAAAACCGGCTTAAAATAAACTGATCACTACACGCTCTCTTTTAAAAATAAAAATAATAACCAGGCGACCCGAAAATTAGAATTTAATGTATGGGCTGTGAATATTTTTTTGGCGTAAAAAAGGGAGGTCTTTCTAATTTTATATTGTATATTTAGTATTATAATTTTTTCTTTATTACTTTTACTTAAATCAAAATTGTCATCGAATTACTAAAAAAATATATTTTTTTCGAAAAAATTGAATTTGTTTTTTTAAAGATATTGAATAATTTGTAATTCTTTATGGGGGGTGTGAATAATTTTTTGACTAACTGTATATACACACATAACACATATATATACGAAAGTGTATGGATGCGGGGAATATGGAGGCGAAATCGTGCGTTTGGATAAAATTACGATCCAGCAAAATATGATGCCATACCAAAATGCCAGACATAAGTAAACAACCAAGAGTGAAAAAGAAGGAAAGTAAAAAAGAGAACGAACTAAAAGAGAACGACAGGTTTAATTAATTTCTACGGAAATGTTGCCAGATTTGTTTGCTAAAGTAGAAGTGCGGATGGAGAAAACAAAGAAAAAAATAAAAACACCGAGATTATGTTGTAATTGAATGGAAAGAATAAAAAACAACAAGCCTACCTTTTTAGCCGATAAATTAGATTAAAAAAAAATATATATGGTTACTGCCAGCCAAGCATTGGCTTACCTTACTCGTTAGCTACCTATGTACATACATTAGCTCGAATGTTTATCTAATACCTAGAAGACTTTAGACGAAAACAACATGGAAGCGTCTTGTTATCACATTGAGGCTGCTAAGGCAAAAAACAAATTAAGAAATGGTATACAGAGGGAGTATAAGTCCATTTAGTCAGAAATTTTGCTAGCTTGTTACTGACTTATTCAATGTGACCGATTTAGTCGCCTTGTTCCTACTAACTTATACTTATTTTTGGTGAACCTGGGTTTTAATCAACAAGCCTCTGCAGTAAGTTAGGTAAAAGTGGCTGTTGGAAAAATTAACCCATTTAGACCTACTGGCCCAGTGTGATGCCTACTATTGGAACCAATTAGAGCTTCTGACGAATTAACGTCTACCTATATTGTTTAGATCGCCCAAGTCATTATAGAAGAAAGCTCCTAGTTGGAGTCTCCTTCTTTGGGAGAGAGCTGGGCATGTAAAGAGAAGGTGGAGGATTGTCTGCCCCTGCTCCTCGTTCATATAGCTTCTGCAGAAGTTATTTGTAAAAAGGCCAAGCCTACTTGCATGTTTGCCTGTAAGACACTATTCAGTGATGACACCTATGATACTCGAAGCGCTGAGATGTTTCGTATTTTGAAAAATCACACTCGTAGAACGATTCGGATCCAGCTTTAGCGAAATTTGTTTAGTCGCTAGACATGTTGACCCAACAGTCCACCTAAGATTTGTTCTTCTATTAGCATTAGCACTATATTAGTTTGCACGTAGCGATAGGTATATCTTAGCTACCGTTTTCAGGTAGGGTAAGTAGAGTGGTTCCAGTTTTGGCGAGGATATCCCTTCCAAATACCGAGCTTTCTTCGTTCAGGACAAGACCCCTCTAATCGTCAAAATTTCCGCCTGGAACACACTACAGTGATTTGGAAACCGAAAGAAGAGGCTTGGATTGAGCTTATCTGAGAAAACAGCGCCACCGACCCTGCTATCAGTCTTGGATTCATCCGAATAGAAATGGATTGGATTGCCATCCATGAAAGCATTTTCCTCACAGAAGGATCTAGAGGGAATGCTTACATGAAAGTTCTTGTCAAACCAATGTTGGGGCATAGTATACATAGTCGATGTTCTCTGGAAGGATACCTAGTGTGTTAAGAATATTAGCGTAGCCAAATAATTTATTTGTCCATTGTGTAGTCGGCATAATTCGAATAGCTGCAATAGGCTCAATAAGGCTCCGCTCATGCACAGACATGGTGTCCTTTAGACTTTGTTAGTTTGCTGCAGTTGGCTGCAGTCCATCAGACAATTACCCCGTAGGTGAATATCGGTCTTTTAACCGAGGCCAATTTGTTCCCAATGGCTTTTTTTGCAAGAGAAAAGTGATACTGTAGCTTTCTTTACTCTTCCTAGAATATTAGGTTTCCAGCTTAGTTTCCTGCCAAAAATATTTCGTTTTATCGGAAAAGACTAAGCTACGATTGGAATTTTAAATTTCCGGGAGAAGTGGACAAGATCAATTTTTTGGGGGCTTACTTCCCAATCTACAGAGATCCACCCAACGGGTTGAACTGTTGAGATTTAGCTGTAGGAGTTATTTAGTAGTATTCATATGTATATCTGAGACGGCTATATCAACGTCATCCGCATATCACCCTGCTGCCACATCTTTTAGCAGAAACCCAACTCAGTTTGGACTTAATTATCCTGCTATTTAGAATAAGACTGATAAACTCCCCAAGTGAGTTCTCTACTTTCAGAGTTGGCAGCGTAGTTGGGATTGTTGATGTTGTTAAAGGCACCTTCTATGTCCAGAAACGCTACCATTGTGTGCTCCCTATAATGTAGGGATCCTTCGATGTGATAGTCAGTGAATGTACGTGAATGTAGTGAATGTAGCTGTTTCCACCGACTTTCCAGTAGGCATGTTGAGTCATAGACAAAAAATCGTGGATCAATTCTAGATCGTATATGGATATCGGTCTGAGGTCCATTGGGACAACATGAAAACATTTGCAGGCTTTGGGAATGAAAACTACATTAACTTCTCTCCATGATAAAGGAATGTGCTTCCGAAACAAATGCCTTCGATAAGAACTGATCAACTGTTGACAATTTTGGGCTATTGTATTCGGACAAAGGTTGTTTTCTGGAAAATGAAAACACTTCAAGACTGCGGACAACGAAATCCACACAATGCCTGATTTCTACAATTAGAGAATTAGTGTACTGCATAAATATTTAGATATTTTGGGAACCCAGATAAAGTGGTTTGACGCAGGCGATTTTTAGTCTTTTACAGATAACTCAAGAGCTCTGTCCGTAGTGAGAGTGAATTTGGAATAGGACAAACGTACGCAAAGCCCGCATATTCCACGAACCTTTCAGCAAAACGGCAAAGTGACATCCAATTGGACATACTCGTATGTATGCATGTATACACGCGCATTGGAGTGTAGTAATTGTTCCTTTAATGAAAGGGAAGGTCTTGTCGGTAGATGTTTTATGTGGTGGTCTTCTGATACCTGGAGATGGAAAGCACAGACATCTTTAAGTTTTTTGATTGATTGATTCACTGATTGATTGAAGTCCGGGTAAACCCCGGACAGTTTATTGATGCTTAATACAAACATAAACAAAACTTAAAACTAACATTAATGTGACTCAAAAAGCAAGAGATCATGGCGCTTGGGAGAGAGAATTTCGACGACTGGTGCTGAGGTGGAAGTCGAGTCATTAACCATTTTGTTCACAGTACGCAGCATTCTGGTCAAAGGTTCGTTACAGCCGAATAGGTTCGGTGAAAGTTGATTGGTATTGATGGACATCATTTGGAGCAGAGTAGGGCAGTCAATACAACCAGTGAGTAGTTGATGAACAAAGAGTACGAGTACATAAGCAATTTCTCGACTTTTTTGAGGGGCTGAAGTATTATTAGCTTTAAACTATCATTTTAGGGAGGCAAGTTATAAATATCTCTCAAAGGTAGACCCCGTAATGTAAATCGAATGAATCAGCGTTGAATAGCTTCAATTCAATTCTAGAGTGGCTTTCGTGATACGAGTAAGGGGACCAAACTTGGCTTGCATATTCTAGTATGGGCAATGTAAGGTAACGGAAATTAGTCAGGGTAATCAGAATTCCTTCGACCATTACTTAACGAATCTCATAGAATCTCTTACTTTGTTAATAATATAATCAATATGCGCCCGGAAATTAAGGTTTTTTTTTATTGCAGATAACACCTAAATCGCGTAGTAAGCTGACAGACGGTATTAGTTCATTTCCAATGAAATATGACCTTGGAGGTGGAGGCACACGTTTACGCGAATAAGTTATACATATTGTACCCTGGTAGTGCTTGGGAGTCAGAGGGTATTGAGATGTGCTTATAGATTTTCATATAATTAGCATAGATGGAAATGCTGGGTTCATTGATAATGATCATTGATTGCCATTATAAATATCAGAGGACCGAGGTGACTTCCTTGAGGTACGCCAGATGTAGCTATAATGCGATCTGAAATAGAAGATCTAAAAAGAATATTATATTGACGATTTGTTAAATAAGATTTGATCCACAAGAGGAGCCCAGGTTGGAAGCCGAGAGCTTTTAAGCTTGAGAAAGATTATTTTGTGCGAAATTTTATCGAAGGTTTTGCTAAAATCGGTAGTAATTACATCGAATTTCTTTTCATCTTCCAATGCACAGGGAGTAGTAGAAACGAATTCCGTTAAATTAGTAGTTGTTGATTTGTCTTTTAGAGAACCGTGCTGGTAAGGATAGAAGATAGGTTTGGAGTGAAAGAACATTAGGTCGTAAACAATGCTCTCATATAGTTTGAGTACATAAGATAGTTTAGCGATGGGACAGTAATTAGAGATTTCATTTTTGGGACCTTTTTCATTCAGGGGAATTATGTAGGATCTCTTCCAAAATAAAGGAAAAGTATTTTGTGACACAGAGAGCTGTAAGAGTGTGGAGAGAGGTTTGACCAAAATGTTTGCACATTTTTTCAAAACAGCACCCGGAGAGTACTGGTTTTTGAGCAAATTTATTTTCTAAATACCACATATTCGATATTAAAATCATCTGATATAAGTGAAGTTTGGATACAGCTACTCATGTAAGAAAAATAGTTGATATCAGGTTCTTTAACACCTAAAGGATTTAGAAAATAAGTTTGAGATTTCTTCAGGGTTGTTTGAGGACTTGTTTGATAAGCTCACGGTACCACCTACCGTAATTTTCAGAGTTTTGTTTGATGTTTGTTAAGTTAAGTTCAGATTACACTCGGCTATAAGTTTGCTGGTAAGCGATGAAGATCTTTTTTTGAGGACAAAAGGAACATTTTCTTTTTTGAAGAGTTTGAAAGTTAGGGTGTAGAAAACTTTTATAGCATTATCTATGAAAATATCGAAGCTACTTGAGATGCTATCGAAATTAGTAATACTAAGCATCAATTTTACGAAATCGGCCCTCTGGAAATTGAAATGGTAATAAAACTGCGACTGAATTATTTTATTTGCATCCAGCACCGCTGCAGACAGAGGGGAAGTGAACTTAGGTCTCTGTACTACTGTTTGATGCTGATTGCTGATGTGCTCCAGAGCGTTCAGTCAACATCTGAGTAATTCGGAATTGTTCTTTGTTTCACCTTTTCCAAAGATAAAATCATGTAGAAATATTATATTTGATTTTTTTCCTGATAAAACATCGTTTTCAGCTTAGCCAAGATGGACGAATTTCCATATTACACAGTCTTTCTAAGATAAGAAAAATTCACAGAGAAAACGCTCTACGCACATGGTGCGTAGATGGCGCTACTTATACCTCGACAGTAACATAAGTATTGCCTCGTCTAGCTATCAGTAAACAGTCTGCAGTTTTTTATCTTGAGAGAGAGGAAGGATGCTTAAGAATTTTTGAAAACGTTCAGAAACATTAGTTTGATCTGGCTACACTATGGACTGCGAAAAATCATGTCATTTACAGTTTTGCTCGCCAAAAGTCCACGTATTGTCGTAATCCCTTACCTAATATCCAGTCAGTCCTAACGTAGATTCAAGTTCTGAGAAATACCAGTAGTATCAGCAACATTTCGTGATCCCATTATGATCCGTGATCGTAGGAGATTCGGTGCATTTAGCCTTCCAAGCATATTTACAGATGTCTCGAACTAGTCTGGAGAGGACTGACGTGCCACTTAGAAAACTGGAGCGTCGTTAAAGATTCCGCTCTTTTCCCGACTTTAACTGAAAAAAAAACTAATCCTGAGAACGGGGAAAGTATGCGACTTCATATTTTTGCTGCAGCCAGTGTTGTTGCGTTGGAGGGCGGAAGGTCATCAAATCTCCTGTGTTGTACCAAAGACCATTCTACTTCAACCAGAAATTCTTTTTTACGGTGCAGCCTATAATATTAACATCAAGAGCAAGGTCTAGCTAGGCATTTTTTTTTTTTTTTATAATTTACGCGCGCCTAAGAGGTTAGATACCCTTTTACTGTTGCCAGGGCGCGGGCGGAAAGGTAGAAGAAAGAGAAAGGAAAATTGTTTTGTAGTGGTTTGAAACTCAGGTGCGTTTGGTTTCGATATTCGCTCTCCAGGGGGTGGGAGTCCTGTTAGAAAAGATCCCCTTTGGACTCTGGTGAAAGCAGTAGAACCATATAAACGTGAATGCATAATAAACCAAACCGCTGACGCGTAAGATATAATGGGTCTTGTTATAGTCGTTTAAATTAAGGGTTTTTCTTCGGTCACAAGCCCCACGTTTTTTACATTTTCATAAACCCGATAGGACCTTGGCAGTCTTCGAAGCCACATATTTAGCCCAAAGAAGTTCACTACCAAGAATAATTCTATATTTTCGCATTGAAAAAACGAATGGTTACATATTTTAACATTAGTTGAGTCAGACGAGACAGCTTCCTAATTTCGTAAAGAACAACCTCAGCCTTAAGAAGTTTAATGTAAAGCTCATTACTAGTGATCCAATCGTCAAATATCAGGAAGCCCACCTGTATAATCCAAGATACAGATAAATTGAACACAGAATACAGCGACACAGAATACACCATCTTACATCTTAGATAGAAGATGTGTTTGCAGAGCCAAAAGGCGTTAAGAAATCATTTTTGGACGTATTATCGAGGAGGCTGTAGCTAAGAAGTTTACTTCTCTTGCGCAAACCTTATTGACATGTCAAGTCATCTACATTTGTCTGCTGTCTATAGCAATGTAATTTCCTTCACAACACTTCTGCCCACCTTGCAGGCAACTTCTCAATGCCGTTACTAAAAAAAATTGACGAAAAAAGATACTTAAAAGCTTCTTAGAGCCTCCCGAGATCTAAAATTGTTTCCATCAAGGAAGTTTTGCAGACTTCGGAACAACGGAATAAGTAGAAATCAAAAAATGCTGTATCTGGAGAATAAGGCGGATGTACAATCTTTTCCCAACCGAACTCCTGTAATTGTGTGGTACTAGCTGTCTGAGGGCGAGAATTATTTTGATGGAATATAACACAACTTTGATTAACCAAACCTAGTTGTTTCTGCTCTAGTTCCGACTTTCCGACAGTAGTCTTCTGCGGTAATAGTCTGGTTACAAGACAACAGCTCAAGATGGATTATTCCCCCAGCATCCCACCGCACAGGCAGTAACACCTTGAGCGGGTGAAGTTCATAGTTCATTCATTCTGGGATGTCACGCTGGTCTGTTTTCTGCATTTTTCATCTCCGGTAACGATCCGGTTCAAAAACGGCTCCTGATTGTCACACGACAGAAACGCAGTGCAAGTTTCGACACTTTGCTGGAAATTTGCCCAAATTTATGACTTTTCTTATATTTGTTAGGTGTCGATGGATAATCACATAGCTTACGTTGAGTTCTCTTACCGTAACCGCGGGATTTCGGTGGACTTCTGGAGCTCACGTTCTAGCTTTCTGGCCTAACCGAAAGACTCATCGATTAGGTCCGGAAGCAAAAATAGTAAAATATGGCGAATATGCTCTTCCGATACATCCCTTTCAAAATCCAGTTAAAAATGCTTACAATGATGTTAGCACAACGAAATTTGCAGACTCAATGAAAAATATATCCCAAATGTTAATTTCAATAACGGTTTCAGCATTAACTTGGTTTTGTCCATTTTATGGCAATTGGAAAAAATAGCCCCCGAAAAATACGCTTACAACCGGATACATGTTCTCAGTACCGACTGTGAATATACTTCCTAATTTCTATAGATTTCTGAAGACTCAGACACGATCAGTGTTACCCTTTAGGTAATAGGTCGTTACATGTACATATCATTTTAAAAAAACTCTCCAAATCGGAGAAGCCTTATTGTATTCTTGTTTTCTAGAAATTTCGATGTCATTTAAAAGTTCATCTTAAAAATTTGGTAGCACAGATATACTCGTATACAATATTTGACGTTTAATGGGAGTTCATCTGTCGGTTGGTGAACAAATTGAATTTCTTTCGAACAAATCTTTGACATTTCTGAAAATTAATTGGAAAATTCATTGCAAACAAAGAAAATAGAATTTGGAAGCATTGTTTTATATCCGCTAAGCAGATAGCGTAGGTATATAAATTGGCTTAGCGTACATCGCTATGTTATTCTTGTAATTTACATGCAAATTATTTTTTTAGCGGATAGCGGATGTGCAAAAAACACGGCTATGGTAGAGTTTGCAACTCAATCCGTCAGATAGAATTTGCCATTGATTTCTTCATCGTTGTCACTGCATTTGGTATACCTGTGATAGAGCTGTCTTAGTAAGTAATTTAAGAATTGGCGGCTGGCTAAATTCTTAAGAGTCATTGCAGATTTTTGAATTTTATTTACTCTCTTGCATTTTTCTGCTGTAAAGTCGACTTACATGTTCATTTCTGGGTTATGCTTATAAAGCAAATTAGCTCAAGTTAATAAACGCGACATTCTGAAGATTATGGCTGCCCAATATTTCGAGCCGATTTAAACTGCGAATTTGTAAAGCGAAGTCTTAACAGAAAAGTGTAAAAAGTCGAAATCACTAAATCAATTAAAAAGTAATATTATACGTACGTGTATGTCAAGATAAAAAAACGAAAACCTCCTTTACAACTTTTTCTAGAATGCATAATTTTAAGCACGCCTGTTGATGTTCTTTGTTGTATTTTTAAAGGAACTTTTTTCTAAAGAAAATTCTTATTTGTGAGTGACACAGATATGTGCTAGAGTGTCCTAAAACTCTTTCGAAATTAAAAGGAGAACAAGAAAAGCTCCTTGTTCTGCTGCACATTCTCTTCCCATCCACCCACCGACATACTTTCAATTTATACTTGAACCAAACAAAAAAACCAAAAAAAAACAGAACAACAACAAGCCGAAACAGACCGATTTACTGGTTATTTTCGGAAGGCAAGCAGTTATTTTTGAATTTTGCAGAGAATTCTTAATATGACAACGGTATTGTGGTCGGTCTCACGTACGATTCGCGTGCATCGGCATCGGTCATTCCTTGGATTGCTTTTTCTTTTTGACTTTTTCCAACAATTTTCTCGGGTTATTTGCGAAATTCGAATTTGAAATCATTGCAATGGAATTGAATACAAAAATAGATCTCCATCCGTTTGGCTTTGGTTTAACATCTCTGGCGATGATGATGTTGTTGTGGACGATGATGATGATGGTGTTGTCGTTGTTGTTTGTTTTTGTGTTAAATTCCTGTTTGTTTCTGTCGCCATGCCTCTGGACTTGTTATTCGATGGCTTGCGCTTCTTGCTTGGCTTGTTTTGTCGTTTGCCATCGCCACACAAAGGCAAATCGAAAAGTCGTTATACTGCTTTTTGCACCTTCGCAATGACTACAAATTTATGTTTTTCCCGGCCATGCTTTCAAAAGAAAAAGTGGGAGTCTAAGGAGAAGACGACGGTTGTTGAAAGAAGTCACTTAAAGTAGATACTGAAAGGGATTGTAGATACATAAATGGGTAAGGCATAGCAGCATAGGGATGAACTTTGAACTTTTCTGTCTGTCGTTGTCAGTTATTTTGAATAGCAGGTTGGGATCGATTTTGTACTATTCACCGCTCGTTTGTTAGTCAAAGTTTGTGTTTAGTATAGTTCGGCTAGATAACACCTAACCAGAACTTTGACTTCAAATTTAATTTAACATTGCATCAGTAGATACATACCAGTATAGTGCAACTTTTAATTCCTTGATAGCACAAATTTGTTTGCAGATTGTCACCGTCTTGACAAACCCAATTAACAACAAAAACCATAACGAAAGCTGCAGGTACATTGAAATCCGAACTTGGGTCTTGAAAAGCCTTTTATTCGAACATAGTCCAGCAAGTTCATCAGAGATTCTAGTGCAACTTGAGAGCCAGGAAATATTCCATGAATTATGTGTTCGAATGATATTCAGATAGATTGTGAGTTATACATGGGTAAAAGCCAATAGAAGGCGTATTACAACGTAAGAAAGTACCGAACCAGCTGTAGTGGCATCACACCTTTATGTAGCATGATGGACATATCACATCAATGTCATGCATCTTACAGCAATCGCATGATACCATTGAATACTTTGCGACAACATTTACATACTGTCACTTTGAACGAAATATACCTACTTTTGAGACAGTGTGATGACCTGATATCACTGCAAGTGAGCCGCAAGCAGTAAGCTTTAACCCCTTGCATTTTTCTAAATTAACGAAGTAATTTCCAACTACAAAATGGATTTAGCGGTAAATGGGGACAAAACCAAGTATACTCGTATATTGTCAACAAGGGACACACAACATCGACGAATTGGATAGAACGTCACAGTCGACAGCTACAATTTTGAGATAGTAAAGGACTTTGTCTACCTTGTCTCTGCATCAATTTTACCAAAAACACCTTAGTAGAAATAAAACGAAGAATAACTCTTGACAATCACTGTTCCTTTGGGCTAAGAAGGCCCTATCCTGAGCAACGAATCTAACAATCTAACAAGGAAGTACAACGCAGTAGAGAAAGAGGGACCTTAACCGACTTGGAGTGCACAATTGGTAGGAGTTAGCTAAGGATCGGGCTAACTGGAGAGGCTTTCTAGTTGAGGCCCGGTACACCGAAAATATAACGCTACCTAAGTAAAGTCCCATTTACAATATTGGGAGATGCGATACGAGGGTCGCATTCGAATTCGAATGCGAGATGTCTCGCATTCGGACGTCTGTTTATAATGATACGTCAAAACGCAAAGAACAATTGTCAAGCTCAAAATGAAAAAAAAAAAAAAATTTGCTGTCACGCAATGCGAGATGCGATAGTTTTTCAGATTTTCGAAATTGACTGCGATGCTTGCTGCGAGACTCGCAGTACATGTTACAGAAATATTTTTGACAGTTGCGCTCTCTTTTTCGAACAACGTATCGCATCTCGCAGTATTGTAAATGGGACTTAATCTAGATATGTACGTATACATGTATGACCGTACTTAGCAATTGGACCTCTTTACAGAACTGTAAGTTTTAGAAGGCTACAAGATTATCTTTTTGGAGGATAAGCCTCTTACATACATGTATATTCTGCTTTGTTCTGTAAGGATTCAGTCTTCTTCTGATTTGCCTTCACAGGTGAATCAACAGTTTTAAGATACCCTTACAGAATTCCATCACGAAAGTGGGGTTCCACAAACCACACCAGTTTAAAGGATCTGTTGGGAGCACCTTTCACATTTCTATAAACTTACGAGTATCTTTTTATTTGGCCCTTCGTTCGGCTCTGATGAGAGACAATACTTTTTGGACAATTAGATCGATTAGCAACTTGATAGGGAGTTAAGAATGAAGATATGAGTGTAAAGACAACACATTCTGCACAACTGATGACATGTGTAAGGAATACTCTACAATGTGAATTCTCTTGCGAACTCGCCATACTCATACGAAGCTAGCCATGACTCTATGTGCCTATACGCGGTATACTCGAGATCGAGCATCGGTATCCCGCGCGTTAGTTATGAATTATATTTGTCCAGCCCTTACAAATAAAACACAACTTACATATTTTAATGTTATTTCACATTAAGACCTTTCACACAACTGACTTGTTATCTTAAAGTAACTTAGCATAATACCTAGAATAAGACAAAACTATAGATTATAGTTAACTGTTAACAATTATGTTGTTTTGCTTGCAGCGAATTCTAAAAATTCACAGCTAGAAAGTTTGAAGTGGAATAACTTTATTGGCTACGTAGGAGCACTACTGGTGGAAATAGTGATAAAACGTCTTGAAGCAACGAACGCTTCATCCTTGTTTGATAATGTTAGTGGCATTTACAAGTATTATCACACGGTTTTGAATGCCATCTTGCGGGTCCAAAAGGGACTAAGGATTCGTTTCATCGGAGTACGGAATCACTTTATTTCGCTTTTTCGTTTCACCGGAGTTCGGAATTGCTTACTGTCGCTTTTTCGTTTCATCGGAGTTCAAAATTACTGCCCAAAGAGCTATAAAAAGTTTCACTTCAAAAACAAAAGACTCATTAATAAAGCCCAGTTGTAAAGACACACGTTCCGTATATGGCATTACGAAAATCACTGGATCTGTTCAACCTTGCTGTCTCACCCTAACTGATGAGAACTTTTACTATCTATTTTTTTGGTGAGGTGGGAGATTTTAGCAAAATTGAACTGAAGAACCTTCTGAGGTTCATAACTATATCTGGATGGCTTTAAATCAGCCGACTCGGTTTTTGGGTGAAACTAAAAGTTGCTGTCGGTGAGCAGTGGGTAATATATTCCTAAGTAGTCACAGGATGCGTACCTGATTTACCTATTATCTCTCCATGTTTTTCTATGGTTTTTCTACGTTTAAAGTAGTGCTGCTGTAAATTTCCTAGCTCATTGTTTTCTAAAGGTGTACGAACAACATTCTGGACAATTTCGCAGTATTAAACCATCTATTGGTTGCAATATACCATATACAATATTTTATGGAGATACCAGCCACTATATCACCGATTATTGTGATTTGTTTCATTTGTTTCTGATGATTTCATTCTCCCATTAAAGGATTACAGCATTTTTCAATTAGTGTGCTTCCTTCTCGTTGTCTATCTAGTATGTATGCCTATATCTTGTGACACACCGCATTTGCGTATAATGTTGCATTTTAACTGAAGGGTCCACTGGTAAAGGAAGGCACCATAAAATCCTACAGTCGACAGCATACGGGGGAGGCAAAAAAAGGAAAAACAAAAACGGAAACTAGAACTGGAACAAACAAAAGCACTAGAAAAGGTATGAGTAGGTATTGCACTGCTCGCTGTCAATAACACGCTTAAAAATATACTACAAAACACCAACAACAACTGTCATTGCCAAAAAATGCACTCATGTGTAACGGTGCATAGACTACATATCGCATTCAACGCCGTACTGGTCTGTAGCACAGAAAACATCGGAAAAAAAACGACAAAGATACAAAGTATAACTCGAACTCAACCACGCCACATGGCTTCAATCGTGGGGTCTGGGGTGCTTGTACAAAATTTTTCTTTTTCTTTCTGCTTTTCGTTACTTTCTACTCGTACCACGCGGATATTTTCGAATTCATGCGCGCTTACCTGTTCCAAAAATAAAGAGCAGGCCAACGAAGCGAACCCTCTCTGTCTATTTGTACATCAACATCATACTCGTACATCGTGCAGCGTACTTTATTATATATTTCCCTGTGTACTTGTGCAAATTGGCAAATGAAGACAAAATGTACACTCCGGGTTTATGCCTGTTTTTCCGACGCACTTTCCATGGATCCACACTTCTCTGTATGCGTGTATTTCGGAGTCAGAGTACCGAAAAAAAGCTCACACTTGACCGCACTCCGGAATTTTGAGTGAAAAAGTGAAAAAAATCTAAAAGTACTTGATTCATTTCGACGCAACGCCGAACAAAGTAAATTGTAGTAGAGCAGAGCAGAATACTTGTACATGGAGTGGTAGGAAGCGTGGGATGATATGGACTATGGACAACCCAAGGCCAGAGGTGTTGCGAGGGGCTAAAGTAATTTCCTTCAAAGCAGAAATGATGATTACGAGGAGGAGGGTAGGGCTAGGGGGAGCTCTTTCCCAAATGGTAATAGAGGTCAATTTACGTGCAGTGGTTTTTGTGTTTTGTTTTTGCCTACCCTGACGATTGACTCTGACTTTGAGGGAAAGTTGCTTGGTTGTGCGAATTGACGACAACGATGGAAAAATGTATGAGATTGTAATATTTACTCGTTTGACAAGAGCCATGTCGATACGTACTCGCACTAGTACTCATAGTCGTAGTTGTGGTATAGTCTCGTTTCTATGAAGTGATGGTGGAATATGCTTTAAGTGAATGGCATGCAAATTGTTTGGCATGTCAAACATAACCATGACAAACGCTAACAATTTCCCATTTGACATGCATGGATAGGTATGTTCGTGGAGATGTAGGGGTCGTTACGATGAGATATGCAAATGTAGGTACATACATATGTATATTAAAATACATAAATGCAATATTCTAGGAGGATACTTTCAACTTACAGTTGGATGGACAATTTCTTTTAGTAATTTCGAGAAGAGATTTGACTTCGTGTTGAAGAGCATGGAGAGAGTGATTGAGCTTTATGTGCGTAAAACTGCTTTTCCGAATGCCTCCTCTGTCTAAGATGCAACACGCTTATTAACGCGGAAAATTCTGCGAGCCCACGCTTAAAAATCTGGGCAGCAGAATAGAAGGAGAAAGAAAACACGACTTCGTCGACTTTGAGGGCGCCTTCAACAATGCAGCTTTTGACAGCATGTGTAACTCGGACAGACAATACAAGGTAGACGAATTGCTTGTCAATGAGAACAATGCTGGTAAATAGGATCCTGATTTCGGATGCTGACTGCGGTCAATATCTATATGATGGCTGGAGAAATAGGGCTGCTGGCAATGTGGCCGCCTCTATCTCGACCCACTGCTTAATGCTATCAATGGTCCTAACGTCTACGCTTAGGCTTATACAAATGATGTAGCTGTACTGCCTGTTGGACCTTGCCGAGCGACTCTCTACTATACAGCACACTAGAAATGGATGATTGGTGCACTATAAAATAGCACCACCATCCGTTTCTCCAACGAAGCTTAGTATCATGTTACTCGTATCCTGCATACCAAACTGCTTTGGTGACATTATGAAAATAAGTCACCATTGCTTTTAACAGTCTCTGAAGAAAGGTCTGGCTTAGACGCGCTTATAAATATAAATAAATATCCTGTTGATATTCGTATCATGGGCTACATCTTCCGTTTGAAAAGAGAATGAAAGTTTGAAAGTTTAGATGACCTTGTTCACCGACTGATTTTTAACCCTGACTGGACAGAACTCCTGTTGCTGTGATAGTACGAAATTGACTATCGCTGTGTCCAGGAATAATTGCGGTCAGCATCACGGATGGCTACATAACAAATCTAAGATGCAAAGCTGTTGTCTTTTTGGAGAACGACAATATAAGATTTCACTCATCGTTAGAAAAGCTTGGATTTGTCCTTCAAGCAGAGATATACATAATCCTGATGGCAAGAAACTATATTGTGAAGAATCGATGGAGACGATGAAGTATCTGTGTTTGTGGCTGCGCTTCAGGCCTTCCTTAATCATCTCATCACTTCTAAGCTAGTTCGACAATGCAAGGCTGAATTTACAGAGTCTTGTACGGATCCCAGGTCACAATGCAACCACGAAAAATGAAATCGCCAATGAACTTGCAAGGCAGGGGTCAAAGAAAATATTTTTAGGATTCTAACCTGAATTAGGGCTACCTGCGTCCTCGGTTAGGGCTTTGGTTGACAGTTGAGTTTCATAAGAACATAATGCAGGCAAACCAAATGATAACTTGCCAACGTCTCTAAGAGGCCAAGGACCTTCCTGTTCCCCCTCAGAAGGAAATACTGTAGACCTCGCCGAGGCAGTACGCTTTTACTTAGCACCTGAGTGTGATAGGAACAAATGGCACAAAATCCTGCGACGCTTACTACGTAAAAGAGTGATGGCAACATCGTGGAGTACTTTCTCTGTGAGTGTCTGGAATAATGCCCTTGTGTCAGGAGGCATGTACTCAGCGCTGAAAAGGTACTTGCTGGTACTGTAGGCACTTTATCCATGAAGCTTTAATCATATTTCTAGGAAAGACAGAGTGTAAAGGGAACATACAAGGAGTTAAATAGATCTGCTCTTTGTCCAAGTACTCTGTTCCGACAGAAGATAAGGTACAAACTCGCCCACTACCACAATTTACTCTTAAACAAATAAGAACTGCCAAAATCGATATCATCTGCAACTACAATAGTTGCACAGACTTTTGAATTTTGTCTCTGATGTTGAATTGACAATTTCACACAATTGTCCCAAATTGATGTTAAAGAAGTAAAATGGCGGTTTCACATGGGGCATTGAAATCGGTAAAAGGTGAATATCGATTTGAACTTCTTAGATTTTCTGTAGGTTCGCCGAGGTATGAATATTTGGTCAATTGCGAATTTATCGGTCATAAAATAGCAATGATAGCGCTGCTATGGGGCAGACAAGATATTGCACGCGATATGGAGGAAACTGCTGCCTCTGTAGTAGGCGTAGTTTAGAGGGTCTCTTTCCTTATAGATCGGGTAAATGATTCTAAAGTTTCATTCTTCAGTTGCACGTCAATCTGACCAAATGTGGGATATGAGTCGATGTACGAGTACTATATACTTTTCTTTCAAATTATTTCCTGGTCCAGCAGCCTTGTTATGCTTAGGTTTAAATATTGACATCTTTACTTAATTTTGGCCAGGACGAACATCTGTGCTTTTATCGCCCAAGTTGAATGATTTGTTCTGTCTGACAGCGAAATTTGTAACATCCGCACGGTATAACAGTCTACAGAAGTGGCTTTTTCATTTCCTTGGCACCGAACGTGACTGTACTATTAAATTTCCTTATCTATCTCCACAGGTTTTTTTTTCGGCCCTTGTTGACCTGATACTTCTTTTTACCTTTTAGTAAAATCTTTTCTTAAAGTAAGCAGCGCGGCTAGTCCTATTAAAGCAATGGTGAAATGCTTTATAATACTGGATACAGAACAGATCAAAGCGATACTCTACAAAACGCACTATTGTCGTACATACGATTGTATGTAAAAAAAAGAAGCCATATTTAATCTTCACAACCATTGCAGCGGGACAAATTATAACGTTACATTATTATTATTGACGCCCAGACAGCTTCCAAACTAGTATTCATACTAAATACCTAAAGGAGTAAAATACTACCGCGCGTATCTAAGCAGTATATGTATTTATTAACCATCACCCACGGTGAACTGTCTAATCCACCTGCCTCCCTAGTGCAGCCCAATAGTCTTGGAAAGCATAAAACAAGAGCCAATATAATTACAACTGCATTAGTCGGACGATGGGTAGGAGTTCTCAAAATTTGACCATCCGGTTAATAATTTCCAATTTATTTCCAAGCGGAGGTATTTGGTGGTATTTGTTGTTAGGATATCGCAAGACTAAGATGAACTAACTATAGTTAAGTTAGTCTGTTCTAGGTACTTGTCTCCAATACCATGTCTACATTATACATCCAGTAGAGACTTAAAAAGTAGAAGGAAGCCCTGAGTGCACCGATTGATGTACTGCAGTCAAAATTGAGGTTCTCTACATGAGAAGTAGGAAGCTGACTAGCATGCTCATCTAGTGCCGAAAGGCGTCACAATCCGTTTTTTTAATGAAGCAAAGGTTTAATTCCTCGAATTAAACATTTTGAAGTCCGCCTCGCCTTTTTGGAGTGTAAGGGCGTTTTGTAGCAAAGCAGAGACTTGTCTGAGCGGACGGTCCTCTGGACCAACACGGCTATGATTAGACCAATTTTATTCTCAGCCCTGGTGAATCTCACTTCTATCATGAGCTGCACTCCTAAATCCATCAAAGTGGTCTTTGGTAGAACGTGGAGAAAAAAAGCAATCTCAAAATCTATAAAACTTCCTCTTGCAATACATGGCTGACATAACTGCAATTCAAGGGACTAGTTTGGAAATACCGCATCCATGATATTCTTGGTAGCAGAATTCGCAGCAGTACTCTGACTGTATCACTGAAACGCATATGTATTCGTATGTAAAGGCACTTCGAAAATACTGAAGAAACGTACTTTCAGATGTGCGAATATCGACACTCATCATTTCTTGCCCACCGCCCATTTTAGAGGGTTATATGCTGCAGAATGCTCTGATGAGAGCATAGAATGGATGACTGAGCATGAAACTGGTTTAACACCTCTCTAAGACACCTCTGAATAATACTCATCAACAAATATCAATGAGGCTTCAAATATGGTAAATCTTAACACTAAAGCAAACCTTGCAAATGACAAATGTGTATCAAAAACTACATTTGTCGCTTTTAAAACATGAGATGATGTTTCATTTTGGCTTCACAAAATGGTGGCTGATTTCCCGAAAAAAAAACTTGGATATATGCAGATACCATACACACCTGATTGTGGCAAGGAGATGCGCTATCAGCTGACTTTTTTAATAAAGTTTTGATTATATATTATGTGGGGGTGATATTGACATGGAAGGCACTATCTTAAACTAGTCCGTCTAGTTGTTGGACTACGCTGAGGAAATTGCCATCATCAGTCGCACTCAGCATGCCGTAGAAAGTATTCACTTGGATTAGAGACCATTTTCGACAAACATACGAGTATAATCCGTTACGCATCATAAGTGGCAAAAAGTCACAAGCTATAACACTTCTCGAAGGTCCGCCAAAAATTAATCTTTACGCCCCGAGCATTTAAAACTCCTAACTCGAAGGGATAAACTCTGATCTTAGCAATTCTTATCTGGGTCCTTTAAAAACAGTACTTCGTCACATACTACAAGGAGGGGCATAAGTAATGTCATAATGTGAATGTAACATCATTTTTGCTAATGACGTCAAGTGTTATTGTGCTTTGACATTTATGTTGTAGTCAGATAGAGAATTAGTTGACAACAAGCAACGGAACGATATACACCTGAAAAACGCGGAATTACTGTTACTGCTTATTTGACCAATTTCCGGTTTTTTTTTTTTTTTTTTTCATTTCCCACGTTGCCCTGCACCATGTGCGCGACCACTTAAGCGTTTGGCTGAACATCTCGTGCAAACTGGGTCCATTAGAGATGTCGCAGGAAGTGGCCGCTCGTTCGAGGACGTCCGAGAGAGTCCACAAACATCGACGTTCACCAATTGCTTGCCTGCTGACATAACATACTTGCACCCATGCAAGAAGAAGATGATTCCGCATCCAAAATCATAATGAGTGTCGAAGCCCATTTCCACTTATGTAAGTAGTTATGTGAATAAACAAAATTTGCGTTTCTAGGGCACGGAGAATTCACATGAAATGCACGAAGAGCCATTACAACCTCTCAAAGAGACTGTTTGGTGTGGCATTTGCATTGAAAAAGTGATTGGCCCTTATTTTTTGGAGGATGCCAACGGCACCACCGCAACCGTAACTGGTAAGCTTTGGGGCTCTTTGAAATATCGCGTTTACAACAACAAATTACAAACCTTGCAAGTCTTGAAAGTCAACATTTGGAGCCATATGTTTTGCGAGCAATGTGCATCAACTCAGGAGGTGGTCATTTCTAACAAAATGAAGGCTACCATAGCACGGCCTCATCGAGCGAATGGACGACAAAACTTTGAGAATTTGAATTGTTCTGTTCCTGCTGGATAAAGGACAAAAATAAATCTATTCTTGAATCATCCGTTCTTAAAAAGAAAACACAATTAGGATCCTAATCTAATACATACCTGATCAACGATAATGAATTTGTATTCAAAATCCTAACAGAACTAGGTATGTATGGATGTGCATAAGCATATTAAGAATTCAAAGCTCCACCTTTGTAAGGGTCAATAGCATTTCAAACCGGCAATTTCAGCACATGGCACCGATTACTTCGTCTTGTTTATGCTTGCGTTCATTTCGCACAAAAACAAATAAATTTTTTTTTTAATTTTCCCCTTTACATAATAAGTCAAACACAGAGATGATGAAACTCAAAACAAGCTGCAAAGAAAGGCAACAACAAAAAGTAAATGCCCAAGCCTTTACCACTACGCCACCTATATTTCTGTAACCAAGAACACGAGTAAAAACTTGTAAAAATGCTAATGCCATTTCCCTTGGCAACTTTTTCTCCAATCGCGAAATCTTCCCAATCCTCTGTTTCCACAAGACGTCAATTGATGTAACTATAAGGCCCACTGTAATACTGGTCAATCACTAGCCTCTGAGTAACTAGCGGCTATTTAACGCTCTGCATAGTTTGACAGATAGCAGTATGAGTGCCACAGTACGATGCCGCATATAATAAATTTTCCATATGCGGGAATTTTGCTTGTATTTGTAATCGAATAGAAAATCAAGTTCTTGTCATTTGCCTGTACGAGTGGGTATCGCGGCTGTGCCATGCCAGAATTTGCTTGTTCTTTAGCTTACGCGTTCGTCATCGTTATTTATCTACAGTCCATGCGAAATTGTCAGACCACATTCTGTTTTCTGTCATCGGATTCAGCGGAGAAGAAAACTACACCGAAAAACTCATTCAGTAGTGTTTGTAACATATTCGTAATCACGATATGGATGACATTTAATTGACCAACGATTCATAGTTCTCATAGTTCTTATGTTATTCCCTAAGCATGTTAAGACATTTTCTTTGTTCGCCACACAGAAGCAAACTAAAGCTCAGCAGAAGTTATAATATCTATATGAATGTGTCACACAGTGGCAATGACAGCTGAGGAAACCTTTTCAACTTTCTCTGAGTACGCGCTTTCGGGGTAAAAAAATCATTCACAGAACTTTGGCCTAAAAGTCAATTGAATAATAAGTTAAGTCGCAATAACATATAACAAGGGTGGGTCTGTCTATTTCTGACGATTATTCAACACTTTTGACAAAACGCACATAACAAACACCGCCCTGTCACTTAATTATCTTAGAATGTGGAACATGAGAGCTCTCCCCGCTGTCATACTGCTGTGGTGCATCAGAATGATGAGCTTTACGTCAAAAGCTGCAAGCATTAAGCCGTCCACCTACTACTCGTACCCACTGATGCAAAAGTAAACAAAAGCATTGAGCATGAGCATTTGCTCTCGTTTGTGTTTACGCCTACATGCATGTGTGTATAGTGTTCATCGTAGTACACCACATTCCCTTGGTCATCAAATCACCACTGCATGTAAGACATTGTTTACACTTTTGTATTTGCATGGGCTGTGTTCGTTGAGTTCAGTTCAGGCAGATATATGTATGTATATATATATATACACGATATACTCGTACGTCAATTGTTAGTACATACAGAGATTTAATTTGAATTTTTTGTTTTTGCAATATTGTAGTCCACCGGGTACGGCACCCAGCTGAGTTTGTCCAAGAGGATAAAGTGGGTGACAAATATGTAAATGTTGCGCATACGCCCCCTTATTTATTTTTTTCGGCTCTGAGTCCACTTTCGAGTGTAAAGTGTTAAGGCTCCCGCACTCTAAAGAACGTAAACAAGAAAGCGGACAGCGGAAAAACCCACAATACCATAGAGTGCCATTCTCCAATCGTTCATTATCACGTTCGCATTCGCACATGATTGATATAATATGTATTTCACAAACTCAACATTTTTATATTTCTTATTCTTATCTCTACCAGCAACAGTCACATGTGTAGTGTCAAAAAGTCGTGCATGTATGGAAAATGTGTAGAGTGTCAAGCATCCGAAAGTGGGATGTACCAAAAAAAAAAAAAAAAAATAAAAAAAAAAAAAAAAAAAAAAAAAAAAATACAACATTTAGAAAACAAAAAGAAGTGCCACAACGAAAAAAGATACAAATTTGACCACAAACAATAATTTGTAAAACTTTTTTGTTTTATTCACAGCTGACACAGTTGCAAATAAATAAAGAAAGCGATCCTCTAATACTTAGAAGTAGAGTGACGGCATATAATCATTTTGACAGTGACAGTGCGTTTTCTGATAAAATTTGTCTTTATTGCACATATGGTACTCGCGCATGTATGCTTGTGTGTCCGTAGACCTCCGAAAATCCGTGCAAAGTCGTTTTGACAGTCTGAGTTGAGCTTATTTTGTTGTTTGTTGTAATTTATTATGCTAATTGATCTATTTTTGATTTGTTTTGGTAAACTCGTTCTTTTGTTTATTTTTAAAATTAAAACATTGACGTTGTTATTCGTTTAACAGTTTTTCAAGGTTAATCATGCTGCATACAAATTAAGACATTTTGTTTTTATTTTTCATCGGGGCAAGTCTGTAAAAGATTGGACTAAAAAAAATAAGCCGATCTTGTTGGGATTCCTTATCATGGCGACGTTGTCTGACACTAGATGATTAAAATGAAAGTCAGACAACGTAGGCGTTCATAACTATGGAATTGTGAAAGTATCCAGCTGCAGAACCAATTTACTATAGTTGAATAAGATGCATGAGATACCTACCATTATTATAATAGCTGACATTTGCGTTTGAAGTGCAACATATTAAAATGAATACTTAATAGCGTTAAATCAGTCAAAAGCTGATACTACTGAGGTGATAATGAGGTAGTTTTTTGTGTTTTTTGCTTTTTCAGAATAGCTAATACTACAATTTGAATCGCGAAAACATTGATTCATGCTTATATGCAATTAAGTGCAAATAATTATCACGTCCCGTGACTTCATTAAGATCAAAGCCTCTAATTAACAACCTGATTGGTTTAAGGCCAATAAAACAACATATCTAGTTTTTACACTATGATAAATTGTGGAGAAAATATTTCACATTTATGTATATACCGTAGATATGTATAATCAAAAACACTGCGTAATGTTAGTAACATGTTCGTGTGTATCTAAAGCGTCAACCATGGGTCTTGTAGTCAAAAAGAAGTACATTCTCTCTACAAAAAAAGACAGTCAACTCAGATGTCTCGAGAAGAACTTAAGGTAAACAGTTGGATAACTATGTAGAATACAATCGCTGCTTCTTTGGGCTAAAAATGCAATTAAATAGTACAGCCCTCTGTCGAACAACTATAGTAACCCTCTAGAGGGTGCGCAGAAGCATGGACTTTGTCAAGAGTGGATGGCCACATACCAAAAACTCTATGCTTTGACAGGAGATTCAACATAGTGACTTCCAAAACCAACATCAATGCTTAAAGGTTAAATGAAAAAGCCGATGAACTGGTTAGAAAAGATTCGGCTTCCAGCGTTCCGCAATAAATTCAAAAACTGAGAGAACAAAGTGTGTCTATCCTATTGAGAGGATATATCGGGTCTTCGACATGTTAAATGAGCTTTGAAACCCTCCCAAAATAAATCTAAATAAATAAAATAATAAATCTCTTAATTTCAAAAAGGATGATGTCAGAGGATTGGTTAACTTTCTAACAGGACAATGCCAACAAGAGGACAAAACCACAGAACACATACTGTTGTATGTGGTACATTACTTCCTCAAAGAAATCTTAGTGACTGCAAGTATCTGCAGCAGAATTTATTAAGAAAGTTGAAGTTCATCTAAAGTTGATTTTGTGATACAATAGAATAACATAAAGTACGTACAAAATTTATAATTGGATATAACTAAATTGGGTGACACCCACCGCATTAATCCTGATTGCAAGGAAAGCGAACTAGAGATAATATATAGATATTAAACAAAAGGCTGTAAAACTCCACAGCCAAATGAAATCCAGTTGGCGTGCCTGAAAAAAAGGAGAAATGTATAAAGTCTGTGTAATGGGTGGTTGGCTGTTGCACGATTAGGGAAGGCACTGATCGACGTCAATCTGGACGATGTCCAGTGCGTTATACATATGATTAAACATCAATCTTCGCTTATTTTATTTCCTCGTAGTAGCCACTGGGTCCAAAACACTATATGTTACATATGTCAGAGATGACTTAGTGGTGGAGTCAACAATTAGAATAACACAGTTTTTATGTGAACTAACGCATTTGTTGCAGATGTCAATAAAGGTTTTCAGCGTAGTCAGGGCCATGACATAGAGATGATAGCGTAAGTTCTTAACCCCCTAAAGAGCCAATTACAACTCAAAAAACTTCGGTGCCGGTTACTGGTTTTGAAATGTCCACCTCCTTTTCCCCAAAGAGTCCAAAAAATGGTCTGGTCCGTCAGGTTGGAAGTTGGCCATGTGGTTAACTACTTTCTATTGAGAGGCAAAACACCTTGCAAAACAAAAAATGAACGACGACATTCGAATCTGTTCATAGAATGTTCGAACTTTAAATGGGCCACGTGCGCTCAAACAGAACGTGTCGCCTACTATGAACTGAACTATAAAACGTAGTTCGAAAAGCCCCGAGACTGACACATAATATCGTATCCATTTTTCAAAAGATACGTGTCAAAATTTGATGATATCTCCACAATTATTCATCGAGATATTGAAGTTTTAGTAACGCGACTTTTGATATTTTCAAAACCATAAAAAAAAACGAGTTTCGTAGGTTGATAAAACACTGTTATTTAATGGGAAAAAAAATATCGTCAAAATTCAAGAATGGTTGAAAAAGCGTTATAAGGAATCTGCTGAATTCAAACGTAATCGTACAGGTAGAAATGATGCTGAACGCTCTGGATACCCAGAGCGGCTGTTACGCCGGAAAACATCAACAAAATACACAAAATCGTTTTGAACAACCGTAAGACGAAAGTCCATGCGATAATGTGATATGAATTTAATTTGTGAACGCACTTTTTCAGAAAAAAAAAACTGTCACTGTCAAGTAAACTCAACATTTTCATCATGGTAAAGTACACGAACGAGCAACGTCTGCGAATTATAAAAATTTTCTACCGAAATTCGTAGTCGGTGACTGCAACTTTAAGAGCGTTAACTCCAATTTTCGGTCGTAATTCTCGCCCTAGTAGACAGGCAATAACAAGTTTAGTGTAAAAATTTGAGTCTACATATTTGTTGTGTGATGTTGCGGTGTCAGTGAAACAACGAGTTGGTCGAAGTGTGGAAAATATCGCTGCCGTTCAGGCGTCCGTAGCAAACGATCCAAATCAGTCAATTCGACGGCGTTCTCAAGAACTGGGCATCGCTCAGACCACATTATGGCGTATTTTGCGTAAGGATCTTGGTTTACACCGATACAAGATCAAGCAGAGTCAAAAATTGAAGCCGATGGACCATTTGAAGCGACGTACGTTCTCCGATTGGGTTCTGAAGAAGATGCGAAAAGATGATGAATTTCATCGCAAAATCATCTTCAGTGACGAAGCTCATTTTTGGCTCAATGGGTTCGCCAATAAGCAAAATATGCATTATTGGTCGGGTGAAAATCCACATGTGCTTCATGAATCACCACTTCATCCACAAAAAATAACTGTTTGGTGGGGTTTGCATGCCGGCGGCGTTATTGGGCCATATTTTTTCGTCGACGATAACGATCGTCACGTTACTGTGAATGGTCAGCGTTATCGCGCCATGATCACCGATTATTTTTGGCCCGAATCGGAAGATATGGACTTGGACGACATGTGGTTTCAATAGGATGATGCCACAAGCCACACAGCACACGCTACAATCGATTTATTGAAGAGTAAGTATGGTGAGCGTGTTATCTCAAGAATTGGGCCAGTCGATTGGCCGCCTCGTTCGTGCGATTTAACGCCGCTTGACTATTTTCTGTGGGGCTACGTTAAGTCATTGGTTTATGCCAACACGCCGACGACGTTGGAAGAACTCAGAACCAACATTGAACGCAAGGACAACTAGTCCTTGAATTTAAAATACTTTTGGCCGAGAGTGGTGGGGTTTGTTGTTTGCATCAAAGCTGTTTTCTAGACTGATACGATCCATGTCGATTTAATTGACCGCTGACTAGGACGGACATAACATCACTACCGATAGCTACAAATTCAAGGTGGTTAGGAAGATTATCTATTTTGGAGTAAATAGCACCCCAACAAATAACCACTTGAAAAAGGACAGCCCTAGTCGATACCCCTGCTACTTCGGTTTTTGAGTCAGAGCTATAAAGAGTGAATGACTGTTACACGGTGACTACTTTGACAACCAATCTATTTGAACTTACCCATTTCACAACTTAACAGAACTTACAAAGTACAATCATCATCAGAAGAAGAAGCTTCCAAAAACAAAAGTGGTCCCAAACAGATGCACCTTTCCAAATACTCGTTTGTAATCCAATTTTTTCTACTCAACTGATTTGTGCCTTCGGGCATGTTTGTCTGGTGTACCTCTTCGAAGGTGTTATTTTTGATTCGTTTCCACACGATTTTTATTTTTCACCTCATTGAATCCAGATGCCATGCGGACAAATACCCAAGAGTTTGTTCGATTAGGGGTTGAAACCAGCTCCAACATCCCCATAATTCGATTCAGTTTTCATTTCTTCAATTACATACCCATCCTTGTACTCCCTACATCTGAAGGGAAAGATTACCAAACATTGACCGAAAGCAGGATATATTGCCATAGAGTAGTGTTACTTGTATTGCTTTCGACTGTAATACCATCTTGTAACAAGATTTACAAAAAATAATTGATTACTATCAATCATTATTTTTTATATCTGCGATAAGCTTAGCTATCTGCGGTTATGGGGTAAAATGTTATTCGAGGGTAAAATGTGCGGATTATGTTCACACTTGTAGAAAATATAGTACATATGATGAGGGCAGGCGGCAGGGACTTTCGACAATAAAATCGGGATTGATTGGCATAAGTTTTGACTTAAAAAAAAGTTAACATGGATTACACGATTCAATTGGTTTTAAGATATTGAAAGGAAGTGGATTGCGGATGTTGTTGTTGTTTTTTTTTTTTTTGCAATCATTTCCGAATTTCAACATCATTGCGTCGTATGTTCGGTGAATGGGCCTTGTTTACTCTTGATCGCGTTTCTCACTACAAAATTTTTTTCAGCGATAGCATACGTCAACAAATAGCAAAATCAGCGCATTTGGAGCGAAGAAAATGTACAAGTTATTACTGAGACGCCTTTACATCCACAGAAAGTCACCGTTTGGTGTGCTTTATGAGCTGAAATTATTGGACCATAACTCTTCAAAAATAATTCCACACATCAGTGTGGAAAAGCTTTGTTTTCAACAAGAGGGCGTACAATGCCACACAGCGCACGCCACAATCCATTGGCCTCCAAGATAGGATGATTTAACACCTTAGAATTATTTTTTGTAAGGATATGCGAAAACGCTAGTCTACGATAGATTACCTACTTGGAAGTCAACATTCGCCGCGTTATCGCTAATATACGGCCCCCCAGGTGCTTGAGAAAATTGGCAAAAATTGGTCAGATCTAGCGGGACCCATATTCCCAAAATCAAAAGCCTTTTTTAAAGTAAATTTAACGTGTTTTGTTTCTAGACCTTATACGAAAATAAATTTGGTTTAGTGAGCAAATTATATGACTTGCTAAAGGAATTATCAACCCAGCAAAATTGGAAGTGGTTCATTCCGCCAGGTTAGATGCTTAGGTTAGTTTATAAAGTCATTATGGAAGGATGTCCTGCTAAATAACTCTGCGATCATTGAGGATTTACTATGATGCCTTCATGCTGGAATATAAAATCCAAACCCCTTTTCGTTAGTTTTTGCTGCCTAATGGCCCTTTGCCTTCTTTATTTTCGAAAGAAACACTTATAAAAAGTACAATTATTTTCATTGTACTCCTTACTAGTTCCTTTTTATTTATATTCCCTTTCATAAAATCAAATTATTCCTATAGTATCAGCACCTGTACTCGTAAGTCATATGATCAAAAAATATCCTCAGTGTAGTATCATAGTGGTATCACAAATATCTACTACATTAACGTGATTCATAAAGGCATAGTGCGCCGTCAAGACTACAAACAATCAAAAACCCCAGGCAACTTGACGCATCACAACCGATACAACCAGGTTAAAATTGGAATGTCCATTGGTATTACATGGCGTTTCCAAGGAGCTGGTCGTGAGCCATTTTAATTTGATCACCTTGGATGAGGCTGGGGATCGTCCCTTTCGCGCAATTCTCGGCAAAAAATTTTTCGAAGTTTAAGTGTTGAGATTAAGAATAATTTTAATACCAAAAGAAGTCTCTCAGTCTCTCGAATCGCACTTCATAGAGCGGTATTTAACCCCATCAACATCAAAGATTACAGTTAATCTTTTTTTCAAGCTAAAGGTCTTTGAATATATGTATATGTATATTCATATAATACATCGCTGTGTTCTGCCTATTCCAGAAAGCCAGTAACAACTTTGGAGTATTGAAGGCTAGAGACATACTTTATTTACACACATTTAAAACAAAATGGAAATTAATACTGCCAAGGTACAAACATGGACGTTCGTCATTCAAATTTAATCACCTCGACTAAAGATTTGCCTGAATCCAAAATGTGAGGTAAGGCGCTCTTGATATCACGACTCTTATTCTTATTATGTGAATGGATTTCCCACTTGGTCCTATCGAATACATACCGATTCTCGTAAACGCACCAGTACATCCGCTTTTCCGCAAGTGGCCCGGTATTACGCGGTTGACGCATGGTAGCTTTGACGTCTAAAACACAAAAAAAGGCAGTTTTGTTCAGACATTCGAGGATTTGCTGCGTTCTTCATTCTAAAAGTGACACTCTGTAGATCGCAGGTTTTCACTTAAATGCAGGCTTTTTCGGCTTTCTTGGTTGCTGATTTTTATACATCGGTAACCAGCATTTTCGTTGCTGATAGGTTCAAACGATTCAATCGATTTCCATTCTTATAAGAACAACTATCTTTGTTGAATATAGCACCAGTTTCATTCGCGTGTCATGAGGATCAGAAAAAAATCATCGTTATGACTCTGTTCCCAACTCAAATTTTGGCTGATTTCGATTAAATTGATCTCTGCTGACATATTTGTTTATGATTGGTTTGCGCCTTATCTAAAAGACCGCAAACAAAAATTCAAGGTTCAAGTAATTTTAGTTCGGAAAGGTGTATCAACATTGGAGTACCTCAAAGGTCTGTTTTAGGGCCGTTTTAATTTGGTCATTGCTGCCAATAATGACTTAGATATTCTGCGCAAATGGTTTTCTGTACACAAACTAATTAAAAATTATAAGACGAACTAATGGTTTTCAATATTTTAGGTAACACCTGTGAAGATGGCTGTTAGATATCATTCGCCTTGTTGTCCTAAGTATAGTTTATTTAATTTGTGTACATATAATTTTTCTACTGCCACTTATAATGCATATACAAAGTGTTCTGTTTGATGCTTAACTATCGTCATCTAGAGTGTGCGGCACAGGCGTTTTCAAGTGCATCTGGAGTCTCTTTCAGTTGTATCTCAGATGGTGCCCTGTCTCTTCTAGAGTCCGACCGAATTTTTCGCTTTCCATAGCCATGACACGACACAGCAGGACTGCTCTAACCCATCGTCACTCCACCTCAATCTAGCGAACTTTTTGAAGAAAGACCCACAGGATCTTCTACGACTATCAGATCGGAACCCATGAAACGAGGCCAGGTAACTTAGAAATATGTTTTGCTGCGATTTTTTTAACTTTTTCCTAGCCCCAGTCAAAAAGAGTAAGAATGCATTGTTGCGGTATTCATATAATTGGTTGCCTATCTCCACAGTGGCTAGTAGCCGAGCATTACTTCCTGCGAAAGGATTTAAGACTACCCATATAAGCTACTTGATTGGGTTTTCTTTTGTCAAGTGCGGTGTATTTATTTGATTTTCAGGTGCGTTTATTTAATATACATAATGAGCATTAATCAATGATGTGTTGGCCGTTCGGTTCTTCTGCCATCTCTCGGGCAACTACATAATATCTCGTTTATAAAACTTCCTATGTTTATCTGCAAAAAACTTGTCAAAGAGCTGTTTGATAAGGTCTTCGGAAGCAAGGAGTTTTGCAAGGAGCGAAACAAGTGGAAACCTAATGGCGCACGATCTGGGCTATACGGCAGATGTGACAATACATCCTAACCAAGCTTCAACAATTTTGCCTGTGGTCTCGCATTATCCCTTACGATTGATCAGCTCGGGCTTAATTTCTGTAGCTGCTCACAGTAGACATCAGAATTAATCGTTTCGTTCTTTGGAAGCAGCTCATAGCAGACTGGCCCCTTCCAATACCACCAGATTGATAACATCACCTTCCTTTGGTGCATGTCCCTCTTTGCTTGCTTCTCCGATGCATCTTCTCGCCTACTTCAACTTTTTTTCGGCTGACATTGTTGTAGACAATCCATTTTTCATCGCCCGTGATCATACGCTTCAGCTTTTTTATTACGGGAGAAATAGAAAAACCGTTACTTTGACCATAACTACTCATATGTGATATTTCAAATAGCCAGAAATAACTACTCCCATGAGTTTAAAGAAAAAACTTTTGAAAAAAATATTATAGAAATGGTGTTTAACAATCTGAATTATCCAAAAAGTATTCAATCGTTTAATAAAATTTTACAATTTCGTCAAAATGATTCACCGGGGTTTCAGGCCAAGAGTTACTACATACCGGAAAGAGTAATCTCTTTATGTCATCTGGGGAATTACAAAACGAGTTTAACACAAAAGCTAGCGCCGGGGCACTTCGTCGGAGGGCTGCTGATGGTTACCTTTCACCATTCGGGATCGTAAAGAAACAGAAGTGCAAGACTGAAATTTGCAAATGACCATATTAATTATTTCCACACAGTACTATACTCCGACGAATTCAAATTGAATTTAAAGAGAACGGATGAAGTGCAGAAGTCCAGGGGACTTGGAAAAACATCCCAAAGTTTATAATTTCCAATACCTATAATCGAGGGTATGCTAAGAAGCTGTAGTGCGTAATCAAAAACAAAGGTTTCGCTATAAAACATTGATGTTAAATCGTGAAGATCATTATTAAATGTGAATTTCCTATGAAATTGCTTTAGTTTTGGCCAGTTTAAAATGAGATACACAATACAATAGTCACAGTATTTTTATTTTTTTTTATGAAAAATTATTTTTGTTTCTTTTATTTTGTTTATGAATATATTTTCTTGTTTTGTAAAGAAAAACCTAATAAAATATATTGAAATTTAATCAGTTTTACCTCAGAGTCTTGTGTTTATGTAAAAGTTGCTTTAGTTTTGGCCGACACTGTATGTCACGCTCAGATACAAATAAACGCGGAAAAACCCATCTGCTGCAACAAAAGACAAAATCATTTAGCAAGCTGATGCTTGGCTGGACACGAATTCAATACCCTCGAGAAATATCGCACCATACGTAGGCAGTCAAGCGGCGATCACATCCTTAACTTCGAACGCAATAAAATCGTTTGGGTTTCGAAACTCTCGGATATCACAGAGAACAGCGCCGCTGATTAACTAGTCAGAATTGGATACCTGTATCCCATTTGGATGATACGGGCAGCAATTGGAAATGCCTTAAAATGATTTCATCTAACACCTAAATGATCACTGCTCTATAAAGATCACAACATATGATAAATTTGTCAAGCTTCCAACGCTTCCCTAATGATATCAGAATGGATCTGCAACTGGTGTAAGTGCATCTCAAATTGAGATCAATTTAACCTAAACTGGCCTAAAATTTCTGTCTGGTCAGACAAAGACGGAATGATACTCAAGGAAGGTTAAGATTTGTGATTTTTGTGAGACTCGTCTCTGCATGGCATTCCTAAAACCGACAAGAAATAGGTTTATTCTGCTTCAGGTGGTATTCCCCCTATCTAATATAAAAGAGCATTTTCGCGATAAAGTAAAACGCCACTGTTCAATTTCAAACGCGATTAGATAGAAACATCTCACTATTAGAAACTGACTTATGCAAAAAACAATGCAACAAATATTTAAAATCGTAATTGTGTTCTAGTTAAAGTAGCATGTAGCCAACGACTACGTGCTAACTAACCCGTTACCATAATCTCACTTCCATTTACCCACTCCGCACCGCAAATATCATATGTACTATGCAATTAATCACTGAACAATTGCACGTTCAATTTCAAACGTTCATGAGGGAACGCAAACGTATTTGCCTTATGAAGTCACCTGAGAAGTCAGATGTTTCCCCCATCCACTTGCTTACTCACCCGATTTTACTGCCAATCAAATATGCAATATCCAACAACAAAATTACCAACTAACTTTGGGATTGTGATGAAGAAAAAATAAATAAAAATCCTTGACCATAACCTAGAGAATTCGTCAATTCGTTCTCCCAACGAAGTGCTTCTTCTACCATATACTCTTATAACCATGTCAAGATCGGACCGTTGCCGAAAATACCCGTCCAAATTTTTTTTCCTTATTTTTATTTGTTTCTGAATTTTTTTGATTTTTCAAGGTCAAATCAGCTCTCAAAAAAAAATCTCATATCTGTGCAATTTTCGATGGAGAATACACAATCTCAAAACCAATACCGAGATACACATGTGGTGGGGCTTTGCTATCAGAGCCTCCTCTTAGCTCAGTGTGATGTATTGGTGCTTTTTGCTGTTGTTGTTTCTAAATTTAATGGAGTACTAAAATAGTAATCACGCTACGAATCTGTGCAGATACATATGTACATATGTACATATGTGTATGACTACGCCGGCGATAACAGAAAGAGAGTGACTAGAGCGTTCCCGGTTCCCAGAATGAAAACAAGTTTAAAGATACATACTTGTGGATCGAATCTGCTTTGCGCTTTTTTTGGCAGTCAGTTTTTGTTTTCTTCTTCTTCTTGTTTATGTGACGATTGTGCGTACTTCGAAGGAAAAACAAAATACAATTTGGCCCGGATCCGAACCCGAACCCGGACGCAGAATTCCCTAAAATAAGTCAAGCTAAGCAAAACAAAAATCCTCCAAAACTAAAACATATACGTGGTCGTACATAGGAGAAGACCTAGCAAGTTTAATCCTTTTCTAATCTCCTGGATGAGATACTTTGCACTTTTTACAGGAGCAAAAACAAAAAGGTGTAAAAATTGTCACCCGAGGAAGGAACTCCATTCTAAAGAGGGAATCTCTCTGTTTTCTGCACATCTGATTGTCCTTGCCTGGGAAAGCATGAGGAAACAAATGCAAAACTTTGTTGTGGAGGGAGGATTTGACTTTGTTCTAAGGATTTTGTCATCGTCATCCTTGTCGGTGTATGGTTAGAGTTTGCTCTCACGGCAGCAGCAACCTGTTTTCCGACTCTCGGTTACACTGTGCGTTGGTAGGTAGGCCCAGGCCGAACGACAAAATGCGGTTCAACCATAACACGCTTTCACTCCTTTGAGAAGAGTATTCGTACTCGTACTTGTATCTAGACGTATTCTTAGTAGTCATAGTCATAGTCATAGTGGGATACAGGTTTTGCCATGACACGATGACGATAATAACGACGACTACGACAATTCCGATGAGTGCAGCTAAAGCTTTCATAATCTCTTTGTTTCACTTTCCCTTGCTGAAGCTAGGGTCGTTTGCGGCTGTGGGAAGGCAAACTGCATGACACTGCAGATGCAGTGTCCTACCATGGGCTTTACAAGTGGCAATGTTTACGAATACTACATAGATCCCATTCCCAGAGCACCATATGCTTGAGTTAGGAAAATAAAACAAATGTAGAGCGTTTTAAGGTTGTCTGTTGTTGCGAAATTGGAGAATGGGGAATTTGTTATCTATTTTCTTGTTTAGCACTTTGTAGTATAAATGCACAAACACAACTAAGAGAACGAATTATCATTTATCACCCCCGTTTGGAATTATACAATTTTGTTTAATTCGTATGTAGCTGCAGTGTTGCCACGTGCAAAAATTGTTTTGACTGTATTGTTTGTTTATTTTTTGTTTTTTAATTTTCAGGAAGGAAGGGAAAATGCTTTTGGTTATTGCTATGGCGATGAAGGTTGCGACCTCCAATAGTATTCAAGATGAAGTTTTCGTTGCCTTTGATGGGTCTTAAAAAAACATATGTATGCGTGCGACTCAGCATTCTTCTGTTTAGACTATTCGTACATAGCTTTAGCATTTACATAGCCGAAATTCGTTTCCAACACTACGAGTACATTTTGGAGAAGTACTCAAAAATAATGATAATAACTACTGTGACAATTTCACATAAACTTCGGTTTTTGAGGGTAAGTGAGATGGTTTGGCAATAACTTGCACTGCCATGTTGTAACACTGTCCTTTTGTTCTTCAGAAAGATGCTCAAATACAGAGTGTGCAGAAAAGGGGACCTACGGTTTTTTTTCCTGATTCCAAACGGCGAAAGAATAAGATATTTTTCATAGATACAAGTTTTAACTTATAAGGTTTGACAGTGTTTCTCAAACGTCTAGACCCTCTGGCGTATTAGCCGACAAACTTAATCAATTTGAAGGAAAGAAAGAGAGATACCGATGTACAGAGCATTCCATAAGCAAGTTGTACGGCTTCTGAAAGAACCACGATATTTCAATGTATGTCCAAAATTGGGCTTGAGGGTAAACTGATGAGCATTCATAGCGACACGGGTTTCAAGGGGCGAAATGCTACTGGCAATTTCAATGAAGCACGGTGGTGAAAATAGCGATAGAACAAGGTGAGACACGAGACATTTCGTCGGCGTTCGAGCTTGTCTATTGACTGGGTGATATTAGCATCACATATGAGTCTTATCGCACGGTTTTGAAACCTATCTAGCAGGTGCAGGGAGGTTTTAGGAGCATCTGACCAGATGTGGGCATTGTACTCCAATTTTGGGCGTATATTGGGATGTATGCATATTGGGATCAGATCAGAGGGGATAAGCTGGATTCCATACGAGTATGTACCAATAGAAAAAATCTAAATTTATTACCAGCAGAGCCCCATAAAAAAACATCACCATGTTATCATAATCGTTATGGGAAATCGGACTAAAATGGAATGAAAATTGCGAGTAATTTCCATATTCCTGCAATGCCAATCATCTTGTCGAAGGAGGCACCATTCTTGACTGCAAGGCCTGTCAGATAATCAGTCATATATCACTTGAGAGGCAACCAGAGGATAACCAGAACATTAGTTGAGGAATAAGTTAGTTTTTTTGAAACTATCTAAACCAGCTCTGAAACCGAGGGGGAATAGATGTAGGGATGCCCCGAGATGGAACGTTATTGCAATATCCAAGCCCAATAAGGAGAAATCTTAATAAGAAAACCTAATTGGTCTAACATCTGAAATTGAAGAAATATCAGTAATAGGGAAGAAGAAACTTGTACCAAATACTCGTACTATGCTTAATAAAGCAATTGCGACAATAACAAAAATCATTTTGGGAGAAAAAAAAATTAACTTGAAAATACTTTCGACGCTGAACAAGTAGTTAAGATCTGGTTTCTTCCTAGTCCTTTCAATCACCATCCAACAGAAAACCATTGTTCATTCTTTCAATAAGGTTATCATGAGCTCTTGATTGTGGCCCACACAAGTCCTAGAACATACAGAAAGATACAGAACGTAAGTAAAGTATGAGTAGTTCCAAATGAAATTCGTGTCTTAAGTCCATAGTTGTCTATTTTTTTAGGTTAATTAAAAACTCTCCAATCCCAATAGTACTCTAAAAGAATAATTTGTGCTTATTTTCAATTCAGAGTCAAAAAGCAAATAATTTTCAGATAAAAAAAAGACAGGTCTTATATGTTGTAAAATATTGGAAAAAATTTGTGGGCTCTTTGGCCCCATAATTTATGTAAATAAGGTGGGAAAATAAGAACATTAGCGCAGCATCAATACAGTAGGCAACGAAGTAGATGGTAAGGAGCCAAACTTTTATTTATTTTTATGGGAACTAACGAATATTTGGTATCATGGAATCCTCCAATTAGGCTTAACGTCAAAGTTACTTTGAACGACATAGTTGAACATATAACTTAGTATTCAGAAGCAAAAATGGACGAAGATCACCCATTAATCGTCATGAGATATCTAAGCTGGCCTTAAAGTACGAATACTTTACATTTACAATACAATAAAGCCACAAGGTGCTGATTGCTGATTGCTTGTTCTCGACTTACAACTCGTGTTATTTAAGGAATCTAAGTATTCCGAGCGGCATTATATGAGGAAAAAGCCTTTTGTGGCCTTATGTGCTTGGATGCCAGACATTTTCCTAAGTAGTGTTCAGGTATTTTGTCGGATATCTGATCTAAAGACTTAATTGCGGCTTGGTTGTCTGTTCCTGTAGCAATGCTTTGTGGTACTTTTTATTCAGATTTTATTTGTGAAGTTCTGTAGTTTATAGATTACACTTATAGATTTCGGCTCCGGGCCCATATCTGAAAATTATGGTGAGAAGACGTATAAGTATGGGGATTTGGGGTTATAACCACAAGTCGAAAGAATGTACGAGGGGTGTTCAACATATTCTCGGTATCGGGGTGAAGCTGTGGTTGTATATATAAATTGATTTATTTATCAAGTAGCACTATTATTTTAGTGCATTCATGTACAATTTCATATAAATGTGATTATTAATTCGCGTTTTATCTCTAGTTAAACAGAATCATAATGGCAACTGAGACGATGATGGTGAAAATTGAGCATCGCGCTGTAATTAAATTTCTCACTAAGCAAGGAAAAAGTCAAAAAACTATTCATGAAGAGATGGTGGCTGTTTACCAGGGTTCCGCACCTTCATTATCAACTGTGCAAAAGTGGTCAAGTGAGTTCAAAAGAAGCAGAGAGAGCATTGAAGACGACCACCGCTCCGGCGCCCCGGCTACTGCTTGTACGGGAGAAAGCATCAAAGAAGTCGAAAAACTTGTTCTTGAGGATGCCCGAATAAAGGTGAAAATGATGGCAGAGATCACCAAGCTTTCAATTGGTACCATTCACACCATTCTTCATGACCATCTTAACCTTTCAAAGGTCAGTGCAAGGTGGGTGCCACGAATGCTCACAGCGCCTCAGAAAAAAAGTGAGAATCGCATGCTGTAGAGAGCTTTTGGAGATGTGTAGTGAGAACGCGGACGGTGTTATGGATCGAATTGTTACTGGGGACGAAACATGGGTCCACCACTATGACCCTGAAAGCAAACAAGAGTCCATGCAGTGGCATAAAAAAGGAACAGACCCCCCGAAGAAGTTCAAAGTCACTCCGTCTGCCGGGAAGCTCATGGCCACAGTTTTTTGGAACTCAAAGGGAATCTTGCTCATTGAGTACAAAAAAAAAGGTGAAACCATCAACGCCACATCCTACGCTTCCACTTTGCATAATTTGCGGTAGGAAATTAAAAAGAAAAGACGGGGTAAACTCGCAGCGGGTGTGTTGCTTCTTCACGACAACGCTCCTGTTCACACGGCGCGAGTTTCCAAGGCTGTTACGTGAGATTGTGGTTTCGAAGAAATCCAACACCAACCCTATAGTCCAGACCTTGCCCCTAGTGATTATTTCCTGTTTCCGGATTTGAAAATATGTCTTCGTGGAAAAAGATTTTCGGATGATGAAGAACTCAAGTCGGCAATAAATGGGTATTTTGCAGAGAAAGAGGAAATTTATTTTTTTGAGGGTTTAAAAAAGCTTATCTCAAGATGTAACAAATGCATTGATGTTAGGGGAGATTATGTTGAAAAATAAAAACAATTTAAATTGAATTCGCATTTCCTTCATATCGATACCGAGAATATATTGAACGCCCCTCGTAAAAAAGATATTTTTTGTGTCAAGTGCGCTAGTAATCGCGATGCTAGGAGTTGTAAGAGGATTTCATTAAAATGTTATAACTGTGTCATTTCTAATATAAGATTGGGCTTGAATCTGGATACAAAACATGACTGTCGAACCGATTAATGCGATGTGTTCAAAAAGTTACAAAAGTTACAAATCATAATTGTAACAAACGATTTTGATGGCTTGGTGCTATCCGAAACCCATGTAACTAATGATTTCATGAATTGTGAATTGTGATCATAGACAATTTTATCTTAGTGGACAGGTGCGATACAGAATCAAAACACAATGGTGGACTTTTAATATATGCAAGACGGGAACTTGAAGCTGCAAATGTTAAGCAATATGGTAAAAACATGGAGGTATGGTGATCAGTTACAACGCTCTCCAAGTGCAAGTAGTAGGCCATTTTTTGATCAGTTTGCTAAATTGATGGATGAACTTTATGATCTTGATCAAGATGTAGTGATCATCGGTGATTTCAATATTGACTAAACATGCTCCGATAACATCTATAAAGAGACTCGGATATTATCAAGTGATAACAATACCGACAATAATTACGAGTACATAACACTCAAGTACGTAACGTAAAAATAAGTGACCTCGAAATAATCTTGATAGATACATATACTCGTAAAATGTGACAAACCAATTAGATAAAAGAAATTAGTCCCTTGTTGCAGAAAAGACAAAAACCTATTTGACAAGTTTTAAATACAAATTTCTTAAATAACCAGTGTATGTGTGAGTACGAACAAATTAACGCTTCAGTTTTTGTACCAAATACAATGAGTGGTTTAATAGTTTTTTGAGTCATTTAAAGAAATTAAAAATTAGAAAATATAAAAGAGCAGCGTTAAGTAGATCAGAGGATGATTGGACAGACTAATGTGAAAAGACCATGTGAAAAATTGTTTTTATTCAGAAAATGCTACTCGTAAATTTAATTAAAACATCATGGAAAGAAGATTTAGCCAAACGAAAAACTATTTACTGCGTGTTTCTTGACTTAAAATGTGCATTCGAACCGATAAATAAAGTTATTTTAGTAAAGAAAATGAATAAATTTGGTATAAAGGGGAACGAACTAAAGTGGTTTCAATCATACAAATATCAAAATCCACAGTGAAATCTGACTCAATTGAAGTGGAATTTGGTGTCCCTCAAGGATCCGTCTTAGGGACTTAGGGTGGCCGTTGCTCAAGTGGTAGTGTGTTGACTTCCCAATCGAACGGTTCGGGGTTCAGTACCAGCCGTGACGACATTTTTTCAGGCAACTGAAATCTCGTGAGGTGAATGGTTGCCTAAATACAACACTTAGTCAATACAACACTAATAATTTAGTCTCCTCATTAAATGTTGGATGCCATCCATGGAGCGAAATAACCAATAGATCCAAATATCTTTCTCTCTCTCTCTATCTAATTTTCTGAAAACCTTAACCCGTGCTCCGGCATTTTAAAAGTAGTCATACCCTATTTAAAAAAAATTTAAAATTTATCTGCGATAAAAAATGGTAATCTTGCACTGTTTGCGGATGATGCCGTTATGTGGACTGCCTTCCAAATCTCGGAAGGTTCGGTGTTCGAATCCCAGCCTCGCCCGAAAGACATTCATTTTTTCAGTTAACGAAAATCCAGTAAGGAGTAGTTGACTAGAAATCAACATAAAGCCAACTTCCACTAAGAGCTAAATAACCACTGAGTCCAAACATCTTTCTTTCTCTCTCTATCCCATTTTCCAAAAAATTAACACATGCTGAGGCATTATTAGTGTATTCATACAAACTTGAGTGTTAAAGTAATTTTTAAAAAATAAAATGTATGTCTCCGGTACTAGAGAAATATACTCGTATTGTAAACATAAATTACAGAAAGATTTAGATCGCGTCAACTTTTGGCTTTTAAAAAACAGACTTAAACTCAATATCAATAAAACGAAATTTCTGATATTGAATGAAAAAGCAGTGTAAATAACATTACGGTAGGCGGTGTGGATATTAAAAAAGTAAATGAAATAATGTATGTATGTTAGGTGCCATATGTGCCTATTAGTTTTAAGTTAAATTCGTTAAAACTTCTGTCTGTTAAACAAAGAATTCTTAAGAATGTTTTAGTATATGTTTTTGAAATAATCAAGAATATGATGCCAAAATATTTACCAGACAATATAAAATTTGTTAGAGACTTGCAACAGTCTCTAAATGCTAGTGACCAAAGTTCATTCATATATAAAGACTTTAATTTATTTAATTGCTTGGAAAATAGAACAAAAAATGAAACTAACGTAAATATCTACATATATTTAAAAATATACGTAATAGAATACGTTAAATCGGAATACTGAAGAGACCCCGACTCGTGTTTTAATAGTCCAAGACTGAAGGCAGTCAGAGTTCAACTGTGACAGCTCATCTCGTAATGTGGGTAAAGTGAAAAAATGCAGCAAATTAAGTTACATAGATCATCTAAAAAAAACTAGGATCAGACGGGATGAGGATGAGGTGGCACTAGAATAAGAGCTATACAACTTTGAAATAAACAATAACGGCAGAAATTGAAATTCAACCAAAAACCGTTAGTCATTATAAAGAATGGATCATGACATTATGTTTTGGGCACGATTTCAGAGATAGAACTTTTTCGGCTGTTTTTGATGGAACGCATCTTGTCGATCCACTCCTTCGAGCATTGCTGAGACACGGTGAATAGTGGCTTTCAGGCCTGCATCAGCCATGGTAACGTGGCTTTGCTTCCTACATCAGCTGGATCTACTGGACAGACAAATGCCAAAATGTTGGTATCGACGACAATTCCGTGTCTTCCGCCACACTCACAGTTTCACCTGTCCGCACCTTACGTGTTATGAAATACATATATGCACAACACAAGGAATAGCGACCTTAGTAGGTCGATTATGAGGACTTAAACAATCATGTTTCTTCTATACATTTCGCGAATGAAAGATTTTTAAAATAAGTCTGAATGATACGGAGCGTTCTTCTAGCATAAGGTCTATATAAAAGACTGTCAAAAATGACAGCACGGTTTGAAAATGATCAGTCAATTCAAAATAAACAAAACCCTTTACAATACCAAATAAACAATCTAGGTGGTGGTTGTATTAATCTGATGTTCTACTCAAATTATAAAGAAGAACTCAGAATCGGAAGTGATGTACAAAAGCTTCTAATTCAAACCGCTAAAAGGGAACCATCATATTGTACACAAATCGACTCGATAAAATGTCAGTTGAATGAATAGTTACGGATTTCGCCTGTTCCCTGTGGTTTGTAATGTCTCATTGGCCACAGAACCTAGCCTGACTTTTATATGGTAAACTGGGGCATATTCGGCAAAGCTGATTTCGATATGCAGCACTATGATTCAGAGAACGACGACGATGGCTCTGAATGCAGCCTTTATGAGTAGTTTCATAATTTGACATTTGTACATTCTTGTTCAAAAAACCAACGTTCATATTTGTGTCTTTCCCTCAGACGTTGTTATTTTGGGTATTAGGTAAGCAAGCAATCTTTAATCTCAATTTATTGAATACAAACCCAGTTTTTTGTGATTCGCTTGTGTATTTAATTGTATGATAAAGTGAAATTCAATATAAGAATTCGATTGTATTTTGGAGTGCGTTTAATTTATGTTGTGGAACGAAATTTGAGAATATATTATATATATATTTAACATTTCATTAATTTGCTCTAACAAATTGTCCCTTTTCGAAAATTATCATATGAATATGTGGTAAAAAATGATATATCACATCCAACAAATTGGGATTTTTTTTTTAAATAACTTAACACTCAAGTGGATATGAATACACTTAAAGTGCCTGAGCACGTGTTAAGTTTTCTGGAAAATGGGATAGAGACAGAAAGAAAAATGTTTGGGCTCAGTGGTTATTTCGCTCCATGGGTGGGCATCCAACATTTAATGGGGAAACTAAATTCTTAGTGGAGGTTAACTTGTTGTTGGTTTCTAGTCAACTACTCATCTTACTTGATTTTCGTTAACTGAAAAAATGAACATGTCTTTCCGGCGAGGCTGGGATTCGAACACCAAAACTTCCGATTTGAAAGCCAGTCCACTACCACTTGAGCCACGGCCACACGAGATGTTTCTAAAGAAGGATGATTGACTATATGATTTAAAAAAAGGAATCAGAGTAAATATTGGGGGAATTTTACGATAAAGATATTTATAACCTTCATGAATCGGGAATAACGACTATTCTGGAGACCCCAAAGGTATTTAAAATAATATGTTGATTAATTTCTTTATGGGTACACACATGCTTAAAATTGCTTCAAGGTGCTTGCTCAAAAAGAACAACGAGATATTTGTCAAGTGTCGTCAGCAGAACGTGAAACCTTGGTAACAAATGTGGGTGTCGTAAATAGTACTGGAAACCACCTACCACCTATCTACATACATCTTTCTATGTCAACGACTCAATGAGAGATTTTTGACATTAAGTTTTCCAGGCTCTTCCCCCTTACTCAGTGAGAGTGGTTGGATGGATTTGAAACTCTTTGTCGATGTTTTAAACATATTCAAATCAACACAAATTGTTCTAAGAACAACCCAATACTTTTGTTTCTAGACAACCGGCCTCGGTACTGTCAATTTTTCAAGAGAAAATGATATCATTCTTTTATCTTTCCCACTGCATACCTACACATCGTCTTCAGCCGCTTGATGTCGAGGTATTCTACCCTTTTAAAAAAATTGCCGAATGATTTTATGTCTGCAAACAAAGGGAAGAGGATAAAAATTCATGACATTGCCATGTCGTATAGTAAGTAGTACAATTCATTACGTGCCGAATGTTCCCTACTAAATGGCGAAGCTGCCCCCGAGTTGGGGGCAGTTCGTCGAAATGGCTTATGTTTTTAAAACACGAAAATGGTCAAATAAAATGATTTATAAAAATAAACTGTATTCAAATCATTACTCACAAATAGTAAAATTATTTGAGGCTGCATGGAAATTTGCATTTGATATATACGTACATTTGTATATATATATTTATATATATAAATTTATATTTAAGACTTTGTATATATTGTAGGTACTCGTATATACACATGTATTGTAAATGAACGAATTTGCTCCATTTTGCCATATATGGTATGTTACAAATTGCCAAAATAGACTTCTACCTGAATGCCTGTTTTTTATCACATTTTTTTTCTGTTCTGAAAAAAATCACTGGTTTCCTTAACATTCCACAAAATATGATATCATGGTAAGGAACGCCACTTAAAAATACATTCAAAACCATTATGTATACATGGCACCTTATCAGGGGTGCTTTTCAGTTTTCACTGCCCCAACAAGTCACACTGCATCAAAGTTGCACTCTGGAAAAGCAGCACTTACAACTACTTGTACCAGTATCTACCTACAACATTGAATATGTACATTAAGCAATAATGGCTACCGCCATTATTTTGTAAATTAACTAATTTATTGCACTTTTAAGTAAACATCATCGTCAGTCACCTGGCAACACCAGGGCAAAGGCAATTGTATGCCGTCGCACGTAATCCATGCCAGCATGTGAACGCGATACTTAAACTCAACTCAAGTCAACAAGCGCACATGAAAGTTTTGCTTTTGCCGCCTTCTTTTTGCTTCTGTGTATATTTTTCTGCTTTTTTATTTATTTTCTGTTATTGCCGCTTTGCCTGGCTACTTTTTGGCCATGTGTTATGTAGGTACGTATGCCATACACGTTACAGGGTACATGCCAATCTTTGTTTGTTCTCTCTTCATCAAAGCTTTGACATCATTTGAGATCACCGACACCAACATCGGTCTTGTGCTCGCAGTAGTGTTGTCGTGAGTATGAGCTTTTTGAAGGTATTAAATTGAATAAAATAGTACTTAGTACCCAAATGTACGTAGAATTGAAATTTTAAGGCTTCAAGCATAGGTTGCTAGTAGGTAGCTTAGATTTAGACATGTTTTCCGAGAGCGTGCTACAATCTTCTGTAAAAACAGAAAAACTATCTGTTCTTTTCTTATTTAAGTAGGACTTACGTTAGTACTCAAATTGATGTCATTCGATCATAGATGATGACGCTTGAACAACGATATCAAAATAAATATATGTATATCTATATATATATATTGGATATGTACGAGTATATCGATACGCGTAACTACATAATCGTTCGTCTAGGAACGATGTAATAATGTCATACGGCCAAAACGTCAAAGGAACATGGCTAGGTACTGATAACACCGCCGGTGTAAGTAATATGGGAGAAGATCAAAATTTCTTTCTTGTGCGTTCACTACCTGAAAGATTTTAGTCGAAGGTTTTGGCCTACATCTGCGCAAATATTTTTTGGTTAATGCAATAAGTTAACAACAAGTTTATTCTTTCACTGAATGGAATCTTAACGAGTTATTGATTGAAAATTATTTTATTGATGTTCCGACATAAGCACAATTTTTGGCACACCAAGCCGCATATATAGGGAAACCTATCCAGAAGACACAAACTCCAAAATATATTTATATATTCATTTTTGCAAACTGACACTGAACTTGCGATTTTCTGCCGACTTCGAACGTACCACTTTCGTAGGTATGTTATTGCCTGCCGAATGAGTGGTTACTCTTCGATATTGGGCGAGATTTGATTCCAGACTCTCTTGTGAAGTAGTCGAAAAGCGTATCCACTGCCACATGGTACCACTAACCAGTGTCGCTTATTACCATATTAAAAACGTACCAAAGGGATTTTGTTTAGTTTTGAAACTATTACTGTTGAGGCACCGCGTAATATAAAATTAAATGCCTATGTTAACGCACCATACAGCTATCGAACCATACTACTCTTACAAATGGGACCCTTAAAACTCATAATCAATCAATCGTATCGATAAACTCAAACAAGATTGATTGATATCATTCAATTCGTTTGATTTAGATTAGATTAGATGATTTTTATTTTATTCAAAAAAATCTGTTAACATTGCTTTGCCGTCTACCAGGCGGACAACTATAAATTTTTAATAAGAATGATTGCTTTCATTAAAAGAAAAGCACGGTTTTAAAATTATGTATTTTCTATAAATTTCCGGTAGCTTAGAGCCTTGACGCTGCATTCGTTAAGAACCAATATAATATTCTTCGACAAGAACACATCCACATTGAATCACAGTCTCCGTATTTCCTTTAAAACTGGGCATCTTCCCATAAAATGTTTAGTAACTTCCCTTTCCTTCAAGTTACATATGTAAGTCAAACAAGAGTGGAAGGTCATCTCTATGTGGAATGTAATTAAGCTTTTAAGGTTTTCCCACCAACTTAAATATGGTTCCTATTTCATTGGTGCCGTATTTATCTTAGAAGTAGTTCTTTTCACATAAGTTCTGATTTAGGCATTCTACATATAGATCCCGAAGCTTGCTCAACGTAGGTTTCACGAGCCGTCATGTCCACTTCAGATATTAGATGACCGAGTCGCGGTTTCCATTCTTCACCATCGCAGGCCTTGAAGTTCAGCTCAAACTTACTTGACAGTTCTAGCACTTCTTTGAACCATCATGATTTTGTCTATATTGCAGTGTTATTATTTTTGGCAATCTTTGATTTAGCATTTTAAGAACTTTAAGGATATATTCCAGCTGGAGTTTAAGACTTTTGATAAAGAGTAGAGATAAACCTGTTTCCGTTATTATCATGTTGTTTGGTGTATTCAGTGAAATACAAAATTCTTATTTGACGAAATAACTTAACAACTTCTCGACGATATCGTACTGATTGCGTTCCGGCGCTTGTGGTGAGTATAATATTATCGCCTCAGCTACAGAGAAAAACAGCAATAAAGTTATCATTAGAGCATTTATTCCAAATGCTGTTAATAGCTGTTTTGGACTTTACCAGTTTCGCCATGAGAGGAATCTCCATATTAAGGTTTTCTTGTAAGGCATACTCCCAGGTATCTGTTATCCAGTTAATCAGGTTAACGTATTTCCAGTTTTCTCTTCTAGCTTCTAGCTGTAGTGTTTCCGGGGTACTCACCAGTAACACTATATCATCTGCGAATAAAAGTGCTTTAAAAGAGACCCTCAGGTAGCGCATCCGAAGAGACTATATACACAATATATGTAGTTAGGGTAGCTACAACTTTGAGCTATTAAGGGACATTATCTACCTAGCTGGAAAACTTGCGAAGAGTCACCCGAAGAAAGACTGTATACAGGACCCTGATCATTCCAATCCCTTAACAATGAAAATGCTCTCGGGCGTTTTGATAGAAAAGTTCTTTGCATAATTTTCGGTTTCGTTTGCATCAATGGAGAATGGAAGAAACGCTTCAAAAGCAGACTGTATGGGGCTGTATAGCGATGCCGACCTCGTCAGAAAAGCTCCGATAACTCGGCTTAAAAGGCTAGGTCACGTTGAGTGTTTTTGATTCTTACCCAGAGAGACAAAGCTTTAGAATACGATCTTGTCTTGGGTAACGCCCATAAGTGGGAATGGACCTCAAACAACTTCCTGTGAACAATTTGAGGCTACTGCTAGCATGTTAGGTGAGGCCCTTGTCCATCCCAGATTGTAGCGCCATCTAAATATGTGAGTAAGGTACAATATACAACAAATTTTACAAGTTATTTACAAAATCACGCGCATTGGAGCACGCTCAACTGGCTATTAAATGAATAAGTTGAAAAGGCCTGTTGGTTAAGCTGCATGTTTACTTCGCATTCTGGATGTTGAAAGTGAAAAATTACGTCCTCGCAAAAGGCCTTCAAAGTATCAAATATACTACCATAGTGCTGCAAACGACAACGCCAATCCAATCAAAAACACCAATCCGAAAGCAAGACAAAGAAAGCTACGGAGAATAGCTTCTCTAAGAGAACGAAAGAGATGTCGAACAGGCAATTAAGAACAACAAAAGAGAGAACAAAGATTGAGTGTTTTTTTTTACATTTGCACATGTATGCCATGTGCATGCATGAACCCTGATTATACGGAGAAACACAGTTATACCAGCGAGCAAACCGCCCAATTTTTGTATACAAAGAGACTGTCAGAAGCAGAACGACAAAACGAAAGAATAAAAAAAATGAGTAATAGGTGATGTAGATGATTTTTTTTCTTCACTTTATATGTCCAATTGGAATTAGATTTTTTTTTATCGAAAACAAAATTTTTTCTTTCTTCTTGCGAAAAGGGGAACACAGTTTTGGAACATACTTTGCCTCCAAAAACGGAGTGATATCGGAAAAATAATTTTTATAAACTTTAACCACAGTAGGTTGCGTGAATGTGAGGAACATAGGCGAACATAGGCAATTAAAGTTATCAACTGCGAATTACCTAATCCCCAGAGAGAGGGAAAAATGACCACCGCCACACACGGCCAAATGGAGCCCGAAAAACCCCGACACTTCTTAACTAATGAACGTATGACGAATGACCGATTTCAGGAAAAAACCAATTTAAAATAAAAGTTCTTACCTTTATGTTTCGCAAGGAACAAAAACAAAATCAAACTGTTGCTGTAACCGGATGGTAAAACGTTTGGTTTTGCACTTTTTTTTTCTTTTTCTATTCACAAAGAGATCACCACTTCACGGATTTACTGCGTTCCAAAGAAAAATATTTGTTTTTGTTTGCTTTCTCGAGAAATCAATTTTCATATGACGAGTTCTAAAAATATAAGAAATTTCTTAATAAAATTGAACAAAAAAAGTTCCACTGAATACGAGTAAACCGAACCGCACTTGTTTTCGTTTTCCTCGTTCCACGCACCCGTAGACGAGCAGTGTTTTTTTCCGTTCTCCCTTTCTTTTTACTCACCCAATGTATAAAGTGAAAATCAAATTTCTTGCAGTGTCGTGGAATTAGTGGACTCGAGTGTTCCAAATAAGAATCAGAGAAAATAAATTAAAGCAAAAAATAAAAGAAAATAGATTTCGCGAAAACAGACGGAGAAAGAGTAATGTACAAGAAATGAGAGACGAAAGATAAAATGAAGATAGCACGCGTTATAATTCAGTGAAATCAGAAAACGGAGCGGAAAAAAAACAGTCAGTTCGCCTGGCAACTCTGAGTGTTGTGGGACTCTCTTAAGTGTGAATGTCATGCATTGTAGCAGATATGAAACACGTCAAACAGTCTTGTCGTCACAGATAGAATTTTGGGGAAAAACTCGGAAAATGTTTTTTTTTTTAGTTTATTTGAAACCAAGTGAAAGGAAGTTTTTGTCTAATTATTTGCTCTTACGAACACTGTCCGTCGATGACACGTTATTTGTACTAATTTGCTGTTTACCCGCAGACGGAAGAAAGCAATGTTGCCGCAGTTTTCACTGGTGCACGATAGTCCAGTGGCAGTCTGGCCTAACTCATCTGGCTGTGGTGCTGTCGTAAAAAATTGCAGAGGAAAAAGTTCTTGCATTTCAAGGGATTTTTGTATGAATTTAGATGATAACTTTCTCTTTGAAAGAGAGACGAAAGGGTACTTGAATTTATTGGCAGAGAGTTAGAACATCGGTACTGCCAGATGTCATAAAGGAACAATTTAGTGAATTGTAATGTCTTTTTATGAAAATTTCTCTATATTCTGAGAATATAGATATATTCTGAGAATACAATATATCTAATTTTGTTGTACTCTCAAATCCAGGAAATGTCAAATTTCAGTCAGAGTTCATGTCTACAAAAAAGACAAAACATAAAGTTAGATTTGGATGTTCATACATAAGTTAAATCCATAAAATTGCGGGTGGTGAGTTTTGATTTCGATTTCTTAGGTTATCTGTACAACCTGCCACAGCGTGAATATTTGTAAGTAATCAGTGATTAGAAGCCCTACAATTTCATTGATATTGACCAATCAGATCGTTGATAAACGGCCTCAGGCGGTAAAACAATAATACAATGCGTTCACAATGGGCGCAGATTAGACTGTCTCATTTCTTTCGAATCGAGCAAACGATTAGGTAAAACTTCTGGACTTTGTTCTCCAAAACCGGCTATATGCTATATATTATATACATATATATATATTGCTTCAACTATAGCAATTGACGGACATCTCACAAAATCCTCCCACTTTTCCCACTCCTAATGCCTGAAACAGATATGCAGCAATGCACATGAGACACACGTGCCGTAAAATGTGACATTTCATTGCATTGAATTTTGTTGTTGTTCCTCCATTTTCATCAATTATATAAAATTCGGATCCATATAAAGAAACTGCTGTTTTGAAAATACGTCAAATAACTTATAATGTACTAAATTGAACTAATTTGCAATTCTATTACATCGGGTGTTTGCTTCTATAGAAAACAATGTTCTCTAATTTTGTTGCACGAGTTTTACTGCACATGTGTTTCAGGCATAAACTTAACTTTTTTGGAAGTTTGACGATTATTTCTATGTTCCTCTTGTCAGGGAAAAATTTGTTTTCGCAGGCTCTCTCTACCAGCGGATGCAGGTACTCTGAAGTTGCTGTTGGCCCTGCTCTATAAAGTTCTTCTGGAATACCATCAAATCCCACCGTATTGTTCTTACTGATCTTGTCTTTATTGGGAGCTCTGATACTCATTGCTTAAATTCCTTGCGAAAGATGTTCCCTTAGGTTTTGAAACACTGAAGGGTTCTTTATTCGACGTTATACTCGTACCTGGTCATCTTTGATATGTTCCGGAGACTTTTTATTGAAGCAGTCATCTCTGCGCTTGTTTCAAATGTTCATCGACTTTTAAATTGAAAGCTTATCGGCAGATAGTTGGTCTGGTTTTTCATAAATTTCATGGTACCTCCTACCGTTCACCATTGTCAACTGGTTGTAATAATTGTCCTTCTCGTCCTCAATTGCCAGATTTGTTATGATATAGCAATGTAAGATGGCAAAGACTCTTAATCTACTCGAGAATTTACATACTCGTATGTGTTAAAATTGTTTCACCGTAATACGACTAAGGCTGTGGGGGCATTCTAGGGCATCAAGCCCCCCCCCCACCCCCCAGTGATGGTTATTGCTTAGACATCGACCAGTACGTTATAGTAACTGCTAAAGAGGGCAGAAATAGCGCCTATTTAGATGCAAATTCAGAAGAAGACTTATCAGGTATGTGAGCGGACGTCTAATTACAGTCCTGTCGCCCGAACAATATTCTTATCATGATCTTAAGTTTGAGCTTGATGATTTTAGCACCAACTTAGTGCATCTCTGGCGTTATATTGATAAGATCTAGGAAAATGAACTTATCATCTTTGCGCCGATGGTGGGGCGGTTTTATTTGCAAGGTAAGCTAAATCTGCCGAGGACGAAGTTCGAACAGGAACTTTCTGGCAAAAGGTTGAATATGAACAATAAGTTAATCGTTGGCTAAAATTTGAAAGCATACTTCCGTATTCTACTGGCCAACAAATAAACCATTCAACACGAGCAGAACTTCCGTTTACCCGTTCAAGAAAATGTTTGATATTGAATCTATTCTCGAAAGCTAGAGAATTAACTGTTCACTTCCCATCTGTTCACTCAGCTTCCAGCTGAGTTTGTCCAAGACTTTCATTGAGATTAGTGGATCTACATTGAGAGCTTATTTAAAGGAGATTTATTCAGGTCTTCTAATATTAAGAGTAATATGCCCGAGAATGCTGATTGGAATAGGGACTCCTCAATATTATCCAGCAGACAGTTCAGGGCAGCCTCTAACACTTTTCCTTTGGTTTGCGTACGAGTATACTGTACTGTTTAACGAAGTATATGATAGCCAGAATTAGCGATGCCAGGAATACGTCTACGTACGAAACACACACCCGACAACCACTCTCCCCACCGTACTGCCATTAGGTATTAATTCGCGTGGTTGGTTAGGTTTCTGCTGCTTCTGAGGCTTCTACTGTTGCTTTTCTTAGCCTTTCTATTCTCCGTAGCTCATTCTTTATATCAGTTCGGTATAAGTTTATATGTCCATCTGCCTTTCGTTGTATTATATTATCCCAACGAGTTTGCCACATTCCCTTGGCATCATGTTGGCTTAACGCTCTTCTGTTATATATCCTCAACATTTTGTCTGCAAGAATGTCTACGGGAACCATTCCAGCTATAACAAAAGCGTCGGCCTCGTCTGATATGGTTCGAAAGCGGCTGGTTGTCTGTAGCGTGCAGAGTCTGTATGTTGACGGTAGTCTACTTTTGGTCTCCGTCGTCCTCAGTGCCTGCGCCCAGACTAGGGCAGCATACAACAGGACTGATATGATACCTCTGGAGAGTAGAATCCTTTTTGCGTATTCAGATCCACCAATGTTAGGCAGTATGCGCGAGAGAGCTCCCTGCATTTACAATGCTTTCTTGGTTAAATAGTCCACGTGTGTTTTGAACCGTAATCTTTGGTCCAGAATTACTCCATTTCTTCTTTGGACCTGATTATTTGGTTACCAACCTGGAAGTTGGCGAACTCTACAGTTTTTCGACTGGTTATGAGGAGAGCTTCTGTTTTATGATTGGCTAGTTATAGGTTGGCGGCTGCTAGCCAACCCTTTATCCGGACAATTTCTTCGTTTGAAGCAGATTCAACTGTACGAATCTGTTTACCGACTTACCAATTACCGTCACCCTCACAGGCAACGCCAATTGTAGGACTCCTTTATACATGATGTTCCGTAATAAGGGCCCTAAGACGCATACCTCTGGAACTCCGGCAGTATAGTTGTAATATTTTTCTCCTTCATCTGTATTATATCTCAACTTAATATTGTTGAGATAGGTCGCCAATGTACACAGCAAGTAATATGATGTATGTACGATCAGTTCGCACGAATTAAAATCATTTTTAACGTCCAGCCTTACTACTGCACATTACTCCTTTGTGCCTTAGAGCCATCTTTCCCCTTCGATGGTGCCTTTTGCGATATCAACTACTGCTCTTATGGCATCAACAGTAGATCGCTCTTACGATATTGCACATAGTAGTTAATATTTGGGGGAAAAGATGCTCTACTATGGATTTCAGAATTATTGGACATGTTATTGGAGGCGTCCTGTAGCCCTTCAGTTTGATCATTACCATTCTGTACGCCGAACCCCATGCATTAATGTCTGCCTCCTCATCATTATTTGGTGGTCACTGTGTTAACTTTCTTCACTGATCCTCCAATTTATGGTTCTCAGGATAGAACTACTTACAAGGGTGATGTTGATATAGAGCCTATTCCAGTCGATACTTATCGATAGGGGAGTGAATATTTCCAGTAGGGTCTGTCCACTGTCTGCTGCCCCATTCTGTATCACACGCATTAAAGTCGCCACCACTGCCGTTTGTTTTGCCTTATCGCAGATCCAATTAGTGTTCTTTATGGGGTTTACTTGTCATGATATCGTCCGCTCTGTAGTCCTTGGCCGTTTGTGCTGCGATGTGCTGGGTTAATCTACAGTGACTAAGATTTATTTGTAGTATCTTCATGGTCTTTTGATAATGATAGCTCTCCGTAAAACTGGACATTTGTTACTGCCAGGTATATGCTTCACGCCATCTGGATGATCTTTCTTGCAGAATATACATACATGATGGTTCTTCGTCGTAGTTCTTTGCTATAAAGCCTTCTGTCCCACATAGTTTGGAGCGGTCTTCTTCGCTTTTGCATTGCCAAGCTAGATGACCAAACTCTAAGCATTTGAACCCTTTTTTAGCAGGGTCCGTTAGCGCGTACGACAGTTAACCCAGCCGATTGTAACCTTTCCAGCTTCTAAAAGTTTTCTTCTGCGTTCCTCCATGAGGCTTTCGCAAGAACAAAATGCCTGCTGATGAAACTGTCACTGCAAGCTGGGCTTTGATGTCGTCGATTATGTCGTCTACAGCAGTGACCTCATCGATGTCTTTAACCGCTAACGCTTCATTAAGACCCCTTCGAACTCGATGGTCTTGATACCCGTCTCCTTGAGTTGTATAAGTAAGTGCCCTTTTGTGCCCTTCTAATTTCTGATACCGGTTTTCCCACTATTTCCTTTACCTTGCGTAGTATCTCCGCGTCTAAGAGGGTCCCCGTGGTTTTTATAACGATAGCACTAGGTTTACGTTTTTTGGCATCTAGTTGCTTCTTTTTGGCGGTATATCGTCATAATTCTTCTCCTGTAGCCTGTTTCTTATTGATGCGTGCATATTTTTGCTTGTCCCTTGTTGCTGAAGTCTCAACGCCGGTTTTCCCATCCTTCTCCTTGGTGATTTGCGTAGATGGGTGTTTTTGTTTACGTCCATGCTACTTGTGTCTTTTGTCTGCAACATTGTTTCCAGCATTATCTTTTCTTCATTTTGGTACTTGTAGCAAGTTGTCTGCAATCTGTCTTTTTTTTGGGTTCTGATGTTGCGAGGTGAAGTTTGTGAGGAATTATTCTGACGAATCACTTGCTTTGCTTTCTCGTCATGCAAGTGAATCGCCGAGAGCTTTCGATAACGTCTCTCATCGCTTGATGGATCGAGCGTCTTTTTCCATCTTCTAGCATTTCAACGAGCCCTCTTATTTGCTCACGTAGATGGTGGAAGTCGGATTGCTAGACGGTTGATTCGACCGCCACCATTCGTAATGCGGGTGACTCACGTCAGCAGCCTTGATTAATTTTTTTCTCTTTTTTCTCTTAATTTACGAATTTAAATTGGGACATAACGCGTCATTGGCAATGAAAAACATTAATGACGCATTTGAGGATTCATTTTTAATTTACCGCTACAAATTAACGCACTATACGACGTTGGTTTGGAAAGTTCCGTTCGGGAGATTTTAGACTCGAAAATGAACCACGTGGGAAGCCGGAAGCATTAGCTGAAGGCGATGTTGCGGTGGATGCGGATCCAACGAAATCTGTGCGGGAAATTGCATAAAGCATGGGGGTATCCCCAATGACAATAAGTCGACAACTATCTCTCATAGGAAAGTTAAAGAACCTCGATTCGTTCGACATGAACTGAATGAATCCCAAAAGCCTACGGCGCCTGGTAATCTGCGCATCGCTTACATTAAGAAACCAAACTGGACCGTTTTTTTACCGGATAGTCACCTGTGAAGAAAAGTGGATACTGTGTGATAATCGTAAAAGATCTGGGCAGTGGTTAGATGCAGATGAAAAACCAAAATACACCTCCAAGCCCGATCTTCACCCAAAAAAGGTTATGGTGACAATTTGGTGGACATCGAAAGGACTAATAGACTTTTCATTTCTTCAACCAAGAGAAACGATAAACACTATCAAATATTGTGAGGAACTCGACATATTGCATGCCAAATTGGCTGAAAATACTGTAAGATATGTATACATAATGAAATGATAATAAAAAAAAAATAATAAAAAAAAAGCAACCTGCGTTGGTCAGTAAACACGGTCCTATCCTTTTGCATGACTATGCTAGACCCCATACCTCACAGATAACGGTGGAAAAACTTTTGCAGTTGGGATTTTAAATTTGAAATTCTCTGCATCCACCGTACTCTCCTGATAATTCCCCAACGGATTACAATCTTTTCCGCAATCTGGATTCATTTTGCCGGCAGAAGGTCTTCCGGAGCCGAGCAGAGGTCATAAAAGCCTTTGAAGACTTCATTGCCTCAAAAAGTCAGCACTTCTACGAAAAAGGAATATTTGACGTCGTATCACGTTGGAAGAATGTCATAGATGCCAATGGATCCTATTTTAATTGAATAAAAATTTGCGGAAAAATAATATAGGCTTTTAAATTTTCCACAATTCATGTGGTTCAACCCAATAGTTGATCCCCCCTCAACGCCGCTGTCAATGTTCGGATGTGCAGTCACCTAAGGATCCCAAAGTTGTCTTTGCAAGCAGTGAGGCCATGCGAGGGTTAAAACAAGCCCTTATGAGGTTTTATGCCAGACGACTTAAACGACTTATTCTTTTTTTAGGTTTCATAAAAGCAGCATTAGCATCCCAAGAAAACACATGTTGCTGAAGAAAACTGTCGTCGATCTGCAGTTCAGATAGAAATTGTTTGCTCTTCTCCCATATGAAATCATCCCGCGTATGTTGTCCCTGTTTAAGTTGGCAATCATTTTCGTCTTAGTTTGGTTATCAATTTCATTGTGAAAAAGAAATAAAATGAATGTCTCTTCACTTAAATACCAGAGGTGGCGGCTAAGCTCGCTTATAGCAGTTTTAGAGACTGTTGTGTCAGTTTTAGTGACTTTAATCGCCACTGTGCCAATGTTATGATAAATAAGGAACCATCTTGTAAGGTTTTTTGTCCTTCGCAATCATTCTGTGTTGAGACTGAAGCAAATATATTTTTATGGAATAAATCGCTCTCTCTTTCCATCGTGCCTGACGCATAGCTCCAGGGGACCAGCTTTTTATTTTCTTCTTTGAATCTCTTCCCAAAAACACTGCACATAGTTTGACAAATTCACGATAATCGGCTCTTTGTCCAACTCTGCTTTATAAAACATTAGCAAATATGTAATATTTGTCTCAGCAGCATGTTCTTTTAGTAAATCAATGCATAGTTCAATGGCATTTAAATCAATGTTTCTCCACTTGTCTCTAAACTTTTCGAAAATCGGTATATCTGGGATGCTAGTAATTTGCATTATCTTTGTCTCGAACACAGTTTTTAGGATCAACTCATATACATGGTGACGAAAAACGGAAAGTAACAATTCTCTTTCTATAGATTGCTCCAAAAGAGCACAAGCTCCATTGACACGGCCAGTATTCGAAGATGTTGTGTCGCAACACATAATTTGTACCATTTCATTAAGGTTTCAGTCGTAGAGGGCAGTTGAGATGGCTTTAGCCAGATGAACTCTCTAGTTTTGGTACTGCAAGAAGCTGTTCTCTGTCATTAAATGAAGCCATAATTCGCAAGCGTTCTTCTTTTGAATTTCTCACATTCAAGCCTGGTAATAGTTTTCCATCTCAATGGATTGTGACTACGACAGGTACATTGTTGTGGAAGTCAGTTTTTATTGCTTCTGCCCTGGATTTTCTCGTCTGAGTACGAATTCCCTGGATCAAGGATTTATTAATAGGAAAATCATCGTTGCTAAGACTAAGCGCATGAAGAATGTAAACAGTGTATGTTTAGCTGGCATCAATCTAAAGCTGCGATAAGTTTAGGTGTTATCAGATCCTTTCTACCTCTTTTCGCACTTGTTTCAGGGCAGGGAACCTCTGGTAAGCTGGCTTCCGAATTCAGAATGTGTTCTTCGTCTGAATATTGTGAATGGTCCAAGTTATGTGTAGTATACATAAGTCGATGCAGCAGCCTATAACTCCCTTCGTCTTTGTTTTCTTTCCTCTTCATCTAATCGTCTTTGTCTAGCTCTTTCTTCTTTATCCGCCAACTTTTTGTCTACACCAGCAAAGCATCCCGGTCGACCAGGTTCTCTTTGTTTCTTCAAAAATACTTAGTCTTCCTCTATTTTCATTCTTTCAAAGGCATCAGCATGTGCAATATCAAATAGGTTATTAAGCTTTCTGTTAAAATTATTCTCCCTGTTCTTAAAAGTGTCCTGAGTTTGTTTACAATTATTTTTTTTGCAGCTTTCTCCAAACGTGATATAAATCGATAAGTTTCTTCATGCAGCAGTTACGAAATATCTTTGTGGGAATTCTTGCTTTTCCCCAAAATATAATGCACTCTTTAATCACAAGCTTAGCAGTTTCAGTGACAGCCATCTTGACTTCGCGAATATTGTAAAACAAGACAGCGAGAATTTGTCGATTAGATGATAATTTTGTACAATTTATTTGATGGTCCGATAAGGAAAATACTTTGTTCATCACTCCGTAATTCAACTGATATCTTTATGCAATGAACAACAGCGTACTAATAATCTAAAAAATCACTATTTTAATAACAAATGAAATACGTATGTAGTTACAGTTCGCAGTACAGTACTCGCGCAACATGTATGAACAAACTTTTATCGCAAGTCCGCACGAGTTAACGTTCACATAACGGGGTAAGATTTTTTTTCCAGACTATATTAGACTATTATGAAAGTTTTTAAAAAGTATGCGTGAAAAAAAACGAACTTGAAATTTAAGGGACACCCTGATATACTCGTATGTACTCGTACGTGCAGAGTCACTTCCGGGTTGGGAAGCTGCACATATCACAGTGTGGCGGGTACGTCCGGATCTCGCCATTTGCTTTACATGGAAGACGTTGCTTACTCGTCTTTTCGCAGAGAGTTCATAGGGGTTCCTTTGACCTTTTCGGCTTTGACCCTCCTTCTCCGCCGCTCTTTGTCGGGGTCTGTTTATTGGGCATTCGCAGTTAACCTCCATTACTGCAGACTGTTCACTATCCGCCGCAGTCGCGACAGTGTGACATGTGTCAACACTTCGCTTTGTAAAGTCAAAATAAAATAGAAATAAAACAAAAAAGATTGGAGATGCCGGGGATCGAACCCGGGGCCTTTCACATGCAAAGCGAACGCTCTACCACTGAGCTACATCCCCATGTTAGTAAGTGTTATTCAAGTTAACTTGCGCTGCTCTTTACCTTTAAAAATGTTACCTAAGCTATTTTAACACGATTACATTTATTCCATTGAAGCCTGGATTAGATGGATTTGGTACTCAACACCCAAGGGACGTTTTTTTGATATTGTCAGATCGTTTTTCGGTAAAGAAAATAGTTTAATCTTATTGTATATGATAGTTGTTTAGTATTTTTAGCAAGAGATATGTATGTATTGTATGTTATACACATTTATGAGTATCTCCATAGTTGATAGACGATAGTTGATGTTATCTTAATTTTATTGTACCTACATCTTGTACCATCTAGACAGACTTGAGAGTTGTTCTCTTAATCTTCTTTGGAAGAATGAATTTGCTATATATACATATGTACGTACCTCATACAAAATAAACTGCCAAATTTCAATACGCATAAAATACATATGTACTTCCAAACAAATAAAAAATATTAAAACCCCTTTGTTAACCTATTTTGTAAACATTTTCAATAGAACAAGTAAACCCTTGGATACCCAGGGTCAATGAAAGTCCTTGAGATGACGTAAAACAACAAAAGCTGTTAAACAATTGAAGAAAACCAGGTGAATATGTGCGAGTTTAATCGCTTATCCGTTACTATGAAATTCAAACAAACAAAGAAACACCGAATGATAAGGCTTTTATTGTACTGTTTGTCACCTTTGACAAAACACAAAAAAGTAAATATAGATAAATCGGAGCCGAAAATAAACAGATAACAGAACTGCTGGTTCACAAGATTGTTATTGCATTTTGTTATGTAGGGGTCTTAAAACGATTAGATAACAGATTTTTATTTTGAAAACAAAAACCTTAAATTAGCACATGGTAGCTCTGGGCGCGCGGTTGCCAGTTGGGCTTTTGAATTCTGAGCTGCCGTTTTGTTCCGTTTTTATTGTGGTATTAGTTTAAACTTAGTGTTGTAGGTTGTTTTATTTTATTTTTTCATAATCTTGTTATACTCGGGTAAAGTTCAATAATCCAATTTTGAAAGAAGACGACTTTGTATGTTTGTAGCTTTTATGTCCAAGGTTTTTAAAGTTTGTTTTATGTGGACTTAATGTTTTTTTTTTTTTTAATATACTTTCTGTATGGGATAGCTGTTTTTGTTGAGCATCGCTAAAAGTGTTAAAGTCCTTTATTCGGAATCCACCGATTAATGCAGCAATATGTCACGTACATATACTCGTATATGTTCTTATTTCAATCCCAGTGTTCTTTAGAAAGCGCAGTGTTCAATTAGTGTACTTAGCTTGTAAAGCTAAGATTGGACTCACCGGGTCTATCACAGAGTTTTCTATTATTAAGGCCATCAATTAGGTCTCGCCGTACTTCCTGTTTGGTGGGTCAGCTCTTATTTTGAATCGGGCAAACTGGTTGATACCTTTAGGACTGACGTTGCCAACGTATTATGAAAGTTAATGGGCAGGATGCCAAATATTTAGTGCACTGCTTAATGATGAGCCGCAGGTTGCTGATATGGTTAAAGATGAACTAATTCTTTCTTTCTGATCATTCCTCGATCAGTCGATAGGAGTAGCCACGTGCTCTATGTTTCTTTTCATCTTCCGATTATACCTTGTGTTGGTTGCACACCATCCCAATGTTGTTGAACGGTTGAGGGTGCTTACTTTACTTTTGGATGAAACTACAGTCTGGGGTGAACCTAGGCCTCATCCAACAGCTTTTTCCATTTAACGCGATCCTGCACTGTTCGCCTACATTTGCGCACACCAAGTTGACTTTCCGTTTCAACGCCCAACCTAAGGAGAAGTCTCTATTAAACGCGTGCTCCATCCGTTGGGGGTACAAAGATACTCTGGGTCGGATTAGCGTTCAACTCGTTCTAGTAATCTAAACCGATGAATTGTATCTCTTGTGGCGTCGTTATTTAGCCAAATACAATTTCACTTCCGCAGATGGGACCGAACAGTATGACCTAATGATCTAATGCAGTGCATCACTTCAGTGTCCGTGAGAGGGAATTATTTCTTAGTTGGTCCCTTAGACCAAAGAAACAGCGATTGGAAAGAGTGATATCGCCGCGCTTGACCTCTATAGTGGTGCATTGCATGAATTTACAATGGCCCCAAGGTAGACAAAGCCTTTTACCCCCTCAAAGTTATAGTTTGCCGTTGTGGTGTGCTCTCCAAATCATTGGTAAAACTTTGTTTTACCTTTATTTACGCTTCTGCTTCAATGGCCGCAAGCGCTCGAGTGACAGTTTCCTGGTTTCTTCCTGTAATATCAAAGTCGTCAGCGTCTGCTAGCCATTCTACAGACTTTTGATGTTGAAAAATCACATGATAGCTCGTCACCTTTTCGAAATAATAAGGCAGTGAATGTTCTCTATTGCCATCCTACATAAACTGTTGATCTTGGTAAGGATACGATGGCTCGACATGCCATGGCTCCTCATGTGCAGGCTTAAAATCAATAAACAGGTGGTGGGTACTGATTTGAATATCCTGGTTTGAATATTTGGTCGATAGTAAACTTAACACTTCTATTCCACACTAAAATGGCCTGTCAGACTACAGGAAAACCATGAGATTTGTTGTGATAGTCGTGTGAAGCCACACACATGAGATGCGGCAGCTATTGGAAGTATTCGATCGGAAAAGGCTCTAGCAGCCTCTTGGTCAAATCCATCAAACAACTAGAATATTGGAGTTTGATGTTACATCGATCACAATCCGATTAACTTGGTTGACGGTTTTTTTTTTACTGTGGTGACTACCAGGTCACATTGTTGTGGAGTTGTGAGAAACGTGTACTGTCTATGATGATATTCCTGCCCGCCGAGAGGTCGACTTGCCTGAGACGATTTTTGGAGGTGGTGTCGTGTAGGCTATGTTTTTTAACTGTGCCAAAGATCCTCTCCTTATCTAACTTGGCGTTAAAATAACCAAGAACGTGACGCATAAAACTTTACTCATTCATCTGGTTGAGGAGCTCGTACAAGCGATTACTGACAAAGACCTTTCTCTCTGCGGCGGAAGCGCATATTAGGCGTATGTTTATGAGCTAAGCCCCGATTAAAATTGTAATCAGGCGTTTGCTTAGATGCCTAAAGCTCAGCATCTCTTGCCTCAGTTAGTGAATTCCCATCCAAATAGGACAGCTTCTCCTCTCTATAGCAGCTGTATAACCGGTTGTGTAACCGCTTTACATCCTTCTTTTTAATAAAGGCTATTCCATCTGATGCATAGTTTAGTTCCCCACTTCCAAATTTGAACGGTTATGTGATGCATGCTTACTTTAATGGTGCTACAGTTCAGGGTGGATTTAAGCCTTAACCAATAAACTTATCCGTTACGCACTCAAAGATAGTTCCACTTGTGCGCGCCACCTTAGACAAGGTTTTTCTCTACTGGTTGTCCCTTCGGTTAGAAATCGAACACTTTTCGGGCAGTAACGATCACGATTTATTCGCTCTTTGTGTCCTATTCATCTCAAGTGACTCTGACTAGGTCGATGTCATTTTAAAGCTTGTAGACTTCGCTGTTATATCTCCTCCTCCCAAAACTCAGCAAGCAGAACCAACAACTCTTTGCATAATCTTGCGTTAAAAACGGCCAAGGATATCTTTATTCGCCTTCGCTAACGCCCACGCTTCTGTGACATATAGGGGACTATGAAAGTTCTATACAGAGTCTATTTTTTCTTTTTTGTTGCTTGAGAAACTGGATGTTCGTCCAACCTCTTTTGCTCGTAGAGTTCATGAGTCGTTATCTTTCTAATGTACAGCTCCGCTCCATAGACGAGTTGTATTGTTACACGTTCTTACTCTGGCTTTTCATTGAACCAGGGATTTTGGAGGCGTGATTTGGGGAGACCAGGGGGCCAACTATGTAATCCGATTCTATAATAAAAATGTTCGAATTCGCAAAATCAGAACTCTCTAATTCTTTTAGAATGTTCAAGAAAACGAAAATCGAAGAGCTCTAGTAGTGCCAACTGTATTTGATATTTCGTTCGCATATTTGGAAACTACAATACGTAATTCTAAAGTTAATATCAAAATCAATGGAAATCGCATATGATCATTCTACATCAAATGTGTTTGCGAGCAGATAAAGAAAATATTTTCTTTTTCAAGCGAGACTCGTTCGTAACTCGAAAAATTTATGGAAAAGAATTGGCATAACTTACACTCGATTCTAATTTAGTACAATACACAGTGCCAATTGAAAGTAGAATCGGAAATTGTTTTCGAGTAAAATCGAATTACATAGTTGACGGATTTGCGATAGGTAGAACCTTTGGCTTGCCTTTGAGGTATGTATTTTTTCATTGCTATGGCGTCTAACATATCCATACATATGCTTTAGCTGTAAGTAGGTTGTCATCTGAGCACATGTTGGCCACTCAGAGGTTCCGATTTCTACATACCTGAAGCAGTGCATTGGGTCGATGACAACATAAATAATTTGATTGATTATTTTATGTTCCCTGTGAGGTGAGGAAACTGTATGCAAGTTGTAGTAATGCTTGCAGCAAGCTCAGTTAGCCTAAGTCCGTTTTCATACGTGGTTGTGACGTGAGTATTGGTAACACAATCAGATGTCATATTTTCCTATTTTGTCGTTAAAATGCCTTAAAACTATTTTAAAACCGTACTTTAGGCAATGTTTTCAGGTTGTGTCGAGGATATCATATATGAACATTCTTTAGTTGAGTCGCTTAATATTACTCCAACAGCATACGCGGATATCCGATTTAAATTGCTGAATTTAACCTGAATGTGGACTGTTACATCTCGTAGGCTCACTTGCCGAAAGCTCAAGACTTTTTGCCTTATTCTGCAGCTTACAACAAATCGGAACTTAAACAGACGCTGCCTTTGCTCTCTATAGCCGTGAATTTAGTATATGTTATAGTTTTTCATCCACCCTTTGTGAAGCGTATCCTACAACACTTCCTGCAAATCATGTAAGGCTGGACGAAACCGGTATCTGGTAGTTACCAGGAGGAGCTAAAACAAGCACAATTGATGTGTAGTCATGAGTGTATAACTAGGTATTATTAGGTTGTCACCGCTCTGCGCCTACCCTAACATACAAAACCCACCCATCGATGCATGCACTTAAATTTAAACTGATGGCTATCTTGTTAAACGTAAAAACGAGAAGTCATAATATTGATTCAAAGCTTATCTAGTGCACTTGAGTAGTACATCATTCGTTATTTCCAAATCACCAACAGGTTCATTAATTCTTAAAAACAAGGCGCATCATTTAAGTGATCACATTTACGTTGACATACTCGAGTAGATTGACATTCGGATGGCATTCCTAGATACGAATAACTAAATACTCTAAAAGTGTTTTCCTGATGTGAATCTAGCTTCTGGTTTTGTTTCTGTTTTCTAAAAAAAAATTATGGAAATTTTTTAATTGAGAAGAAAACCTTAAAATAACAACAAAACCTTTATTTTCAATAGCTTAACGAACATACCCCAAAAGTTGAATAACCTCCGAAAGTAGAGAAATATTCACAATAACCCCACCACTACAACTGCATGACTCGCAATCAAAATCAGCTGTTTGCTTTTGTTTTGCTGCCACTTTTATCAACGTCGCGTCGACCACCGGAAAACCCAGGAAATAGAGAATCAGTTCATTTTGTTACTCGTTTTGACGGGTATTTTATTCAGTTGAATTTTATCTCTCAAGCAATTCTTCCAGCTGACATTGCATATCAATTAGGTACCTCGTTGAATAAGCAACATATTCATAATCGTTCTCTTTGCCATTGGTCGGGGTCGTGTTTTAATCATTTTCTTTGTTTATTTTCAGTTAAAGAAAAACAATCAAATGTGTGTTATATTCTTTTATGTGAACCCGAATCCTGGACCGAATGATTTAAAACTTATTGTCGCCTCAAATCGTGATGAGTTCTATGGTAGAGAAACTCTCGACGCGGGTAGATGGTTGAAATCACCACATGTGCTCGGAGGTGACCCTCTTACATTTGATTTATTTAATTAAATTCAAATTGTATTAATAAACTCTAGGTGTCGATCAACAAACTGGGCGTGAAGGTGGCTCATGGTTAGCTGTTAGTGGTAAGGATGGTGTTTTTAAACTTGGTGCTCTACTCAATGTAACTGGAGAACCTAAAGTTGCAAACGCTGAAGGTTAGTACACAACCTGATCATTTTCCAGTAGACAATTGGCTTTTATTTTTCGTTTAGTTTATTTTGCCAACTAATTTAGTTGCATTTTTGTTTTTACTAATTGATTGAAACCAATTAACCTTACACACACCTTACCTGTCCACCATTGCTGTGCACACATCTTTCACTTTTATCTCATGCAATCATTTGAAAAGCAACATGCACATCATCAAATAATCTCTTACTAGGCCGTGGAATGATTGTATCAGATTATGTTGCTGGTGATTTGTCCGCTGAGGAGTATGGTCGCAGATTACTGGTCGATTGTGAGAAGTACTCGGCGTTTAACTTTGTTACCATTGAAATCGAGTGGGTCTATGTTTTTTCGTAATTTAGGCGTTTGTTAATATTTTCCTTTTCTTTGATAGCCAATCATCTACACCTTCCATCATGCTCTGTAGTAACGCACCTAAAGCTTTGGAAACTTTTAAGAACACCGTATGTCATGGTTTCGGAAATAGTCCAAGTGCTACACCATTCAATAAAGTCGTTGCTGGTCGAGAGCGTTTTAATAAAATCGTAAATGAACATTTATCTAGTGAAGCCACCAAATCAAGTACAGATATTCTCATCCAACATTGTATTGAACTATTGAAAGACGAGAAGAAACATTGGCCCGATGCAGAGTTGGCTAGCCGTGCGCCAAATTGGGGCGAACACTTAAGCGCGCTTAATGTGAAAATAGACGAAGCTGGTTATGGCAGCAGGACGCATACTGTAATTGTCATCGATTCAGAGAATAAAGTGCATTTCTATGAAGAGACAAAGGCCGGTGATAAATGGCGCTGTCAACACATAGTGGAGCAGTATTTTCGAACTGAAAATGGTCATCAGAGTTAAAAGTGTTTGTTGGTATGGTGTCGTTGTTGTGATCAGATGAAATTAAAAAGAAAAACAGTCATTTTGAAGTATTTTTATATACATCTTATTCATTTTAAATAAATAAATGATTGTGTTTCATTATTAAAAAAAAAAAGATAAAATTTCTCAACACTTTCTCCGGTTGGATTTCTTTACATAGCACATCTATGGTAGGTTACTTTTTGTATTTCTTCTGTATTTTGCTCTTAAACCCTTTGGATGCGCCTTTTCGTGCTCCTGAAACAATGTTCTTGAAGGTTCCTTGGAATTTGGCTCGTTTCCTAAAAAGAGATAAAGATAAGGTATGAAGAGTTGTAGATATCTGAAAGGATAAAGTACGCGGAGTTAACTTATTTTCATATTCTAAAACCCTTGTTTCTTGCAACGTTTCCTAGAATTAAAATTTCCTACTTTTTGTTTGTTTGCTGAACTCAAATATCCGCAAAGAAATTTGTATTTTGATCACCCGTTATATCCAAAACAGAGATATGTCTTCGTAGTACAAATCCTTCATAAAGAAAGAACTAAGAAAGACCCTAGGGATTCCGTCAAGAATTATTGATAAAAAGTTTTTACCAGGCGCTCCAAATTAAAGGCAACAAGATGCGCAATTTCCAAACTTCAATGGAAGAATAGTTCGCCAAAAGGATTTCCAATACATTTTAAATTCAATTCATTCAATATGTACGAGAAGTCATATACTCAGGTTCGAATTAATGTACAAATGTTAAAAGCATACCGACAGATATTGGTACAACAGCCCTGGCAAAATATAAATCTAATGCACTACTTTCAAATTGTCCAACAATGCAAGGCTGAGATATACGAAGTAAGACCTCAATAAAATGCTGGCACGAATAGGTGAATTTTTGTTTAGTCAACTGTACGTTAGCAAAATTTCGTACATGTCGTGATACAATACATTGAGCCCTTAACGAATGACTCAACTTGTATGCACTTTCCCACTGACCGGGTGTTTTAAGTTGAAACCAAAGCGTAGTTTGGTAAATCATGATTTGTACTCTTTTCGTAGAAAATATGGAACGTGATGCAAGGCATGTGAGCGAATGGAACGAAGATATTTGGCAAGAATGAGTCTATAGTTGGCATTTGAGCACGAAATCCTTCCAACAAAAAGGCGAGGTTTTAATTTAATTTTCATTCTATTCTTATGGGCTTAATACAAGATTAATCTAACTTAAAATCTGGGGCCTGAAAATTAACAAAAAGACTTCAGAACTGGGAACAAAGGAATTGTTGGAGCAGATTTAGTTTGAGACGAGGAGTGTTCAGGATAAAATCAAAAACGGCGAGATTTGAGTTGACCTTTCGGAGCATACGGGAGACTGGTTCGTTGCAACCATAAGAGGTGCGATGGGTTGGTATATAGAACAGAGGATTACAAGGGATAGTGTTGAAGAAAATAGAATTGTAGAGGGAGGGAAAATCCACCGAACCAGGGAGCAGTCGATGAATGAAGAGAATGTTAGTTACGTCTCAGCATTTTCGCGTGTATTCAACTTACGAGTAATAAGTTTGAGGTGGTTTCGATAGGGTGGTAAAATAAAAGAGTCATCCTAGGTTAGTCTTCAAAAAGAAAATTGAAGGAAACGCCGTCGAATGTTCTCGATTCGGGATATACATACATACATATGTATGAATTCTCGCTGACAAATTCGAGACGGAGCCGTACAGAAGTAGTGTAAAGGGACCCCCACACACAGCGGTTGGGAAATTCTTTGGATCTTCGTTTGATAAAACAAGTGCTGAGTTGGTTTTACGGATTTTCTCATCGCGATGGGATTGAACCTACAGATTAGTCGTGCAGAGGATAAAGTTGAGGAGAAGATTGATTGTACTTACGTGACAAAGCTATGGATTGATATTTGGAGACACTAAGGTTTAAGAAATTTTTTAGGCACCAAGTGGAAAACCTATCAAGATCTTCTTGAAGAAGAATAGGTTCTTGGGTGAAGAAACAGTTATGAAGAACTTTTTGTGCAAAAAACCGTCTGGGCCGAGTAAAAATATATCATTCAATTTTTGAAACTTATCTTTGATAAGAGTAGGATCAAAAGATTGAGAGAGAGAGAGAGAGAGAGGAACCAATGGAGAAATTGGGAAGGCAATTGAAATATAACAGGTCCGATACAATGAAGTTGTCTGCAGATGATTGTTTAGAAAAGGTTGCAAAGTAGCTAGAAATAGTAATATATCATATATGGGTCGATAGATGATATATTTTCGAACGAGAGAGAGGGAGGGTAACCCTCAGATTTTCTTCTGAAATTGACGAATTGATAAAAAGACTTAGGATCGTTGATAAGGTTTGTCTGCGTAGTGTCAAGACAGCGCTGATAGAGGCAATTATAGAACTGGGTGAACTGGAGGTACGAGGGGCGTTCAATATATTCTCGATATAGGGGTGAAGCTGTGGTTGTATATATAAATTGACTTATTTATCAAGTAATACTATTATTTTAGTGCATTCATGTAAAATTTCATATAAATGTGATTATTAATTCGCGTTTTATCTCTAGTTAAACAGAATCATAATGGCAACTGAGACGATGATGGTGAAAATTGAGCATCGCGCTGTAATTAAATTTCTCACTAAGCAAGGAAAAAGTCAAAAAACTATTCATGAAGAGATAGTGGCTGTTTACCAGGGTTCCGCACCTTCATTATCAACTGTGCAAAAGTGTCAAGTGAGTTCAAGAGAGGCAGAGAGAGCATTGAAGACGACCACCGCTCCGGCGCCCCGGCTACTGATTGTACGGGAGAAAGCATCAAAGAAGTCGAAAAACTTGTTCTTGAGGATGCCCGAATAAAGGTGAAAATGATGGCAGAGATCACGAAGCTTTCAATTGGTACCATTCACACCATTCTTCATGGCCATCTTAACCTTTCAAAGGTCAGTGCAAGGTGGACGCCACGAATGCTCACAGCGCCTCAGAAAAAAGTGAGAATCGCATGCTGTAGAGAGCTTTTGGAGATGTGTAGTGAGAACGCGGACGGTGTTATGGATCGAATTGTTATTGGGGACGAAACATGGGTCCACCACTATGACCCTGAAAGCAAACAAGAGTCCATGCAGTGGCATAAAAAAGGAACAGACCCCCCGAAAAAGTTCAAAGTCACTCCGTCTGCCGGGAAGCTCATGGCCACAGTTTTTTGGGACTCAAAGGGAATCTTGCTCATTGAGTACAAAAAAAAGGTGAAACCATCAACGCCACATCCTACGCTTCCACTTTGCATAATTTGCGGGAGGAAATTAAAAAGAAAAGACGGGGTAAACTCGCAGCGGGTGTGTTGCTCCTTCATGACAACGCTCCTGTTCACACGGCGCGAGTTTCCAAGGCTGCTGCGCGAGATTGTGGTTTCGAAGAAATCCAACACCCACCCTATAGTCCAGACCTTGCCCCTAGTGATTATTTCCTGTTTCCGGATTTGAAAAAATGACTTCGTGGAAAAAGATTTTCGGATGATGAAGAACTCAAGTCGGCAATAAATGGGTATTTTGCAGAGAAAGAGGAAATTTATTTTTTTGAGGGTTTAAAAAAGCTTATCTCAAGATGTAACAAATGCATTGATGTTAGGGGAGATTATATTGAAAAATAAAAACAATTTAAATTGAATTCGCATTTTCCTTCATATCGATACCGAGAATATATTGAACGCCCCTCGTAGGTTCCAAGGTAGTTAAAGTAGTCAGAACAAGAATTGTTGCGAAGAAAAACCACTAATACACTTTTTCTTCTTCTGTTAAAGCAGGAAGGGGAAGTAGATGATATTTCACCGTAATAAATGGAGAGAGTATCAGTTAAACATAGATTGGTACTCGTATAATCAAAGGAAGATCTATTAATAAATATTAATTTTGCGAAAATTTGCTTTATGAAATTTGTAAGAAGAGAGAGTGCGAATATATAAGGTAGCAATACCTGATGGTACCTTCCCTGCACAACTACAATCAGGAATCAGATGCATCTTGCTAACCATTTCTAAACCTTGTACAGTTTTATATACAAAATTGCTAAAACTTCTCTTTTAGTCTTCCCTTTTAAAGAATTTCAAAAGAATTCTTCACTTTAATATTAAGACAAGTGTAACTATAGAAAGGTCAACACGTCTAACAAAACTGAAACTCAGTTAGTTACTTGAAATCGAACTATCCCAAGAACTAGATATAAAATGGCCCACTTCAATCTCAACAGTAGAGTTATAGATGCAACATTTGTTTGATACTCCATAAGACAACAATACAAAGGAACACCCCAAGAAGTTGTACTCTCTTCTTTTTTATGAAATTTATTCCTCAACGGGAAACTCTCTACGTGTCAAGCAAATACCCATATGCCCATATACCCTAAGCATCTTAGGCATAATCTCTTCTTGGGTACAACTGTGCGCATACGCTGTCCCAAGAATTAAGATTCTTGTACCATGCATCATCTTACTGCAGGTGTCGTCTTCCAAGCCGATGTCTCAACTATTCATCAGGTCGTTAGTTGGCTCAGCTTAAAATCGAGGGTGGTTAAAGAGTGCCGCATGTCTCTTAACCAGATAGCAAAAAGTTGATTTTCTGCTTTTATGTCCACAAGAAAACGAATTGAAGACACGACTGGGGGGGGCAGTAGTTTTAACACAGTTTCATGTCCTGAGAAACCCTCCCCTGAGCCTTCCTTAAAAAGTTATTCGGCTTGGTACTCAAACAAAACCCAGTGAAATCAGACTTGCGACTTCGTTCAGAGAAACCTTGTATTTAGCTAATAGGAAGTGGTAGTGTATTGGCTTTCAAATCGGAAGGTTCGGTGTTCAATCCCAACCGCGCCCGGAATGCACTCTTTTTTTTAGGCAACTAAAATCACGTAAGATGAATGGTTGCCTAGAGTACAAAAAGTCCAATTACACTAATAATTTAGTCTCCCCATTGGATGCCACCCTTTCGTGCTTTTGCAACAACAGGAGTTCTAGTGTCGTAACATCAGACGGCATGTCAATAAGACCAGAGTCAAAAGTCGGTTGGTCGCAAGGTCATCTGTGTTCAGTGCGTATAGCAGTAAAGACCACGATGTTTTTTATTTTAAGGAAAGCTGGGATGGGGACATCCCATGATGTGAATATCAAGGGCAGGGAGATTCATCAGAGCCGGGTGTGCCAAGGAAAACCGTAAGGTGACGTAATTTCGTGAAAGCTTATTCTACCAGAAAATCAGCGGATATACTCGTAATCGGCCTTATCACAGCCTTATTTGTACATCAAAATGACCCTTCTCTCTGCCCGAAAGCCCCGTTCTGAATTTAGGCGGACTTTTGCAGTATTTGCCAAATTCCTCCTTAAGACGTGTCCAAATGGTTTTTCTCAAATTCGTCCTCTTCAACAAGGTGAGACTTATGCCCGATTCTGAGTACAATGTCAATGTATCTATGGTCTGACATGGTAGTCCCCTTAGTCTGGCTTTTCCAAGAACTGACGTACGAATAACGTAAAACTACATTGAAAAGGACCTATCAGATCATCTATATACGGTCTTCCTTCTTAAAGATCAGACCAACGATGCTGACATTATATTCACCATCCATACATTACGGATGAGTTGTCGTGTACTCCTTACCAACTCCATCCTTGCTGTCTTAAATAATTCGACAAGTAATGGGTGATTTTTTAAGCGTTTCATTTTTAATTGTCAAAAACAAAACACAGGAAAATTGCAAAAGTGTAACAAATTTTTATTCGAGTTGATAAATCTTGATAAAGCTTGTCATTTGCTTTTAAAGACTACTCGTATTTCATATAAATGTTGGCTACGACTAAGTTTTAAGTGGTCCATACGGAGGGTCCAATTTTGAATCACTTTTTCGAGCATATTAGCTGGTATCTCGATAATAACACGTGTAATGTTGTCTTCCAAGGCTGCGATTGACACTGGTTTATCGGCATAGACGAGTGATTTGACGCATCCCCATAAAAAATAGTCTAAAGGCGTCAAATCCCACAATATAGGTGGCCAATTCACCGGGCCAAAACGAGAGATAAATTGCTTACCCAACATTGGCCCGTATTTTTTCAAAGATGACCGTGAGAATAACGTTACCGTCAATGACGTCCGATATCATTCAATGATTTCGGAATTTTTTTTTGTCCCAAATGCAAGAGCTGAACCTGGTCGACATGTGGTTCCAACAAGACGACGCTACATGCCACACAGCAGGGGATTCCATGGACCAATTGAGGACTGAGTTAGAATTCATCATGGATCGCAACTAACGCAAATGCATGCAATAAGCTTGCTTGAAGACTAATTCCACTCCAGAATGTTTCTGTTGGGATACATAACCATTGGTTGAGAATATTCCACCAAAAAGTACGATATGGCAACTTCTACTTCGAAAAGTAGACGCGTTAAGACTATCCCTTGAACTTCTGTCCGAAGCCAATTCAAATAATGTCAAAAAAAAAAACAACCGTTTCATTGGAAATTCCAGTCTTTAAGAGTCTGATATTTGTAAGAGCTTGGAAAACACGATACGCCAAACACTTTGGTCAAACTGAAATCATATCCATTCGGATGTCGCTGAAATCAAGACATCAGAGAGACATGGTTGAGACAAGGCTAAAAATTGCGGCCCTTATAATTGTTGACAAGTCCCTTCTTATTACAAGTTACCAGATGCTTTGCAAGTTTCCAAAAAAAAAAATAAAATTTGAGAATGACTAGATAGGAGATCCACTACACACCTATTTCAACATATACAATAAGACCCAATAGAATACCCACTTATTGGTGTGATTTTCATCACCCTTCTTATCCAGCATTAAGCAACTCACCTCTTATTCAAAACATTCCTGCTCAGTGGAATGTAAGTATAAGGATCCAATTTTCCCTTCTTCTTCATATCACCTTGAGCCTTCTTTGTTGAGTAAATAGATGCCGTAGTCTGTGCTGAATATCCTGAATGACCTGATTTAACTGATGCCGCCACAGGTCTGTGAATACCTTTACCACCAGCTGTATAGCGCGATGCTCCTGAACGACCCGATTTCATACTCAAAGACTCGACTGCTTTACGTTTACGGCTTGGAGCAGCTGGAGCTTCTTCCTCTGGAGAAAAACACCTTCTGTTGGGATAAATTCGAAACACAAATCAATTTTTAACCAACCATCACTACTGTCATCTTCCAATCCACGTTTGGTTGCCTTTTGCGTATCCCCAGGTTTCCCATCTCCACTATCACTATCGCTCTCATCACCACCTGAGTCGCTACCAGCAAATTTATCACTTATAATCAGTCTTCCATCATCGGCTGTTTTGAAGCCGCGATTTTTGTCCTTTTGCTTCTTCTCGGATTGCACTGTTGATGGTATTGTTGGTTTGTTTGCTAAAAGAAAAGGAAAAAAGGTCAGAACAAATCAATTCAATATCGCGTAAAAGAGCTTACTTAGGACGTTTCCAATGGATTTAATGTCAGCCAAGTCAACAATATCTTCAGGATCTTCCCGAATGTAAGTTTCCTGTTGTTTCTTTGACTTCTTCGTCTTGCCTTTGCCTGCAGGAACGTCAGCTTCCATATCTTCGGGAATATCAGAGTCAGAGTCTTCGAGGATGTCATCAATTCTAAACGGTCATCAGATATCGAAATATAAAAAAATCAACTGGGATCAAGAGTTACTTTAATTTACTTACGTAACACTCTTCTTTTCTAATCCTGGTATGAATTCATCCTCAGAATCGTCGTCATCTTTGTTTTCCTCTTCGGTTTTCTGACGAAGTTCCCGTCGCATTTGCTTTCGGATCTTCTTCAATCGTCGATGTGTAACTTCATCATCACCCGGCACGAATTTAATTAACTCCTCAGGGGTGAATCGCTTGCAAAGCTTCTTCAACAAATATCCAATTTGAATGCGACAGTAACGTTTTGTGTCTGACATCATAGCTGACAGAGATTTCATCTGTAAACGGAAAAGAGTTGCATGGGAGTTTCAAATTGAAACTGTGATCACATGCTTACAATATTTTCCAAATGATTAGCAATTAATGGCGATGGCATAACTTTGATCAGTGTGATGAGGAATGCCACTCCAGCCTCAGCTTGTGGTCGGCTCTTTTGAACAAGGAACACCAACACCTGATCCAAAACGAACTCCAATGTGTTGATGGTCAAGTGTTTGCCTAGATTTTGCACGACTGAACGAAAAGCCAAAATTGTGTTTGTAATGATGGTTTCATCTCCAGTAAAGCCAGTCATCAATATGTCAATGAAATCGTTCAGTTTTTCTGCTTCTTGATAAAGATTTCCAACTAATTTGATGATCTCCTCGGAAATGTTCTCTTTCCTGGTGGAAAATTCTCTGTAAGAAACGATGGCTTCGGGAATTGTCTTCACCACGATTTTGTCGTTGACTGTTAAGGTCTTGCGGTTTTCTATGAGAATCTTCAGACACCTAGTTGGAGAAGAAAATAATTTGAGACCACTTTGGAAAGAAAAACAACGTATCAAACTTACTTCAACCGCGCAGCTTGGCATACAGAACAACTGGTCGCAAATGCTTCCAAAAGTAGCTTTTGTAAGGCGACGACGTTTTTCTTGCTGAATTTCTTACACTGCGGCACTGTTGACGTTAAAATATCACGAAGAAGCCTTAACAGAGGAAAGAGAGACATTTCAAAGACAGCCCATATTCAATTGGTTTCTACTTACTCATAAGTCTTCCTCTGCTGTTTCTTCAACTTCTGATCGTCCTTGGCCACTATCTTGGACTTCTCATTCTTTAGGACTGGCACAATGAATGCCTCAAAGAAAGTCTTAATGACATCCTCAGGCTGATAGAGCACCAAAGCGCAGTTTATATCAAATATCGAGTCATTTTCGAATGTACCCGTTTGGGTACTGTTTAGCTGGGCCTTTGCTGAGTTGAACAGTTCCTTCAACATCGGTTCTGGGGTGATGGTTACATAGGCCTTGTATTTAATAGACAAAATTAGATAAGAAATTGGTTTGAGAATGGAAGGAATCAAAACAAACCTTGATAACTTCCAAAGATTTTTTGCGAAGATCTGCTTCATAAGTGCCATTTGGCTTCTGAGTGTACACATTGAATAGTCGTGGCAAGAAGTTCTTTGAATACTTTGCCAATACCTCACGAATTTCAGCATCCTCACAGACGATTAATTCACTTAAGCCATCGAAAATGGGCGCACGGAATTCTGGATTATTATCAAGTGCATTACCAAGTGTAGGCGCGATCAAGCGGAAATTCTCAGGATCCTTTGGATTGCGACAGAATCCTGGCAGCAAGCCCCACAACTGACAGCAAAGTAATTCATATGTGTGCGAGAGTGAAACTTGTTTCTCTTCCGTGTACTGGTTCCACTTCTTGTTACAGTCGAGAGCCAATGGCAGGATGACGTCCTTAAAGAACTTGAAAGTCGCTCCAGTAGCACCTTCTCGGAGAAGTGGTAAAAGCCACGACTTCTCCAGTAGCACCTCTCCCTTAGCATTTGTTAGTGGAACTGTCTTCAATACAATCTCGGGGCCCATAGCTTTGATAGCAGAAATGATTGAGTGTTCAATGTGAATGCGCAGAGAACTCTGAGTATCGTAACGATTCGCTAGAGTTGCCAAAGGATTCTTCAATTCCATGCTGTAAGGTAACACCTTTATAAAACTGTTTGATTCGCAAATCTCTCAAGAATTTACCTGAAATACTCCCCGCAAATGTCAAATACAATGGAGAACGTCAGAATGACATACTTCGCCACATCTCCAAATGGCGCCGATAACACCTTGTTAATCAGATTTATGATTTTTGTTACTGGAATACGATGTTGCTCTGCCAACATCTGGCTGGCACACGCTGGCTTCACACATTCATGTAGGATTTCTTTGATAATATTTGACACACCTGTAACCAACTCAGACCTGTCGGACATCCACACGTCACTTGTGCATATGTCGACGAAACGTGGCAATGAATTGACACACAGTTGCAGGTCGAGCGTAGCCAGATGAATGTGTCCTTCCTTGAGAACAGTTAACCAAGCTAAAGTTTGTCGGACATCTGATCGATCCGGACGATATTCGTAAATCGCTGCCAATAATTTGGCACAAAGAGACTCATTGAGATTTTCCGTTCGAGAGACGAACAACGTATGAAGAACTTGGAAGCAATTGGTCCGCACCATCACATTGGTTGCAGTCATGATAGAAAGGAGATTTTCGCAAATGGAGCGAATGTCGTCGGTTTTGAAACCAGCCAACGTGTCCTTCAGCAGAGATATAGTGTGGAGAACAGTAGTTTGCGAGTTAGCCAGGTTTTCGGGTTTGAATTGGTTGAGACAAAAGCGCACAACTCGACTACCAGCCGGATGATACTTTACACGATTTAGGGATTCGGGTGCTTTGTCTTCTGGAGCTTCCGTATCTGATTTTGGTGGCAGCATAAAGTAACTGCCATGAATGATTGACACCACGGCGTGCTGAGCTGCTTTGCGTAACTTTGGCTTGGAATGGGTGGTAAACGATAAAATAGCATCAATATACTGCCATGTCGAGGAGTATGTCCACGTCATATATTCCTGAGCTCGAAGAAGAACTGACAGGCACCCAATGATCTAACAAATAAAAAGTTTTCTTCAATTTAAAGTCACAAAGTAGATGTAACAACTTACATATTTCAAAATCGACTGATTATTTGACTCCAAAAATCTCTTTAAATTTGCCAAGAGAGTCTGTGCAGTTTCAGAAAATCTCTTTCTTAGAACAGGCACTGGAACAGACTTCATACCCATGCCAAGCAATGAAATTCCGGCAATTATTTCTGAATCCTCATTGCTAGCTTCAATTGTTTCCATCAGAAGAATAAAATATTCCGTCGAGGTCCCTGTACCACCACGTTCTTTAATGATCTCCGTCAATGCAGTCAAAATAGCCAACATCTCTTTGTGCAGGTCAGAAGAAGCACGGAATCCCGACAAAAGCTTCTTAAAACTCACATTCGTGCAAGTGCTGTAGCTTGAGGCGAAAGTTTTAAATGTCTTAAAGGTTCCCAATTGGGACTCGGACATATCTTCATCGTCGTCGTCATTTAAACTGAATGAATGTAGACTGCCGGCTACATCATTGACCGTTGGTTCCTTATTGCCACTGGCATAGAGTTGCCGCTGCTCGTGCTTTAAGACCGCATCCAAAGTAAGCGTTGTCTTGCCGGGTTCTGGTTCTGGTGGAGCTAGAGATTGACATTACTTATCGGATTCACGGAAAAATGTGGATATATTTACCCAAACTTAGATTTGGTTGAAAGAATCGAGATCGGGCTTTTAGGCGATGCTTCATCTGTTCGGGATTTGAAGTTGATGATTCCCCTTTAGCCCATACTTTTCCTTTGGTGTGACGTTTTAATTTGGATCGAAATTTACCCATTTTTAGTGATTTGGTGTTAAATTATTGATTGAAATTGATGGATTTTTGAATATTTCTGGCCAAAGTGAATCAAAACACGTGCGATTTGCTTTCTGACTGCAAACTTGAAATTACTCAAGTTTGAGTGTGAAATGAACTGTCATTTATGTATAGTGATTAGGTTTTGGGAAGCTGTGAAGGTGGAAGCACATGTTTCAAGAACACATTTAGTGTATTTACGAGACCCTTTTTTGTGCTGGCATTTCATTAATCACTTATAGATTAACAAATTCATGAGTTTTGTCTAGTTAAACTTCACGAAAGATTCTTCTGACAACCACATACCAAAATGTTATAATTAAGTCTAAAGGGTTCTTATGGCCTGTCAGATGTAGGGTGTAAAAGTCATATTTAGAGATTTTATAGCAAAAATGGGTCAGTATTTGGTAATTAGATATTTCATAGACATGAAACGAGTTACAAATATTGCAGTTCATGCATTCAGATATCTTTACTATGCTATTTCGAGAATTCAATTATGGTATTTGCAGGGATCATTGGATGTGCGAACTGAACTCAAGTAAATTTGCTTCCCTTACACAACTAAATAAAATCTTAAGCTTTGATTAAGTAATCAAATCCAATGTCTGGCGAGGGGAAAACTGAACAATTTCAAGTAAATACATAATACGTCGGGCAGAACTTTATCGGTAGCAAACTGCGCTCAAGTTTCGATCTGCAAGTTGATTGAAGCTCACTTCCATTTCAAGCATGCCGTAGACTTTGTTCTCCTACTGTTTATTCGCTCTGCATGTCCTTACCATATTTTTCTGTTCGACTCATAAATTCTTTGCTGTAGGTACCACATTTCTCTTCTACTTACCATCAATGCAAATGGGACCGGAAATCACCCACAATTTTATTTTAAAATAAACAATATTCTTGTCATCGTATTTTGGTGAAATCCAAGCATTTATTCTACTAAGGTGGATTGAGTTAAATAAGATCCTATAGAGTTGAAGTTGGCGTCTGATTTCTGAACCATTGCTCATACATTACAGAGCTAATGTACATAAAATTAATTCGAAATATAAGATTACAATCGGTCCACTTTGGCCGTCTCACTGATGGACAATGTCCATCTCTGTCTTTGTTAACAGTATATACTGCTTTGTCGCTTCATATATATTCATGCATATTAGCGCCACCCGGATGAAGGAATAATAATGTAAAAGTACTGGCGAATAGAAATATTCGAGTCAGAGTTCGATGATTTCGGGGGCGAGCAATATTTATAATTACGAAAGAGAACAAAATTAGAAAGAATTAGCTATGGTCGTGACAACTAAACTCATAGATAACATCGTATCCGCATCAAATCTTAGCGACGATTTACGGCAAGAACAGTGCAATTGGAACACGAGATTTGGAATATACGAGTATTAGCATTTACGCATCGGAAGTAGGCAAAAAAATAAATATTTGGCGCCACTTCGATAACTTTTTAAATGGAATATCGACGGAGGGAGATTTAAATGGACACGTTGAAAAATCGAGGACGCCATGGTTTCAGAACGAGAACTCAGAGTGCCAAGATATACCAAACTCATGCAAATCACACGGTCTTATTGTATTAAATACGCTATTTTTAAGAAATTGCGGCACTCGATTACATACAGCAGAAAAAAACACTAAACCTATGCTGGAATAACAAAAACCGCCGAATAAAAGATTCGTGTGTGATCTGGGCCGACCCACTAACAAGTCATCACTGACTAGAAGAACTAAGAGCGCAAGCTACATATGTGAAACAACTTCGATGAAAAATGTAAGAACAACGAAAAAACTCTGCTCGGTGATTCAAAAGGTCTGAACGATGAGATGGACATCTCGACAATAATAGTGCAGCTTCGAAGCATGGACAAACGAGCTTATATGTATTATTAAGATTGCGGGACAATGAAGATAAAACCAGAAGGTGATTTAACGTATTGAAGATGAGAAGGGACACTTGCTAACTGAGAACAACGAAATTTGCAATAAGTGAAACCGTTAATTAATGAAGAATTCCCGTGCAGTACCATTCCCTCGAATGTCCCGATCGAAGAAGAAACAGCAGATTTTACGGAAGTCGAAGTTAGCGAAGCAGTCATGAGAATGAATCGAGGGCGTGCAATCAGGTCGATACATATCCTCCGAAATATGCTCCACAATTAGAGCTCCAGCCAAAGTTAGAAAAAGGGGTCGAGAGAAAAATAAATGGATCTCTCAAACGAAAAATAAAGACCAAACTCTTGTTCGCACTCACGTGTTGATCCAAAATAATTTTAGATCTGCAGATCCACAAACAGTGCAGTAGCAATGCAGACACGCGTTACATATTTCAACGATTGGCTTGCTGGAATTGGGTGCAACTGATTCTTTATATTTGGTGCATAGAATACATAGGAGAGTAGGAGAACCCCATGCGTTTTCGTTTTGGCTTTTTCCGTGTTCCGGAGAAAAAAAGTGACGTAAACCATTTCCCCTCATTTTTCAGAAACAAAATTTTGCTTCTCGTTTTCATTTGATAATCAAAATTTCTCTCCTGGATTTTATGTCAAAATGTATAAACGTCAAGTAGTATTGTGTGTCAGACTAGGTTTCTGTTTTCGTGCAATGGGTTGTGTTTGGAAATTTATTATTCTGAGTGGTCGAATTGATTCGAAAGCAAATATATTTAAAAAATAATAGTTCAAACAAAAACAAAAACCTTCTATTCGCGCTATGCTACGAAAAGGAGAAATATAAAATAAAAATGCTTCAGTTGAATAAAGAAAGAAAACGTTTTATTATTTGAGAACTGTCGCCGAAGGTGGTTGAACACAGACTGACTGTGACTTTGACATTGGGAACTAACATTCGCCCGCCTTGGAACGTATTGAAAAATTGGTTGAAAAAAAAGTGAATACATTAATAGATAAATATTTATAAATGTTCGTTTTACGAAGTTTGAGGAATAACGTCATTTGCGGTTAGAAGTGGAGATATCTTCACGATAGGACGAGTTAGGATTCCACTAGCTGTCTTTAGTGTTACGACTCTTACATTACCGTCTGCTCCGGGATGAATATCAATAATCCTTCCTAACTTCTATTTGGTCGGAGGTAGCTTCTCATCGCTTCTCAACCCAGATTGACGTTAGAGCTCACACGGGTCCACTTCGAACGCTGTTAAAGTTGTAATAAATACTCCGAGCTCCACCTTCTCCAGAAATGCTGTCTCATGTTCGTGATAAGATACCATCTGCTTGTCAGGTTTCCCTTAAAATCGGTCGTTTCGGGCTCAGGTATTACTCTAAGTGGTTCTCCGATTAAAAAATGTCCAGGAGTAAGAGCGAGGAAATCGTTTACATCCGAAGACACCGAGCACAGAGGACGCGAATTAACGCAAGCTTCGACCTCCGTTAAAACCGTTGTAAATTCCTCATACGTTAGCAGAATTTCTCCCAATGTTCGACATAGGTGAAATTTTACGCGCTTCACTGCGGCGTCCCAGTACCCACCCATGTGTGGTGAAGCTGGAGGGTTGAAATGCCAAATGGTACGGTCATCACTAAGATGCTTGTCTAATTGTTCATCCCTGATGTCATTCTTGAGTAAATCGTTAAACTCCTTTTCAGCACCAACAAAATTGGTGCCATTGTCGCTGTATAGATCCTTACAATCGCCACGGCGAGATACGAATCGTTTGAAGACTGCCATGAAAGTAGCTGCTGATAGATCGCTTTCAAGTTCCAAATGCATGGGTCCAGTCGCCATACAAATAAATACGGATATGTACCCTTTCACGGATTTCGAGCCACGAGCTTTAGAAAAACGGAGATTTACAGGTCCTGCAAAATCCGCTCCGCTACGTAGAAAAGGTCGACATGCCATCACACTAGACGTTGGTAAATCATCCATTAATTGTTGCTGGATCACGTGAGTGTCTTCGACATTTTACACACGATCTGGAAATTTTGCGTAGTATCTTGCGTGCGCCGATAACCCAAAAGCGACTTTGAAGCATAGCATACATAGCTTGAGGTCCTGCATGTTGAGTTATGCGATGTTTGTCTTCACAAATGAGGATAGTGAGCCTTGAAGATGTTGGCAGCAGGAAGGGGTGCTTTTTATTTTGTTGCAGTGAGGTATTACGCAGTCTTCCACCCACTCTGAGCAATTCTTTTTTGTCTATAAACGGATGTAGTCTCAGAAGTTTACTTTGGCGGCTTACCGATTTCTTAGATAATAGGAGTTGAAAATCGTCGGTGAAGAAATTGCGTTGGATGAGCTTTATCCAGAAGGAGAACGCTTCGTCCAATTTAGAAAGGTGGAGATGGTTGCTGGTTCGCGGAGTTAATCGATTTATATTCTGCTGGTTTCGCACAGTCGGCAGGGTTTTGCGATGATTGAACATGGAACCAGTTGGCTTCTTGGATTTGAGATACACTATTCGCAACGAATGTACACCATTCGCCCGGTTGTTGAGGAATCCAAGCTATAGCTACAGATGAATCTGTCCATCCAAATATGTTGCGGATAGGGTACAGCGACGATATGACTTGAGTTATTAGCTGTGCTAACAAGGCAGCGCCACACAACTCCAAACGGGGTAGAGACAACATCGTTTGTTTTAGTGGAGCGACTCTACCTTTTGCCGTGACTTCACGTTCATCTTCTGGTACAGCACAAATAACGCGAGTAGAGTTTGAGGACCATTTCCTGAGATGGAATCCTCCTCGGTTAAGTTTAGATGATATCTGAACTTGTAGGCGCTGCAGTTCTGCTTCTTCGAAACGCCCAGTAATCAGATCGTCCATGTAAAAATCACGTAGTATGGCTTCCTTTGCAGTAGGACAACCTTCGCCTTCGTCTAAGGCAATCTGCTGAAGAGCCTTTACAGCTAAGTAGGAAGCGGAAGCGACCCCATAAGTGACAGTCAACAGCCGGTATTCCCTCATTTCATCCTGTGTGTGTATTACGCCACACAATCCGTTGATAGTCGATGTCTTCCCCATCCACTCGTATTTGGCGATACATTTTCGCCACGTCTTCGCTCATAGCAAAACGATGGGAATGTAGTCCAAGTAATGATGAAAAAAGATCTGCTTCTAGCTGCGGACCGACCACTTGAGAATCGTTGAGTGAATACCCAGTAGTGGTGCGGCAAGAGGCATTGAAAGCGACTCTTAATTTGGTCGTGATACTTGTTTCCTTTATTACAGCTCTATGCGGCATATATGTACTCCTAGTAGTGCTTACTTGATTTCGGAGGCTGAGTTGCTTCCTCTATATGTCCTAATCTGATATGTTCTTCGATGAAGTCTTTATTCTGTTCGTAGAGATGTTTATCCTTTGCGAAGACCGATTCCATTCTGATTAATGCACGAACGGCGGCTTGACAGGAGTTTCCCACAGGTCAGTCGGGCTTGAATGGTAGTTTGACCACGTACCGAACATTCCTCTTGATGATAATGCGTGTCGACAAAGAATTTCTCGCACTGCTGTTCCTCGATGGTAAGCTGTTTTGTTGCAGGTAATGATTCGATTTGCCAGAACTTGGAGACAGCATTTGTTAACGAAGCATCTGTGTACATACAGACTGCGGTGGTGGCGGTGAATTTAGGTTTTGTATCGGCTAGTTTCCCGAAGAGGATCCACCCACGTGCAGATTGTTGTGCGATTGGGGTTCTGATGGGTCCCTTAACTAAGCCAGTTTGTATAAACTGACCCAGTTCATCCGATCTTAAGAGAATGTCGATGGCAGCCGGTGTTTCATTTCATTTACATTTATTTGTATTCTTATTCATATAAGATATATAATATACATCTTTTAACTTATTGAACAAGCTTAGGATAATTTCAATTATAATGATTTACACAATCTGTACATAATTAGAAAGATAGGAGATAAAGAGAAAGAAGAAAGAAGAAAAGATGAAGAAATAGATCATTATTAAATTAATTATTTTCTTAATAGTACTGGAATCGGCGGTAGATTGCTTGTTACTTTAGGTATAACGCGTGCGTGAATTGTTGTTGTAAATGTGACGTCATGTGACCTCGCCTTTGGAGTTTCCAGCCACGGCAGCGCCAATTCCTTCAATTGCTGTGGACCCTGAAGTTCTTCTTAGCTTAAGTCTTTGAACGCAACTTTCACTGATAAACGTAAAATGGGACCTGTAGTCGAAAAGGATTCCAGCTAGCTGATATCTTGCTAAATTGTCCATTACTTTGACAATGGTTGTGCCTAGAAGAACGTAATGTGCAGAGTGTGCGCTGTGCGATGGTATTAAAATGGTGTCAGTAGTTAAGGAACTGGAATGCGGCATCTCACAATGGAGTAACGTGTGATGACGTATTTGACATATATGACAGGCATTTGAACTTTAGCAATTATCTTGATCATGGTCAACGCCCAGGCAATTAACGCAAAGATTTTTCTCGCGGACGAAGGAAGCTCTTCTAGAAGTTTCAAGAGACCGGAATTTATCACAACTGTAAATTTTGTGATTGGCTGAACAAAAGGCGCATGCATCTTGTGGAAATTTGGAAACTGTATGTGAATCGATTTGTTTAGCGGGGACTGCAGTGTGAGAGAGCCTGTGTGCACTTGACATTGCTTTTAAATTGACGACTGAATGTTTTAAAGTGGAAGGTTACAAGAGTTACAAGAGTGTCGAACGCCGCTACCTTATCGTCTTTCTGCGAGAGCTCCCATTGTCTGTGAGATTCAACATCTAGTTTACTTACGGTCAAATGGACTAGCCAATCATCCCAGTTCGTGATGGTTCATGGGTCTGCCAAGGGCTTTAAGGTTTTGGAAGTGCTCCTGAGTGGCGTGTAGTAGGGCTTTCAACGCAGTTGATGATTCGTTGCTTACATATTTTAAAGCGAAAAGGGCTCGAAAGTGGGAATCGATTATAACACGTTGGACATTATAGCGTTTTGTCAAAAGTTTCCACGCTTCGTCATAATTATTGTCTGCAATTGGAAAACCTTTAATTACCTGCAAAGCTTCCCCTTGTAGACTGTAACGCAAGTAGTGGAGTTTTTGGGACCCAGAAAGCGATACTTCATTATGGACGAACGACGTGAAGGCGTCACGAAAAGGTGTCCATTCCTTGGGGTTACCAGTAAACTGCGGAAGCTCCATCCGTGGAAGTCTGATGTCCGCGCGTGTCGATTGTGGCATGTTGTCTGACTTGGATTTCCCTTGGGCATTTGACTTGTTTGCGGCACGAGTAAAATTTGCGAATGCTTCGCGGTACCACTGTTCAACCTGTAACCGCTCTGCTTCTTAGTCTTTAAGAGCTCCGTCGCCGCAAGAAAACTCCACCGCTTCTTGTGCTTGGGAAAAACCAGCCCACTGTTCAGAAAAGAGATGAGAATATGACTCCAGCTCAGCTGCGTCATATGATTCCGCCTTTTTACTGGCGAAGGTGGTTGAACACAGACAGACTGTGACTTTGACGTTTGGCACTAACTCCTTCTTACTGCCCAAACGAAAACACCATATGTATCACACTCTAGTGCTATTGAACGTACCCCAACAGTGATTTTTGTTATGACATTTGGCTCTGTCATGTGAGCTCTCACACGTGCTGATATTTACTCCTGGGTGCAGTTTCTTTTTTATTTTGTAACTATTAAATGAGTAAAAATAAATGGCTAATAAACTATATTTAGACAAAAAGGATTACGATGCTCCTTATGAGCCATCTGCTTCTGAGGATGAGTACAGTGAAGAAGAGAAACAAATTTTGAAAGAGGTCCGTGAAGGCAACAAACGAAGAACCGACCAAAAGCAGGAGATTCTAGCGTTTGACGAGAGTGATGAGGATGGAGATGGTAATGATGATATTATTGGGGATAGCGACATCGAAAGAGGCGATGACGATGATGGAATACCAGATTCCCGGGCATGGGGCAAGCAACGTCGTGCATACTACAACACAGACTTTGTCGACCAGGATTACAGTGCATACAATGAGCAAGAGGAAGAACAAGCCCAGCAGGAAGAGGAAGAAGCTAAAGCTATTCAATTACGACTCGCTAAACAGTTGGATGAAGCAGATTTCTTCGTAGATCTACCAACTGGTGCAGCCGACTCGGACGATGAAGTCGACACTAAAATCAAATCAAAAGATGGAAAGACAGAAGAGAAAATCAAATTCGACCTAAACGGAATGTCTCAGCGACAAAAACAGCTGTTGTTCGAAAAAGATTCACCAGAATTTGCCGGTTTGGTTAGTGATTTTCAAACACACATGTCGGAGAGTCAGGCTTTGCTAAATCCTATTTTAGAATTTGCTAAAGAAAAAGAACTGAATCTGCCCATTTTCGAGTTTGTTCAAACCAAAAACAACTTGATCTTGACGTATTGTTCAAATATCGTCTTCTATTTGCTCCTTAAGGCAAAGAGGATTCAAATAAAGAACCACCCGGTGACCAAGCGGCTGGTACAACTGAGGAAACTTTTAATCCAACTGCAGCAAACGTATGATGATGTAGTGAAACCCCAATTGGAGTCATTGTTGGAGAGAATAAACTCTGGCGAAGAAGTTCAAATTGACCTCAGACCGCCAGAGAAGAAACCAACCAAAAAACTTCGCATGATGAATGCTTTCAGTGACGGCGAAGGAGAAAGTGATGAAGAATACGAAGACGCACCAACTGCTAAGCGTGCCAAACTCTCCGATGAAGAAGGAGCTTCATCGAACGAAGAAGTCGTAGAAGAGGATGATGAGACAATTGACAAAGAAGAAGCAGAACGACGTGGAATCACTTACCAAATCGCCAAAAACAAAGGTCTCACGCCACATCGCAAGAAGGAACTACGCAATCCCCGTGTCAAACACCGAAGCAAATTCCGCAAGGCTCTTATACGTCGCAAAGGCGCTGTACGAACAGTACGCAAGGAAACTACACGCTATGGAGGAGAAGTTTCTGGCATCAAGGCGACCGTCAAGAAAGGAATCAAAATCAAATCATAGTGCTGATGCTCCAGTTTTTTTTCTCACAATAAAATTCCGAACTTTAGATTCTTTAAAAAAGAAAAATACATTTCTTCATGCATTTTATTCTGTTTACAAATCACATTGGGATTATGAGGTTTTCTTTTGGAGCAGTAACTTTCGGAAGTCTTCGTTTGTCTTGGCAGAACCATTCGCTGATGTGCTTGTAGCTGGAGCGGCTGTTGAGGTTATTTGTCTTCGGACAGCATTTGGGATAAGGGACATTCGAGGCTTTTGGTTAGACGGCTTGGGTTTACGTGCCGCGTTTACACCGAGCATTTTTTGTGTGATAGCAAGAGTGGCTGCTTTAGGAGGTGGAGCAGATATGGCAACAGATATCTAAAAGGAAAAACAATTGGGTAATGTAATTTTCGTGAGTGGAAATATGTGCTGTTTCACTTACCGTGTGCTCGCGCAACTCGTGTTGATCAAGATTCATTAAAGCTGTTGCGGCTGACTTCTCTGTTTCGAATTCAATGTAAGCGATTCCTTTGAATTTTCCGCTTCTGAAAATTAAAAAAAATATTCAATGAAAATGGAAAGAAAGTCAATTAGTTTTGTTTCGTTTTTCAAGTTTATCGAATGATAGCTCTGCAGATTGCCATAAATAGTTTCCACTTTGCATAGAGGGTTATATTTTTGTTTTTCAAAAAGCAATGCCACGTTGCGTTGCCGCTACACTTTCCTGAAATATTTCTTTTCTCTACATGCTTCAAGAAGCTCATTTTTGGAGTAATTGAAACTCCAATGTAGGTATAATACGGTACTATTCGAATTGCTTCACCTTTAAAAATCCACTTCTCTTGATTTGAGAATGGTGGAGGGTTACACATGTAGCCGCATAACTCTTCAAGGTATAATATCATCTGTTGTACGACTTCAATATTATCCGATAATATAACAGCATACAGCAGTGATCTAATATTTAAAACTTCGATATTGAGACCTCCTCCTATGTACTCATGTAGAGTGCAAATATTAACGGCAATAATAAGCATCCTCGCTTCACCCCAAAAAGCGCCTCAAAGTATTCTAGTAACTCTCTTCCCGTCCACACCGCAGATTGAGTATTCGAATAAATTCATTCCAACAGATTAACAAATTTAATTGAAGCTTCCATTTCACCCAGCCTAAATATTAGCATTTACCTCAAGATTTTATCAAAAGTCCCTTTCAGATCACGATTGACTTATTGAAAAAGCGCTACAGCACGGTTCTGCGATGGACCATGGCCTCAAGCAATTGGTCTTATCAGTTAACAGCATCTTTGGTGGAAAGCCTCTAGTTGCACACTCGAAGTTGATTGAGGTCCTCTACTACTTATGCGTACCATCTACTCGTATGTATGTCATGGTCTTCCTTTATTGAAATTATCCTTCGAGATGGATTTGAACTCATAAATCCATTCCGTGTTGGAATGTCGTAGCCATCTTAGGCGACTGATACGTACTTTTCTAAACAAGCAAATTCGAAAAACCTTGCGTTCAAAATGACCAAGGACATATTCATCCGCCCTTGCTACTTGCACTGGAATGATCAAGATTTTATAGCCTTTATTATTGTTATTCAACTGCTAAAGAAACAGCCGTTAGCAAGTGTAAATATTTGTTTGATTCCCGATGAGTTGCCAGCATCAAGGCAGCTATAAATTCGTCAACGTTGCAAGTCTCTTCTGGCTGACATAATAAACAATCAGCCAAATTTTGCCCGCTCTGTTTCAATACACGCAAATGCATACATAATATTATTAACATATACCTCTGAAGTTGGTGTAGTTTAAAGGCTGTTCTTTCTAGTTGATTGGTCAAAAAATACTGATGTTCCACTTATTAGGCATATTTTCCTTTTTCGGCAATGAGTTGACATATGCCCTCCACTAAACCATATTCGGTCCAGGTCCGGGAGTCTTATTACACTTAATTTAATATTTTACAGTTTTTACTTCATTTTGGTCATATATTCGAAAGCCATTTGGATCGTTCGTTCTGCCCCACAATGGAATCTCGGTCGTCCGAAGTGAATTTATTACTATATTTCCTTGCTGTTCTCTTCAAATAAGTCTCTGTTCGGCTTTTGTTGTCATAACACGTTACCCGAGAAGCCTTCTCTTATGCTCGTAAAGCTATCGAACTACTCTTGTCTAAACAGCACCACCGAATGAAATCCAGTAGATCGGTTTCGGCGATTCTGACGGTCTCTTGGCATCGATGCCATTGGTCTTCAACCGGTTGCATAGAACTTATCGAGAGGTAAATACTACGCAACTGCAGGCGTTCAAAGTTGTTGTTATGGAGTCTGATATTGTTCCTTTGTGAGTATTAAAGTGGAGAAACCATGTGCTAGCTGCAGTGATATTCAGACGCGACTCCGTTTCCACATTTGATAAGGTCCGAGTGTTTTACTAAAAAAAACTCTCATATTATGGCGTTAAGAAACATAAAATTATTTTAAAGCCGTGCTTAGGACATTACCCGTATGGTTTGTCGAGAAGTTCGTAGAGAAATTCATTGGAAACATCCTCTAGTTTCCTCTGTGATATTGTGAGCGTATATTAGGCTCATCGTACAGCCTGCTGTTCATTCTGGACAAACGAATCATCCAATTACTTACTTATTGTACTTAGATGACGCTATAGTCTGAGGGCCTCAACTAACAAGGTCCCCTTCCATTTCTGTACGCCACCAAAGATGAGGTCGGTTTCTACTTGATAAACAAAGTCGTACAATGTCAAAACATTTTTACATTATTTCTGTAGTTTAAGTCTGCTTGAAATATCCGCATTGATAGGTGGTGGTCATAGTATCAACCCACTGCAATTTTTAGACTTCTCGAATACTCGAAGAGTGCCTTGCAATGATTATAATGCCATACAATTTGTTGAGGGTCCTTTTATGGATGTTGAGGTGTGTGAACCGTGTGTAAATTATGATGACATTTAGTCCTGCCGAAGAGTCAATTGATTGAATCCATTTTTGAAGGTGGTGGTCGATCGTGCAGGCTATGTTTTCTGTGTCGCCAAATATGTCTTCATTTTCTAACTTGGCTGTGCACATCTCTATGGCAAAGCCGTTCTTTCACATAACTAGGCGTTCGATCAAACCCGTCATAAGAAAAATTCCCATCCAAATGGACGACTATATTCTTTAAATAATAGCTGCCTATTACGGAAATGCAATTACCGAGAACTCATTCATCATCATCATCTCTGTTTCAACATCCGTAAACTGTGAATATGTCGCAGTAGGTTAAATATAGTTGCCACTGAACCGATCTATAACATAGCCGTTGACTTATTGTATCTAGGGAATATCTATCCGAATATCCTTATTGTGCCAAGTACTAGTATGCGTTATTTACACGGTTTAACTCGGCACACTACAAACACTCTTCCTTTCTTAATCGGGCTTGGAAGAGGGAGAGAGCGAAATGTTCTATGAAAAGCGCAAAACCTTAACTTCAGTATCTCAATGAAGTTAATCACAGATTCCACAAGGAAAAGCTGGACGGTACTTCAACTTAAAGATTGAGACTTCAGATCCTATATGGCAGTTAACTCGAGAAAATATTCTTGTGATAGAAGCTCAGACCAAGATGCATACTTATGAACTTGACTAAACTTCGCCATCACGGATGTGAACCTCATTACAGTACTTGAAACATAAACTTGCATCAAAAAAAAAAGGAAACACTTGTACTTACTTGTGGAATACCAGTCGAACATCTTGAAGAACACCGAATGCCCCAAACATAGTTTCGACTTCTTCTTTTGTCACATCATGTGGTAGACCCTTAACAAAAAGTTTATTCGGCTCCATTCCATCTGAGAACTTGAATTTCTGTCTCTTCTCTTTGTCCCTGAGCACACTCGAAATATAAATTGGACGCCCACTGATTTTCTTCCTATCGAGACTTAACGCCTTCTCAACTTCAGTCTGCAGAACGACGTTCGTCAAATACTTGTAAGTTTTTTTTCATTTTGCAAAAAAGACTCACCTCATTCTTTAACTCTACGTAACCAAAACCTCTACTCCGACCATTCGCCGACCGTATTAAAGTGATGTTTGACATGTTTATTTCTGGCAACTGCTCTTTCACTTCTTCTTCGCTTAAACTGCAAAGATTTGTTTTGTTTAAATAATACAAGACATTCATCACCCTTCACTTACTTATAATCCAGATTACTGATAAAGATTCTCAAATGATCCTTTGTTAAATCAATTTCCTGATTCTCATGCTCTTTGAATACTGCTTCCTTTGTTTCCTTCGGCTTGACCTCCGCAGGTGTGACATCAAATTTTTTCTTCTTGTCTTGGATGACTTCCTGCGAAACGTCACTGTATTTTCTCTTCCTATCTTTTCCCTTCTTCTCTGTCTTTGGCTTCTTTACGAAATCTTTAAGTTTCTCCTGCAATTCCTGCAGGGAACGTTCACAATCTTTTTGACATGAAACCAGCTGCCGAATTGAACCATTGCAACGTTCGAACCGCTGCCATGCTGAAGCTATCACATAGGGATTGTCAAGATCTTGAGTATGTAGAGCCTTTCGGAAGAGTCTGCAAAAAAATTTGTTGTCGGACTTAAGGTATAAGAAAACTTTTTTATAAAGCAACCTACTTTCTTGTAGCGTCAAGATCTCTTCTCATTTCAAGTTGAATGAATTCTATCCAAAGGCCACTTTTTGTGGCATTATCCGAACTTTCTGTGAGAAAAGAATTTGAAGTTTTGTTAGAAAAATAGTATGGAATTTAAGGAATTGACTTACCCATGATTGTATTCCAGAGTTCCCTTCCTTTCTTGGGGTCCTGAAGAGGGCCGTATTCTAGTCTACCCCAAAACTGCAAAATCTCACAATTGCAATCAGCCAAAACACCCCACTGTTGTCCTAAAGAGTTCCAACACAAGTTGAAGTTCCTCCGTAATACTTCGCAATCTTCTTCATCCTCATAATTGGTAAGCCGCCTAAGCGAGCTCAAGTACTCCAACCAAATGGCGACAATTGACTCTGGCACCTGAAAACCCACCGACAAGGCTGACTCTAAGACTTCTTGAATCTCCTGGCGGCTTTTCTGCATGCTTTCTAGCAACTGAATTCGTTTTATGTACAATTTCTCGTTCCATGAGCAATTTCGCAGAGCGCGAGTGCTTATATCGATAGCATCTTGACGGAACACAGGTAAGTCTTGCAGTTCCTTAGGCCGTTCATATTCATCTCGGTAATCCAGAAATGAAATATATTCCAACCAACAGTCGCCGTTCAAGCAGCAATCGGCTACCATACGTTCGTAGAGAGTTTGAAGGATGTTCTCGTCAAGAAATTTGTCAGATTCCTTGATATACGTGAGAAAGATTTCTGCTTTTTCCTGATAAAACTTGGGGTCTACGTCGAGAAGCTTTTTCTCATGTGGATGGATCTTTTGAAGATGACCCTTGGCGTGGAAATATTTCTTTTCGACGTTATCCCACTTCAAAGTATTGTACGGCGGACTATCTTTGTTTTGTTCGTAGGCAATTTTGAATTCAATATACGTATCTTCCATGTCCAGCAATGGTAGTTTCAATTGGCGCAGATAACTTTGGACATTCAGTTCTGTCTTTTTTTCTGCACTACAAAGAGAGAAGAGGAAATTGACGAACGCCTATAAAATTCAATAAACCACTTACCTTTCCTCTTGTTGCGCAACAAATTTTCGATATAGTTTGAATAGTTCATTTCCTTTCATGCAATGCAGGCCATAGGTACCGAGAATTTCGTCCCAAATTTCAGCTGCACGATTTGTTCGCGGTGCCAGGGCGGCATATTCCAAAGCAATGCCGTAACCTAGAAAGATTGATATCGTTTAGGAATAACAGAGCACATTTAGTTTTCCGCATTTTACTGTAATAATCCTGCAATGCCTTTTGAAACAGTTTATCCACTTTCTCTATTTCTAACTCGGAAAGTGCAACGTTGGCTTCTATTCTTAGATATTCCAACCAAATCTCCGGTGCCAAGGGATATACTGATGCAAACAAAATATACGCATTTCGTATATTATCCAAATCATCTGTTTTACTACAAATGCAAAGGCCACATAGGAATACTATTTCGTAATCGCTTTTCCAAAACTTACTGTGAGAGTTGACACAGCTTGACATACTTATCGTATGCATACTGATTATCTTTGAGTTCCTTAAGAAGGTTGCTATATTCCAATAGATTTTTCGTAGTTTCATCTGCATCCGAGTCCTCATCATCATCATTCTCTTCTAGGATTTTATCAATGTTGTTACCAGCACCTTCATCCATAAGAGCGTCCTCATCGGCTAGGGAACCTTCGTTTTCATCACCAGCAGCGCCATCGTCATCGGACTTAAGAAGCGCCTCTTCCTGTTTTATTCGAATGAAAATGAGTTTTACGATTTATTGCAGTGTGAGAAGAAGTACTACCTCGGCTTCATCTATTTCATCGTATTTGTTTATATTGTTGGACATTTTTTTCGAATGCCAAGTATTAAATAAATATTTTATACAGAACTGAAATCCTAACCAACAAATGTTCTTTTAACTGTTTGGGACGCATCAAATCAACATTGAGTGGAATTTCCGTTTAAAATGTCAAAATTTGAGTGAGATGCTATTTCTTGTTGGAACTGTTTCCTTTTGGAATTCAACTATTGTTGAATTTTTTTATTTCGAAAATTTGAGTCGCTTTTACTAATTTTGATTTCAGACTCCTGAGTGCTACGGTTAGAGCTGCTAAAAAGAATAGTCGTTGTTGTATAGTTTAACAATCTTTATGAATTATTTCAAGATATTACCAGCCTTGTTCTTAGTTTTGTTTTTCTTTATCTTTCTCAGTTAATAATTTTAGATTTCTGTAAGGATTTTAAAGACCTGTAAAACATTTTCAATGAAGTGATAAACAGTATCATAGCAATAAGTTCCAGAACGTAACATAAATTCTATAATGCTATGCATGTACTTACCATATGTAACATATACATAGGTCAGAGTGATTGCTTACCCAATGCGAACTATCATATCATGACAGCTTTAAAGAAGGCAAATATCATCAGACAGATTCTAAATGTATCAGTCAAACAGTGAAGTAGGTATATTATATGATACATCATTGAGTGCTATAAATTTGAAAAAGAGAATGACTAGTTCCAGTGGTAGTGTCACCAACAACCCACTTTTAAAAAGAGATATCGTAGACGTGATGAGGAACATAATTTTAAATATGTGGTGAGAGCTTACCACATGTCAGCCCATTGATTTTAAATAAGGAGCATGCTATTTGAAAAAAAAAAAAATCTGTTAAACCTCATCTGATAGGGGGAGAAAGACAAATGCAATGTTCCGAAGCCTCATCTAAAATATATGTTGAGCCAATAGAGTTGTAGAGTTTCAAGCACAATAAACTAGTGCGAACTTATAACCTTCGAATCACTCTGAGTGAAGAAAAAATTCTCCGTCATATTCGGACTCTCACCCCTGGAGAGCGAATATCGAAACCATCTAACCCCTTAGGCGCGCGTAAATTATAAAAAAAAAATATCATTTTGTGTTTGCTGGTCTTAGATTCTTTAATAATTACACAGAATTTTTGTGGAATAACAAGCACAAGCAGTGGCATCGATGCCAAGAAGCCTATTTTTCGTGTTTTTCGCAACTGATATGCTGGGTTTCATCCTACTATCTCCACGAAACCCATGAATGAGGAAAGCAGGCAAGCACAGAATGAAACTTTAGCCTGATCCACAACGTAAAGTCATTAATCAATCTCTGCTTTCGAATGAAGACCAAATGGGAGATAAAAGTGATGTAATCAGCACAGATTTGCAACTAAATTAAAATGGGTTGCCCGAAGACACCCGGCAGTTGCGAGGACTCGCAACTGAATCCTCAGTAAAGGTAACATCGCTACCACGATTTAAGGTCCAAAATTTAAAGGTCAGGCACTACCGACTAGATAGTATTCCCTCATGGATATTAAGAGTAGTGGTCAGAGCTTCTGCGAATCCAAGTATGTGGAATGAGTCTTAAGTTAAGTGGAATTTGCATTCTGCCTGTATTTGCCAAATAATAAAAGAACACATTCTCAGGCGAAGAAAAGAAAAACAACCTTGACAGATGTGGCCAAACATGCAGGTTTCTACTACATAATATATATGATAAAAACGCACTACCATAGACAATGTTAATAGAAATTTAACTGGCTGACCTTACGGAATACCCTTTCTGCGAAGAATTACAGTAATATATATTATTACGAACGGTCGAAATGTTACGCTTATTTTAAATGTTGTAAGAGGTGGCCATTATGCCGTTGGATCTCCACCAGATGACAAACGCAAGAAACAAACCCCGCTGGGATAAAGGTAAAGACCGCAAAGGCATAAATTATGAGTTTATTTTCTACTCTTATTAGCACTGTAGGAAAACCGGCACAGAAACTTTAGCGTTTCCAATGCCTTGGAAATATTGTCTGGGTCGAAAGCGGAACTGAGTAAAAATAAGCTGCTTTTTGTATTTTCTGCAGTAAAAGCTCCTATACTATCAGAAATAAATTACAAGCAGGTTTTATGGTTGCATATGAAGCAAAGCGCGGGAAGGCGTAGTCATCAGTGGATCGGACATTACCACTTCGGAGATTACTTCAAGATGGACTTTGGCCTTAATCAATAGGCCTCTCCAGTGAGAGCGCTCCTGGGTCAAGTCCCTTCAATTATCCACTCCAAGATGATTGAAATTTCCTTCCACTAGTGCGCGCTACTTAAGGCAGGTCAACTTCTGCTGCGATGTCCTTCAGGTTAGGAGATACAGACTTTTTAGGGTGGAGGCCTATCTATTTGAGCACCCTGACTAGTCTTCCAAATTTCTTATTGACTTTAACTCAAAACTCATTGTGGGCCATTAAGGAGTTTGTAATGCTGACTGTTCAGTCTCCTTCTGAGATTCAATCATGTTTGACAGCAAATCTTAGTGTTGGTATTTTTTTCTTTCTCAACACACATGCTTGCAAATTTGGCGAGACCATTAACTGGTGTCTGACACAATGAGATAAAATATGAAGTGCAATTGATGTGCAGCCATAGTGTAGCACGAGAGATCGGCAGGATGACTCCGCCCAATACGTACCCTAACTCGGCGTCTCCCCAAGCAATATTTCATAGAATACCATCTGTCACTTTCCATAGATATCCAAAGCATGTTATGAGCTAAGCAGTCTTTAATAAGGCATTCTATGAAATATTGCTCATGGAGACGCCGTGTAATCTTACAACACCTACAGGCCAGTGGATCGGACATATACCTATAGTATGAAAAGCGACAAATCTATTGCTCCATGCTATAAAACCAAAAACGGAAGAAAAGTACGTCGACGGAGACATCATATATAGCGCAGAGCAGTTGAAGGGGTCTCACAACAATTAAGGGTGAATTAGAAAGAGTTGAAGCATATAAGTTGAAAAGAGCACGATGGCGCTTAGGCACAGTGGAGATTTTAGAACCCACAAGGGGAAAATAATATTACATGCTGTATCCGTACACGAACCCTGACTTGGTCAGGGTCAATATTGATAGTTTACTTAGATAGCTCTGACAATTAAAGTAATTGAAAAGTACACAGACTCAATTGCAGAACTAGAAATGTGGTTAATGGAAGATTATCTACATATAACGCATTGCTTGTTGGTGCTACGATGAGGTTTGTTCCAGGTAAACAAAGAATTTTGTGCAAGTTTATAATTGAGTCTGATGAGATAAAGTCTTAAGTTTCTGAGTACTCGTATGTTTTGTCACGACATTCGTGAAGCATATTTAGTCAATATTTGCGTCACTTCTTTCAATTGTGGTAGGGATAGTAGTAAACCGTTCAATCGTATAGCAGAAAATCAAAATTTAATCTGGTAATTATGAGTCTATATTTATATATTTCTGAATATTACCCAACATCCTCCTCATAGCCGATTCGTGTTCAACGGCGCATAGTCTTTTAATGGTCCTAACTTTCCACAAACGGATTCTAAGTTCAATGCCCTTTATTCACTTAGTGCAGCCGTCAAGACATCGCAAGATATTATTGTATTAACAGTTAATATAACTATTTATATTTAATACTAATATTTCTGCATGTCCATTGCTAGTACGCAATTGTGTAGTTGGCTAAACTTGCGAACCCTCCTAAAGGCCGCTCTATTTCGGATCATCTCATCAGTAAGGTCGAAAGTTTGTTCTTGTTTTCGGATTTAAGTTTGTTAAGGCCCTTCCTTCGAACTTTGACTGGAAATATGTTTCCTATCCTTTTTGGGTCGGATTTCCCGACGAACTGCCTTGTACACGAAAATAGAAATGGATTCGCTTAGCCTGAAGTTTTTCCTCTTTCGATTACTTAACATCAGGTCACGCTTTTAAGTTTAGCGGCATTTTGCATTTCGCGCTACAAGAAAACTCTCTGATTGCTTACGACAGAGCCTAAGTTTTTAAATTGTCCGCATATCGCATACTTAGCAAACTTAGAACAACTAATTCGTAACCCATTGCCTACAGGGCGAGTACGTCCTTGACAGCGCCATCATCAGGAAGATTTGCGGCTTTAATAGATAATAGAAAAAAGTACGAGATATCTTCATTTACTTGTTGACTTTGCAACATTCACTCGATTTTGTACAACAACTTGCACACTTTTCGTTTTAAGTGCTTACTGAAACAGCGACAGGCATATTACAGCTCAGAGATCTTATCAAATATTTGCTTGTCAATTAAATTTAAGAAACTTTCCTGTCGAGTGAAGCAAATCACTTGTTTTTTCTTAGAATCCAAGTCATGTATTCGTTATGAAAATCCATTCCTCCGTTATTTGCTGATTATGCGAAGACCTTCCAAAGAGTGTCATTATATCTAATAGGGAAAAAACAAACAGACATTAACAAGTCAAACAAACTGGCTAAATAGAATCGATGGCATTCGTTTGAAATATATTCCATTCAATAATTCAAACAGTATGCCGCTAACAGTAATTAATTCGTTTAGTGCACACACCTTTAAAATGACGTAAAGCTCCCTAGATAAGTATGGTGATACGATGCGTGATTAGCCTCCAAACAGCAGAATTATTTGTTTTCGATTCATCACAATAGACAACACGTCTACTGATAAAATAAACCGGAATCGAATTGGCAGTGAATTACGATTACGAAAATCCATTTCGTACTCGTATATTGATTCTAAACGCTTCGGGTTTGATAAATATATATATTAGTCTTGTACACATGATACTTTTATTCGTACCTTTCACGGACTTGATTCTCACATAAACCTTTTTCTATTTTTTTTTTTTTGTACAATTTTGTCTACTGATAGATGAGAGTAGGGTAGGGAAATTACACACTATGCACACTTTTTACTTAATAAATAGAAGTATACGCTTATAAAACAAACGGCTGAGCCGTGACGAGATACCAGGAAGTGGGACTTGTTGGGCGGGTAAAGTAAATTAAATTTACAGTCTAACTACTATTTTAAAACTAAAAATGTCATTCGAATGAAGGGTAGAAAGACATGGGATATGGAAGTCTTTCTTAAGTACTTTGTTCAATCGCTTTCTATTTTGTCTATTTTGGAATAGTCTTCAGTGCCGTACTGATTCCTGAGTGAGTTTTGATGCGTCCGATCTGAATATTTATTCCTGTTTCCTTCGGAATGGAATACGATCCAAGAGAGCATGCGTTATGCTTCCCGGTATTCTTTGATGCTTGTTAATCAACTGTTCCAGCTGAAGCGCAACCTACAAAGAAAAAACACATATATGTATGCACATAGGTATAAATAAAAAATGAGCTCTATTTTATGAGACTATCCATAGCTCAAACTCACTTTAATTTGCAATTCTTCTGGTGTTACATCCGGTTCATACGGAATCGGTTTACCTAGAATCGAACGAAATTTCACTGGGAATCCGCCATAAATTGGGCATACTGGTATTTTTATTGCATTGTACAGCCAAAGGAACTGCCGCCGGAAGATTCCAACTTGTCTAAAACCTTCGCGTAAATTTTGCGTGAAGAATGGAATAATTGGAACTTTGGCTTCTATGGCAACCTTAGCAAAGCCAACGCGATTTCTCCAGAGTAACTCATAGTAATGATCGCCAAATTGTGCTTCATATACACCGCCAGGGGAAATGGCTAACAGATTGCCTTCTTTAAGAATGCTACTACAGGATTGCACTGTTCCAGGGCTGATGTGAAATGCATCTGCTAAAAGTCCCCAACCAGGTAGTTTAAAGAGAAAACGATCACCGACTGTGTAGATGAGACGATCGCGTTGCAGCATAACACGTGAGTTGAAGTAGTACATGTCGATAGGAATTGCACCATGATAGTAGACAATTAGTGCTGGTCCTTCTTGGGGGAGGTTTTCCATACCTATTACTTCGTAGCCATGGTATATTCGTGCGTGAGCATCCCAAATAGCAGCAACTAGTTTTCGGCCAATGTGCCAGAAATTACGGTCTGTTGCGACGGCACGCATGATCACTTGTCTGTAAAAAAAAATAATTGGGAATAAGTGATAGAGAATTATCGGGAAATTTGGGGCTTCTAATGTAATTGTGTAATTGATGTGGGATGCCAGTATATGGGTGTCACAGTATTGTTATTCATGTCAAAAACAAAACCACCGAAAGCTGGTCATTACAGAGTATGGTTATTTGGCTAAAGTATCTCGAGACTATCCCTGTGGTATTGTCGCCTATGGTACTGACAATTAAGGCATTATTTGTAGGGACATGTTACAGATAAGTTTACACACTGCATAATACTTTTAATTACACCACTGTCTAACTCAACCGCATATTTCGCTTCAGCTATTTCGTTTTTATCGCAATTCAGCAGGACCACATTGACGGGTCATCTGCGTACGTGTTGAAATTGCGTTTCCGGAGTTCAATGTAAAATCAAAATTATTCACAAAAAATGGATTTGTATTGCCCAGATCCTCCCCATGCGTCTCGGCCATGATGATTTCCAAGGCAATTGGCGTTGAACTAAACCTAAAATTCGTAGACTTGGATGCCATATTGTGGGACAATGGATTGGTCCCGAGCCATCACTGTTTACTTGAGAGCAATACGGTAAGATTGGTGCTCTTTATCCCAAGTGTCCCAACGAAGCGCGATGTTATTAACCAGTCTTTGTATTTCGATATGGGTACCCAGCACCAGCGTTTCACTGACTACTACAGGAAACTTAAAGAAGAAGGGGCTTTTGGATTCTTGAACAAACTCCTGGAGTGACCTTTTCCAAAAGGGAATAGAGGAGTTCGAAAAGTTCTTCAACCAGATTTATGATAAATAAGATGCCTTGATATTGTGTTTAAAAAATAAAATAAAATAAAAACTAGTACGTCAGTGATTGTTTAATTGTCTCATGATAAAATTTGCCTTGCCTTTCTACCTTTGCATACTCTCGTCTAGATTCGTTTACCTGTTAACTGTCCTTGGGTTGAGGTGTTTCTAGGTGCTAACATGCACTTAGGGCTATGTCTCTGATAATCGATTAGTTCATATCTTGGTTCTTCATTCCAAATCGAAAATTCGTTTATGCTATTTGTTGCAAGTGCTCATGCAGTGGTTGCATTTACAGTCGGAGGGATGTTCTGAATAAGTTGTTCCATTCTTCGATGTTCGAAAAGCATTCTTTAAAGAATTTAATGCTCTTTAAAAATATTAATAAAAGGTTGTGATTCTTTTAAATGCCTTCCGACTTATTTTACCAGGCACTATATATTGTATTTTTACAGTTGATGATGTCCGTAGCCACAGATTGACGTCTTTAAGGGTGTTGTTGATGTTTTGAGTGAGTCCATCTAAACTTTTTGCCATAAAAAGTACAGCGATATCACAGAATATCACATAGTGTTAACTCTTCTTGGCGTTTTCTTTCGTTTTTTATGTAGGCCTGCACATAGAACTGACACTTGTGTTATTTTTCACTGTACCTAGGTCCAATGACCTCTTTATGTCGTATAAGAGGGTTATATATTCGAAATGATTTATATGATTCGAAATGCTGTAGGGGTCGCAGGGGTCGCATGGATCGTGGTTCTTTTGTTTTCTTCGTAGGTGTACTGCCGTATACCTCATGCAACTTTATCGAACGCAAATATTTTCGTTCCTTAACGTGATGAATATACACAATAGCCTATTCGATGGAAGTTGGTGAAGGGCCTTGTTGCCTTTCACTCTTCCAGCAGTTTTCTAATGCGATGGGAACTTAGTTTCTACTAGTCTGGCCATGGCGTTTGGTATACCATCCATTTCGAGGGTATTGCTATTCCTGGTCGGACTCTACCTATTGAATTTCTTCCTTTATAATAGATTCCTCGCTCCTAGTTCTTCTGTCACAATACTGAGCTGTTGCTACTCGGGAAAAGGTGCTGATTACCGTGTTAATGATGCACAGACAATGATGCAGATGATGTGTAATTTCTTATTCGTAATGTCAACGTGAACCTTTATAAGACCTTAATTATCCCTGTCCTGGTCTGGCGCAGAGGCATGGACTTTCTCAAAAATGGATGAGGTGGATTGGCTGCTTTGGATGATTTTTGGTCCCGTCTAGATAGACGGTGAGTGGAGGAGGAGATAGAACGACAAACTGCACGGGTTGGACAGCAACATCGACTTAGCCTCGCTTTTAACATTTCATCATTTGCAAACATTTCTGACATTCTATTAAACTGACACCAAAACCTCGCATACTATGTAATGGCTTCCGTTTGGAACTATAACACAACCATTGGTTTATTGTGGAATGCCGATAAGCACAGGCACTTGCCTGTCTTTAAATGTACGAAAAATGATTTGTTCACAGTCAGCTCATTCGTTCGCAATTCACTGACCTGTGAATATACCTTAAGACATTGACAAATGAAATTGTGCCTGCGTCAAATAAAAAGGCATCAATCAGATCCGCAGGTAAGATCTTACACAACAAGCAGTACCGAATGGCATCATGGAAGTGAACATACATGAATACATTCTTCATCGCGTGCCTTGTTGTGGCGGGGAGGCTTATGAGCTTTTCATAACATAGACGTCCTGACTCGACGTGAAACTGTCGAAGGTCTCAAAGGATTATAATCCAAAGTACGATCTGAAGGACTACACTCTAAGGCCCAGTTGAAGAGAAGAAGACGTGAGGCGAACGGTGCGTACAAAGAGATGGCAAGCAGAGTCGAATTCGCAAACGCGAAGGATCGAATATCTTCAGCGACGACGGCAAAGAGGAATAGATCTTTGGAAATGACACCCACTAAAAGCGATTTAATTTTCGGAACTGAAACGGCCTCCTTTTCTTTCATCTAGAACAATAAAAAGAAGAGTTATGTCCCTGGCTCTGTCAATGGTCTTTCCCCCGCACAATCGATGAAACTAGTGCTGCAATCAGTAAAGGCTGCAATTCCAGTGTATAGAAAGTACTGGCTTTAATTGCACATGAAGCACGGACAAAACCGGCGCTACAATAAGCACAGGTGATAGTTCTGGTGGACCGATTTCATAGCATAGGTTGCACTTAATGTGCTTAGAAATGATTTCGACCAGAGTTTGGGCTAGGAATGTAATCGGGTCTTCACCAAAACGGTTATTATTCTGTTTTTGAAGGATAAGAATTATAGATTTTACTTTTCGTTCGGAAAAATTGCAATTCTGATGGCAAATGCGAATTTTTATGCATCTGTTACAACAGCTAAGTAAGGCTTAGGGCCTAATTGAACTCTTACACCAATTCAAGGTTAGTTCGAGAATGAAAGGCTTCTGTGAATGAAGTCCAACTACATTGGAATTTCCTCCGTTGACTGCAGATAGCATGAGTCCAGATAAAACCGACAAGCGAACCGAATACATCGGCGCCCCTTAAGTTTTCCCAACTTTCCTGCAGTAGGAACAACTGTAGACTGCCTTCTGGCATGTTAATAGAAAGCGAAGGAATAAAAAAAAAACTATTTTGGGGACGTACGGTCAGACCCGATCACATACCTTCGGAGGCATAGACTATAATCGGATACCTTGGATTTAAATGGCTTATGGTTCTATGTAATACAATAAAAAGAGACGACAGGTGGCGTTTTTTATTGCACCATATATCGGCAAAGGCAACACGTTAACTTTCAAAACCAAAACCAAACTAGTATTACAGGAGACCTGAAAGCAAATACAATGGTATTTTATATCGTCATCAAAAAGGGTTAAATCGCATCTAAAAACCAAAAGCTAATTTATTTACGCCCGCAGCAAAACATGTGCGTAGATTGCTTAATGACAAAGTTATGACAGATCTTGTAAGCAATTGTTCACTCTAGCAAATGTGCCTACAGTGAGGCTAGTTCAGTTTCATGGATAGTCCTGACTCAGTCAGCATCAATTTGAGACCTATATATAAATATACAAACATTAATCTTTGGCTTTGACTCTGGCAAAAGTAAATGAACGTGAAGGTGTTTTGTAGAATAAATATTATCTCTGATGTACGATTGATCAGAATCGTGCCCTCACAAGATCGAACAAACTTCGCAACTATAAACCAACTTTTTTAAAACTCGAGCTGGTTTTAATAAGAATGACTCCGAATTTGTTTTAACTATCGCCATTTTTCTTAGTGTATAGGTGAACCTATATTGACCCTGATCTTTTAAGACTGTGACAAGCATTGATCCCCTCTCGCTTGAAATTTGTTTTGTATTACTTATCATCAAACTTCGTAGTTGTTCCCAGGTCGATCTAATTTCAATTATACACATGAAGCTCTGATATATGACTCTCTGCTCTTCTGCTTGTGACGTGTTAATTAAAAGCAAAAGCTTATGGGAACAGGTAGTGTGCACATGTACTCGTACCTACACGTATTTAAAGATGCCTTTGGCGGTGACATCAACCAAAGAGTTGCTTGATATGCTTCAATTGCACTAAAAATTTCCACATTCCAACTCCCGGCGTCGGTGAATTTTTGCAACTTGAGCATTAAAACTTCTTGTTTATGGCAGCAAAATCCAACCTAGAACCTCTTGACATTTGACACTCATCACCATCATCACCTGATTTTCGGACTCAAATTTTCTATTTTTGCTTACCTGTGCACTTTGTATACAAATAATACAATAAACGATATGTAAATTAATGCCACAAATACCATGGGCAAGAGGAATGTTACAATTAACGGCATCAAAATTCTGTACAGCCATATCGAGTAGTCCAAGTCAATGTAGGAAGCTGTTAAGTAAAAGAAACTAATTACACCACATTCTCTATAAAAGAGATAATTAGAAAAATGCGGAACACTTCACATTTAACGTATCTTTTGTTCCTGGTGTTACTTACAAAGAAACTCTTGAATGCTTGTGGTAAAATTTTGAAAAAGTTCCATGATTGTTTAGTTTTTTTTCAGGAACTTAGTAGAAATACAAAAAAAACTATTTCACTTCAAATTGGAACTGATTTGAGTTTGAATTTAACTTTTTTGTGCTGGAGATTATAACTCATTTCACGTCATATGTTGTGATATGTTTACAATTTTTTTTTCTCTCCTCTTCTCTTCTTTTTTGTGGTAATTTATTCACTGTTCAATGCAAAATCCGAATGACTTGCCTTGGGCTTGTGTACTTTTTTTTCTTCATTCTGCTTCTGTCAGATTGCAAAGGTAAATAGAAAAAAAGTAACAACAAAATTGAAGGCTGTGATGACAGTTGGGTTAGGGGACTGTGTTCAGTGAAATACAACTCGTCGATTGTGTTGAATATTATTACATATAATGGTAATAAAATATTGCTATTTGTCAACATACGTCGTATGTGATCTTAATTAGTTGCCTTATGTTTAGATAGAAAGGAACAAAAAAAAAATATTTGCTTCCTTTAGGCAAACTATCGTTTGTCTTCCAAGCGGATACATATGTCAAAGCAATGTATGAAACAGATGCAAGGGGTGAAGTATTTTTAACTGTAGCGACGGTTCCGCTTAAAGTCCCATTTACAATAATGCGAGATGCGATACGTTGTTCGAAAACGAGAGCACATGAACTGTCAAAAATATTTCCGTAACATGTAATTCAATGTGTTCGTTTACAATAATGCAAGTCTCGCAGCGAGCATCGCAGTCAATTTCGAAAATCTGGAAATCTCTCGCATCTCGCAATGCGTGACAGCTAAATTGTTGTTGTTTTCATTTTGAGCTTGTTATTTGTGAGTGGTGTTATGACGCATCATTGTAAACAGACTTCCGATGTCTGAATGCGAGAGCTCTCGCATTCGAATCCGAATGCGACTCTCGTATCGCATCTCGCAGTATTGTAAATGGGACTTAAGTCCTTGCTGAACCCTCTCACTACTTTTAACTTACTTCGAGAATATAGGGCTTCTATGTAGTAAGAGACTGAATCTTGTCTGTTACAATGGGTCGTGGGAAGTGAAATCGCCTATAAATGGCTAGACAGTGCCTGCAGTTGCCTTTTTTTGGCGGTTGGGCTTCTTCTGGGAATAATTTAAGGTAGTATAACTCTTCAGGATACCACTGAACAAAATAAATAGTTTCCGAATCCTCTTAAAGATAAGCGGTTTTCCTGCTGCCTCTCTGTAGATTGTGTGTGACTTTAGGCATTCGACAGCATCAAGCTACTGATACTAGGTGCGGATGTACTCGTATTGTGTGCTTGTACTGCAGGCACTTTATCGCTGACATTTATTTAAAAGGAAAATACAAAAAATATAAGGAATAAGCTCCTTGTCTGAATTGTCTCTTACGATGAAAAGAAGATAACAATTTTACCTATCCGGCTGACTACGGAAAATATACAATCATGGCATCTACTCGTATTTTATAGTAGAAATAGATTGAGACATTAACAGGAAAATTTTTAGAACCAATAGTTTTCAAAGGAACAGGACACATTATTACTAAAATCGAAATTATATTTACTTCTACTTTTTGCATCTAATTTTAGATGAGTAGCTCACATGCCTGACCTAGGTTGTTGATAGAGGACAAGAAATAAATATCAAAGGCAACTTACGGGTTTTGTGTTATTAAGATGGACACTGAGCGGCATCATCTTGACGATGTCCAATACTTTCTTTATGACTACACCTTGATTGTGCTTATTTTACCTCTTAGTGGGAGACATCGAGTACTGGTCTCGTAAAAATGGCCTTGATATGTCAAACTTATAAGCCCTAATGTTAAGAAGAAGAAAATAGCAATAATATAATGTCCTATCAGAAATGACTGAAGCTTAGAAGGAAGACGTATATAATTCGCGTTACTCGATCAACAGTGGCGTCAACAGCCAGCATGCTAGATTCCTCATATGATCTACTTACGAGTACTTGGAGTTGAGCTTAATAGATATTTTTCAGGACTAGTCATGATTGGAAATAGAGGTAGTGGCAGTTCTGGTTACTGGTTTCAGAATCTAGCCACTTCTAATCAGGGAGGTTGGGACTGTCCCTAAGGTTAACTATCTGGTCACATAAAAACAGCACTGTTGTCAAGCGGCTAAAAGCCATGGAATGTTCGGAGCTTAAATAGGCCAGCTGCAGCCGATCAATTGACGCAGGCCCTAGATTACTATAAAAGGGATACCACTTCAGTCCAGGAAGTGCAGTGGGATCGGAAGTAAGATGAAAAACTGTGACAAGTGTCAGACTAAGGTGAAATGTTAAAATTTTCTACGGTGATTTTAGAAAAATAGTAAATCTTTGGAAGTACAATCGAAAAGTGTAGTCTGCACTTAAAATAGGCCTAGCCTCATTGATTTTGCTCCCTGATGGTATATCACTATATCTACCACATGATATCCTTACTTCAATATACACAAATGGACATGGCGGTCTTTTGATCCCAAACCACTCCTCCTGATGCAAGATGATTCCGAGCTGCCAATTTATACTTAGACCACTGCCTAGTTGCTGGGTATGTACGTTTATGGATTTCAGACATCACAACATCACAACAACGAATCAATACTGTAAAGGAGAATTAACGTTGAACGACTGCAATAGCAACAAACTGCCAGACCCTTTCGCAATCACGTATCCATCAAGCTCCTAAATGCAGAGAAGCACGTATAGAAAAATAAACCGCCTAAGAAACGAAACAGAACGGGAGTGGCTTGTGCGGGGTTCCCGCCCCCTCCGGCTTCACCGGGAAAAAAGGAAAAAGCATCAGAAGCGGTCGATTGAGTGAACATATGATACTCCAACAACGTTGGAGGAACTTGTCAAACCAACCTGAACCGAAAAGAAACTTATAGAAATAAGAGAAAAAAAAAAAATCGGTGATGGTGACAGTCAAACGGCGGAACAACTTAAACTTCGAGGCAAAACAAACCATTCAATTTGGGCGATGAAAACGAAGATTTCCACCCACCCGACCAAAATGAAGTAAAGATAACAATATCTGATTTTAAGCATAACAAAGCTGTGGAACCGGACAGACTATGTGCCAGCTATTTAGGGCTGTAGGGAGCATAACCCAATTCATTTCCACAAATTGTTCGAAGAAACTTTAGCGCAGTTTGTCCATTTGTCCGATCCACGTCGACATTATATAATTTTCAGTCTTCTTAACATAGCGTGGAACTTCTTTACCATATTGTGTACATGGACTACACGATTTGTCAACGATGATTGGCCCCTTTCTGTACGGTTTTAGACCGGATAAGTCCACAATTGAAGAATGGCAGATGCTAAAGGAAGCACAAGAAGTCAAGGTCAATACTCACCAAGTCTTTATCGATTTCAAGGCCATATGGTAGAATCTATAGAGACAAGTGTTTATCATAGCTTCGGCATCCCTACCTTATTAGTTGCAGAATAACGAGGAAAAACGCTCTCTGCTCCGTAAAGGTCAGCAACAATTTTACGGAGACAAAAACTGGCTTAGAAAAGGTGATGCGCTACCATGTGACGTCAAAATCGTACTTGAGAAAATCAACGCAAGCCAACATCAGTGGCACAGTTGTCTAAAAGTCTATGTAACTAAATATATGATGCTGACACTGATTTCATTTACAGAACACAGTGAGCTTCTACCGGTGCCTTTGCAAGTAATGCAAGAAGAGTAATGAAAGAAGTTAACGGAAGCGGATGAATATATTTTTGATGGTTTTGAAAGCAAGGTTCTTAGAATACTTTTGGTCCCGTTTGAGTTAGCTTAGTTAAGTTAGTTAGGAGGTCCATAAGCAACGGAAATGACGGTTACGACAGATAAAATAGGTTAACTTTCTACTTCTATACCCGTTGAGTCCGTTGGCAGTTCACACATTCATGTGAAGCATTGAGAGAATGTAGAAAACTGTCATAGCTTCAAAAGAAAACACTCTCAGCAATAGCAAACTGTCATCGTAAGTGTCGTATTCAATGAGACCGTCATTTCCGTTAAACCCCTCAGCGGCAACCTATCTGGCAACGGATTCTATTGGACCGGTCTTTAACTGAATAGGTTTATTTGATGAAGGCCAGTTCCGTTTGGACGGGATTAGGAATTTTGTCTTCGACTAAGTCAAACAGTGTGAATTTTATCAGTAAATTTAAATTCTACATAAGAACCTCTAGATCTCGCTCCGACATACGAGTACATATGTATTTGTACATCTCAAGGTTCGTTAAATCCAGCAGCAGCGCGTGGATTTGATTCACACGCATAGCTAATTCCTGTTATTCGGAGCACGTGTTAACTTTTTCGGAAAATTGAATAGGGAGAGAGAGAGGTTTGGTCTCAGTGGTTATTTCGCTGCATGAGTGGCATCCAACATTTAATGGGCAGACTAAGTTATTATAGTAAATTAATTTATTGTAGTATACGCAACCATTTGTCTGACGCGATTTTAGTTGCCTGAAAAAAAAGAATGTGTTTCGGGCCCAGTTGGGATTGAACGCCGATCCGTCCGATTGGGAAGCCAATACACTACCACTTGAGCCACGCCAACAATATAGCCAGCATATTTAATACAGATTCCGGTGCTCTAGGCGCTGGGATCTTAGAAGCTACCTTTGCTTGTTATATAGTACTTCATCTACTTGCCGCCATTTGGGCGCAGGTAATTTTAGCAGTAAAAGACGGTGTCCCAATGCGAACGGGTGGACGTTTAAAGTCCACTTTTTCATGTGCAGCCATTGGTTTTCGGCACGATCTCGGTCATTATGTTTTCTAAATAAGAATATAGATGCCTCAATTTGTTTTGAAACACCAAATTTTTTTTTACCAAATCCCCCTATTGGCACAATAAGAAGTATGTAATAAATTCCACATATAATCTAAAATATATTCAAAATAAAAGGGTTTCCATTTTATGGCATTGTACAATTCAGTATTAACCCGAATTGCACCGCGTTGCCATATGGCAACATGGCTTGCGTACACCTTTACATCGGCATAAAAAGTTACAACGCATTCATAAACGGTAACTTTACAGCTTTGTGTATTTAATATTAAAGTATTAAAGAAATTAAATACTAGTATTAATATTCGAAATATATATTTTGTCATTGTATGTTTTACTAGGATCGTCTATACGATTTAAATTAAAAAAAAAAAACATACAAAAAAAGTTCTGGAACAATTCGTGTTAATTCAACTGACTGTCACACTTTACAAATTTAAAAAAAATGTTCTCCAAATTTACAATCTCTCCTAAACACAGCCCTTTCTCCCTGTGTGACATTTGACAGTGTAGATATTTTCCAGTGAACTCTCCACAGCGTCAGCTGTCATAACAATTCAAAATCAACTAACCGCATCGTCTACCGCGGACCGAGCGGAGACTGTTCATCTCTCTGTCTATCATTCGGAATAAAATTGCAGTAGCATACAAACGGCGAACAAGGACGGGTGTTTTTTATTTTCATTTTTTTGTTGCCCGTTCATGTAAAATTGCATTTTCTTCGAACCTAAACTTTTGTTTTTATTTAGCTTTTTTGTTTTTTTCTTTAAACGAAGCCTGTTTTATTTAACAAATACACAAAACGACCCAAACACGGTCTGTTGTTGATAAAGCGAACATCTCTCCTCGAAAGAATTCCAAGTGCACTTCACGGTTAATTTCGAAAAAAAACAAGTTTTTTGCGAAATAAGATAAAAAGAAGTGAGAAAAATAAAACAAACTCGCGCTAGTGTGTAGTTAGAGTTGTAAGTGTACTCCCTCATCGTTGTCGGTTCAAAGGAAAATTCCTACCACAAGTCTCGGGCTCAACAAAAAAATAAAAAAAACTTCCAGAGAAGCCCCAGGAAGAAAGCACAACTGAAATTGATTTGGGATTCTGCAAGCACCAAGCCATCGAGTAGTCTCCCTATCTGGCCTACGCAAAATTAATAATTTTCCAAAAAAACAATCAAACGTAAGTACCTCCGAGAAAGGAGGAAACTGTTCAATCGTTACCAATTAAATAAATTTAACCTTTCGTCGTAAGTAAATAAATGCGAATAAAATAGATGGAGTGTGTTTAGTTTTTAACTTTATTACCTTGTTTGGATTGTTTTTATTTTATTCTCTTAGATTGTGTACAGTGTATACAGAGATGTGATGTGTGCCAATTAAAATAACAATGACCTCAATTAATTGAAATTCAGTTCTGTGATCTCTGTGACTTGGCTTTTTGCAAGTACCTACAATGAATTCATTTAACACAAATTCTAATTGTTGTTTTAGGCAAATTGGCCAGATTGATGGTGTGTCGCTTTGACGGGGAAATTTATGAACACACGCAATGTATCCGGAGTGTGTGCCACTGGTGGGCAAGAAGCGGGAGGAAGCAATAGTATGAGTATATAGTATAGTACTCTCTTACAGACTGGTTAGAAATTTACTGGTTAGAAAATGCAAAAGAGCTTACCTATGATCCTAGTCAGAGTTTAAGGTATGTCTAGCTTGGCATGGTGTGTGCATGATGTAGATATGCACGATGTACCATGCCTGAGGTAGGCTGGAGGATTTAAGATAAGATTAATGTTATTTTTTGTTTTCCATGCATTTCTTTGAAATGGGATAAGAAAACAGACCATCGGAGGGAAGAGTTTATTGCTAAAAGCAAGTTGTTACTAGTGCACACAAATATACAAACCTTCAAGACCCCACTTGATTGACTCTCATAAGCTAAGGAGCAAACAAACGCTTTGAAGGTCCTTAGCATTAGAAATCGGCAACCTGTTTCAGGCAGGCCTTTGGCAATTTAACTGGTTTGGGAAAATTTTCTACATGCAGATCTATGTGTGTATGTGAATCGATTTGTGGAATTCTCGTAGTGATGCTACCGAATTATGTTGTTGAAGCCATCAGGAAGCATTAGTAGACATTGTTATCATTTAATGAGCAAGTTTTACAACATTCATAGTAGTGTTTAACTGCAACGCCGATGTCCAAGTTAAAAGCCATCTTAAAGCAAGGATAACTCTGTTTTCTATTTGCTTAAGTGTATTCAATGCGTTTGCAAAATTCTTTAAGCAGATAACTTCGTATTTTTTAATATTTGAAAACAACAGTTCTACTGCAATTTCTTCGTTTTTTGTTTTATTAAGCATTGAGATATGAAGTGAGTAAAATTACATCTAAAGCTACCCAAGTATGTATTTGCATTGCTTCTGTGGCATTTGTGGGGTTGGTTAAATACTTCAGACCTTAGTACCATCCTGTATGGTGGTATATTTTGGGTAACATCGTTAGTGAGGCCAAGACTTTGTTGATATATCATATTTACCTTTGAGTGATCTTCTGCGAACTTGTGCTAAAATTTAAGTTTTTGTTGCCTTTAGACAGGATTTTTTGACGACGACCTCTTTTGAAACAGCGTACTCTCTAGTCGATTTCTTAATGTCGAGACTTTTGAGGATATTGGTACTTTTTTTTAGACCATATTTTGCCGCACCCTCTGACATTCGGAACATTTTTACCTCTGTCGCTGTCATTTTTCATCTACACCACCTTGTTCAAAAAGTTCCCAAAATTTGCTTTTAAAACGATAATTAAAATTTATTTGAATTAAAACGATATTGCCGTCTTCAAATTCATCTGCAACGCTCGCAACACCTCTGTTCGGTATGACCTACAGTGCCTTCAGCGATTTTTCCATTATCTCGAACAAAAGAGAAGTCGATCCCAACTCGGCAATTTACTGCTTTAATAGAAAATCTTGCACGACATTAGAAAGTATTGGATTTTGCAAACTGCCTTGTTGTACTCCCACTTTTAATGTCATCGCATACTACATATCCATGCTATTCTTCATACTTCTCGGATACATTTTGTGGTTTTAGTGGCGTCCATGTAAACTTTATTAGACTGAAAGATGAAATGCAGAACTTTTGGAGCAATGTTTTCCCACCATTATCCGTAAACTTTGAGTCGCTTCATAGATAGACCTGCCTCCCACGAAGCCTTTGTGTTATCGACTGTCTAGGACAGTTTTTTTAATATACCCGACATTCGTTTCATCGATCGGTCGTTGTTGAAATTTCCTATATCGCCTTTGCCTCTATACAGTGGAACAAGAATGATCTCCCTCCATTAGTTAGACGATCCGATACCTCTTTTAATTTTATTGAACAAAATCTGCCAAGATTTCCGACCACCGCCTACACTTTGAAGTGGTTCCTATTAGAAAGCGTCTTTTCTCGCCTTGCAAATAATTTGACAATTGAATTTTGCGATTTTGTTTGTTTGTTGTGCTCCAGCTTACCGGTTTCTTTGGGGTTTTCGTGCACCATTCGTAATTGAACCGATGACGCGTTTTATCTCACCTTCGATACCAAAAAAAGGAGTTATGCAAGTTAATTCGATGATATTGGCATAATCGGATGAACGTAGCGTGACGTCAGCGAAAATAGGTCTAATGGTCAACGAAGGCAACGTGGATGTGTTGGTCAAGTCATTTATAGTGGACACAACTTTAAGGTAGTTTGTGTCTTTACTTCTTTTCTTTTCTTTTCCTAGTCTTGTTCTATAGAACAGATGTATGGACTTTGCTAAGTATGAATAGTGTTGCCTTACGCCATTTCGAGAGAAAATCTCTTTGGGTGATCGTCGCTCCTGGCTGCACAAGCGGAGAAGAAAATGTACAATGGCGAACTGTACGAGTCATATAGTAACATCCACCTAGTCAGAAGAGTCCGAATACAACTAGAATGGTCAAAACATGTAGATAGGATGAGCACCAGCGCTCTGATCTGGAGAATTTTTGAATCCACAACAGAGAAACGTCGCGGAAGAGGAACGCCTCGGCGCAGGTTAGGCGCTCTTGCAAATAGTCTGTTTCACAAAAGCGTGGAGTTTAAAAAAAACCAACGCTCGAAATAGAGAAACAAAATGCTTTTTTTTATGTTGTCCAATCTCCTACATTTATCGCCTTACACCTTTGTCGACTAGTCCCGCGGTAACTCTCACCGAATTCTTTTAAAAATCTGTTTAAGCTATTATATTTTATTATTCTTACATGTTTCCCTTCGATCCTCTGCTTCATAAGTCCCCAGACATTCAACACATTGACATGATTTTCCTCCCCGAAGCCCGTTGTCCTTTTGGAAGAGCCAATGCCGGTTTCCACGCCCGAATAGCATTTCAGCGGATGTTAGCAATCCTTTGTTTGTACCGTTGAATCATTCTTTGCTGTCTGTCGCCAATGACGTACTCGAAGATCATTCCAGATCTTCGCTAATGCGCGCTTTTTTGACCAATGTGTTTGTAGAGCTCGTATATTCTCTCCTCCAAAGCCTATCGATGTAAGGCGGGGCCAAAAATTCTTCATTCAAAACGAAAAAGGATATCTTCGTCTAACGTCGATGCTTTTGTGCCATAGAGCAGGACTGGGATGCTGAGGGTGTTAATTGACAAGGCCTTATTATTCAATTGCCTTGCGTCTCTTCTTGTTGATAGAATATACTTGGTTCTACCCTTATTAGATCTGTGCAAGTAGTAGCACAGTCTTTTGCAAAATTGTGACTCTGGTGGTGACTTCTTAGTTTTCGCAATTTTCTAAAGTAAAAGTTTATGTTATGCCTTAATCGATCAGCCTTGAAATCTATAAAAGGGTAAGGAGTATTGACTTGGACTTACTGGGTTTTTTAGAGCATGTGCCGTATGGCATTAGTCATTTGTGGATTTACTCGGCATAAAACCACACGGAAATGGGTCAATCAGTTTATAGACAAATGGTTTCTGGCATTCACACAATACGGCATTGATAAATTGAAAACCGATATTTCGGGGAAGAGTATGCGACTGTACTACTATCCCTGTGGTATTCCGTCCACTTTCCCTAAAAACTTTTCCAGTGCTCTTTTTCTTTCCAATTAACGAATTTGCAATCAGTCGCACTGACAAATATTTACAAAACTGATACATTCGGTTGCTGTATTACATCTTCCCTCAACAATTCATGTCAGGTCACGAAACAGTGATACGGTCCCGCAAATATCGTGCATCAACTTGTATGAGTAGTATGGGTAAGTAGTGTCTGTCGAATCTATTGTAAAACACGATTCCCCGTGTGCCTTACGTAACTCTATTAATATTTATAACTTAAGCCAACTTAAATGGAACTTTGTATAATTTGGTCGTTAATGCCCTCGTGTCATGCTGACTCACTAGTGGATTCAGGAGAATTTGAATTTTTTCGAAAATTATTGCATCTCGACTGCTGGCCGTTGATTTGTTTGCATCGGATCGAGGCTCGATCATCAGAGTATTTGATATTCTGAAAGCTGCGTGCAGTATTTTTGTCGTAATTCTAAATTCCATTGCGAAAATTGAATTCTCAACGCCCAAACGGGTCCAATAGAAATGCAAATTTTTGCATATTCCGCACGCTGAATAGCTGAATACGAATGGCAGGGTGTTGTTTCTGGAATAAAATATATACGATGAACATCAAGTCAATAATGCTGGCTAACATCCAAACAAATGGATAACAGCCAAAAGCAAAACAAAAAGAGGAGAGGAACGAGAAAAAAAAATCCGGCAGCGAAATGTTGTTTATGTTATAGACAAACCAGTATTCCCGGCATATGCAGCAGCAGTCAACCAGCACCCAGGCCAGGAGGAATGCCAAACACTTTCGCTGGTCTTTTTATTTTTTGTGTTGCCAAAGTGAGTGGAAGCACAATACGAATGGCAGTTATGTATTGTAGCTGCTTAGATGCTTCTACGAACATACATACATAATTCAAATCTAGAACATGACGACTACCATGATGATGATGGTAATGATGGTGACGATGATGAAAAAAATAGCTACACCCTTTAAGCTCCTCAACAGCAAATCCATTGTGGTATTTCATGCATAAGGTATCCGTTCTATACTCACCCCGTACACCCATGTATTTCGTGTTTTCAGTTCGTTTTCACTTGAGGAAACAATTCGTGTTGCCCCTGGAGTCTTTCTGAGGTTCTGGGATGGTGTAGCGACAAATTGTTTCTTAGTGAAGGCTCCCGAGTGTGCAGCACACACCTAGCAATTGTTTCTGAGCAGCGTTCTTAATGAATTGCTTCGCATACGATTTCAATTGCGGTAATTTCATGTAATTACGAATAAAACAACACCGATTTACTGTAAGCTCTCCAGTTACCATTGACTTGGAGAGTCGGAGGAGCTTGAAATGAGTTTCAACTTGGTTTCAAGAAAAGGGTAATTTTAGACGAATTTTTGGAACAGTTTTTTTTTTTTTTTTTTGATTTCGAATTGAGTGTCGTTTTTTAACTACCAACCACTGAAGTGGTTCTCTGCTACTAACCCTTTGTTTTTTTGGTTGATACAAGTAGTGAAAATGTAAACCTTGGAGTTAGTTGCTTCTTACTTCTATTTCAGGTGTAATTTTTTCATTAACAACGTTTCATTACTTAGGTTTGAAAAAGAAGAAAAAAATAAAGACCATGAAATTGGAGTAAATGGAGGCCAGTGTAAAAGTATTCGATGAAAAAGACTACTAAAACCGCAAATGAAAAATGGGTTTTTTATTTGTAGACACATAAAAAGATTTAAAGTGATTTGAAAAATAAAATAGTAGAAGCACACACGAGAAAGTTGTTTTTTTGTTTGTGGTAAGGCAATATGAAGAAAAAAAGAGTTTCAATATCAGAATGTGACAACATTTGGATGAGTTATTGAAGCGCTAAAGTAGACCCATGTGTAGTCTACAAGCGTTTGTATTCAAGAAAAAAACATAAGTTTTTGGTTAGTGCATGTCCTCAGGACATTCAATGTAGGCCAATAAATTAAGAATACTTATGTTGGTGCGAACATCTTTGGGCCTAGTTAATATGAACTCCTTTTAGATTTTATATATTTTTTTAAATACAAAGTAGAAAAAACAAACACCAATTTCTCCGGAATAAAGAGTGGAAGAGTTCAAAAAATGCGGAGTCGAGAAAATCAAAAGGTGTTATACTGTTATAACAGGAATGCGGCTTACAAATTTTAGCGCATATTTAAAAAAACCCAAATCGAAGCCTGCTAAGTCGACGACGGGAACATAGTGGGTGACCAGATAGGAATGATAGGAAATTTTTTTTAAATAAAACAACAACGGTGTGAGACATAAAATTGATTTTGGCTTTATTTTGAAGCTATGTTCATGGCATTATGTGTGGAATAGTACATCATTCAAATGGCAGACTCAGCTTCGCTGGAAGTGCTTCAAGCGGTCGGTCCAATTTTTGATGAAACGGTACAATATGTGCGGCGTTATTCCGGAAATAGCGCGTCTAATGTTGACCTCGAACTCGTCCAAAGTTGTTGACTTCTTAGTGTAGACTAAGGGCTTGACGTAGCTCCAGAGAAAATAATAGAGTTGTGTCAAATCGCTTCAATTCTTCCGTCAGCATAATCTTATACGGATGTAGGGCCAAGTCCAACCGCAAAATAAGCCAAGTTGACTCTCTGGCGATGCCCAATTCAGCTGATCGGTGCCGAATAGACATTGCTGGGTCTTCTTCAATATTGGCCGCTACGGCGGCAATGTTTCCTTCAATTCACACCTATATCTGTCTGGTTTGTCCTTAAGATCCAAAAGAGTGTACTCGCGCTCAAACTTTTCAAAGGTGCGACGAATTGCCTGCACTGAGCCAGAATTTGTGTAAAACGATGCATGATGACATGGCAAACCTTACTTAATACTGAAACATAACAATTGGAAAGACTAGCACTGCTATTTGGTCACACAACAATCCGCGTCTTAAAATGTACAGTCTTTTTTGAAAGATGACTAAATATCGTATTTTTGCATATCTGATATTTGCATATCTACGATAAGTACCTCCTGGATTGCTGTAATATCTGTCTGGTACCGCGTGAGGGCCAATTCAAGTTTTTGAGCAGCCCCAGATGTGTACAAAGTAAGTATATTCCAGGTGCTTACCCTCATTTTATAGTCCGTCGCGTCGACGTTCCGGATTATTACCCAGACTATACACTCATAGCTATACACTGTTCAACAAAAATCTGTAGTACAGTGAAGTTATTTTGCCTCTCACTCTGGTTACAATGAAATGCATAAGCACTTTACTCTTGAAAACTCTCATAGGGATACCGTGATATGCATATTTGTTGACAGAAATTTCTAAAGATAAATGCCATAAAGATATTATGTTTTTTGAAAAAAAAAATTGTATCAAACTGTATAATAATATAATAAAAGCAAACTAATTTGAAGCAATTTCACTGCTGCTGTCGTTCCCATCATTTAAAGCTATAACAATCTCCTCTGTTGCTGTTTGGGCGAAAAGATCTACATCCCACATGTTAGGCCTAACTTTTATTTCAACACGTTTGACATAATTAATAGTACGAGTAGCTTACCATTTTTTATTTTGCAAATTTTGTGCACCTATTCTGCTAGAACTTGACTGTGCATATAATCCTTCCGCTCTAATCATACCGAAAAACATTTACAAGTGATCTTGATAAAGGCGATACGTTAGCAAGTATTTAATTTATATAGTTTCACTTAATCTTAATATATTATTTGTAAGGAGTTAATATTATTCAACATACTCCTTTGAACTGGCTGTAGCTATTCATAATCAAAGAAACTAGAGAATTGAAAATTCTGAATTCATCCATTTACAATTTTTGTTAATATCTACACGTGAATGAAGGAAAATAAAAACGCCTTCTTTCATCAGACGACCATGTCATAAAACTTTTATTCTACTACCTACATATGTATAGCATAATAAAAGTGTTCTTGTCAATCGGACTTTATTGGTCTGAAACTACCTGTGACTTATGTAAAATCGAGCCTTTTAGGCCTTAGATGAACTTATAATAAAACTGGTTTTAGTAGCCTCAGGCCAAGAAGCTAATAAATACAACTAGAAATTGGTTGCGAACTCTCAACAGAAATTTTTTCTGTAGAATAGTCGAATAATTAATCACAATATTCGTGTTTGCTTATTAATATACAATAATTATTTTTATAGCACCCATTTTAAGTATCCACATAATAAATTTTTAACAAATAAACGATTGGGGCATTCACAGGTCTTTTCGATTAGTTAAATTCCGCATCAGCTTTTAGAAACAACAAAAACCAAAAGAGCTTGTGGAAATACAAGCGAAAAAAGTAATATCACTGTCGGATATACATGCAATTGATCATTCTGTTTCCGATTTTGGGGCAGACTTGTCGCATTGGGGTTGTATCGGATTGTTATACATAGGAGTCACAGCAATAATTTCAATGTAAACCAGTGGCATGTCAGTGGTAATTTGTGGTATTTGAACCGAAAACAGAGCTATAGGCAACCGTGTTCGAAAAAAGCATTCCCATAAAGCCCGTATTGTAGATTTTCGGTGAACAGGTTTTTTTTTTTACTTGGTAAGAATTTTCCCCGTCGGTACATTCACCAACCTGGATGACCAGTTTCATTGTAGAAACTCTTAGAACTAGAGGACGATTACACCGATGTCGGTAGCCTACTTCAAGGATATGACATTTCTACCAATTGTAGTAGAAATGTTTGGCCTTTTGTTAAACATTTCAAAAACTCTGCCGCATTTTATATCTCAACGCTTATTTATAATAACGTTTCAGTTGTCTGCCCTTTGGAAAAGGTAAATGTGCTTATTGTGCACTTTGCTACTAGGTTCAGGTCATAAAATACCAAGAAACGCGAAAACTTTACAATGATCGGCAGTACAATTATCGTAGAAACAATTCCACTAATAATTTGGTGCATGTCTCCACCAATCTGGCGATATTATTTCTAAGGGACTTGTCAGGGTTTGGCGCCAGATTTTTTTGGCGAAAATGCGTGCATTTGGGATCGATAAATCTCATCTTCAATGGATTAGAAAAACGTCTTCAAGTCTATAGGCGATGTGCTCCGTTTTGCCTCTGATATTCTCTTAATTTTCATTATATGACCCTGCTACTTTGTAATCCAGTATATTTCCTGGCTATGCGAAGTATTCTCTGCTTCTTATATTCGTTCCCGGACTCACTACAGTTCTTCGGCTGTAGAACGGTAACGACAAAGTAGTATTGCTCATCCAAAGTAGAATTCAATGCATTCAAAATACAGTGGTATCTTCTCGTATTAAAGCGATATTTAAGCACCTAGTCAATACCCATGAAGGGCATTACATGCATCTTCGGAACTTCGGAATATTAAATATGTTTGGTTTGATAGAAACAATGTTCTTGTAAGGAAGGAAGAGGGAGGAAAAGTCTTCAATATAAGATCATTCAATGATCTGCTATTAATTTAATTTTCGTACTGTCATTATACATTTATTAATGATGAATGAATTTGATTTTCCCGATGACTTTTCTTCCGTCGATCTTCTTACTTCTAATTGTGATAATGGTTTTACTGAAAGTTCCTATTCTCTTAATAAATTCTTTTGTGCCGATTAGAATGTTAGAAGCCTAAGAGAAAATTTCCCAGCCTTGGTCGCTCATCTGGATTCCTTTCAGTGTACTCCAGATTTAGTTTTTGTAACAGAAATATGGATTTTTGAGTCTGAAAAAGATGATTATTACATGCTTGGTTATAAATTTTTCGTCAATACTAATGAGAGTTACTCCTCTGGTGGTGTGGGATGTTTTATTAAAGAGAAGTATGTACATTTTATTCGTGACGTACTGTGTGTAAATTTTGTTAGTGCTGATGTACTAAAAGTTTCAGTTGAAATCTGTAACGAGATCTATGTATTCATTTGTGTTTATAGGCTTCATACGAACGATATCTCGTCATTTATGGATGAATTTTCTTGTCTCCTTGAAAAGGAAAAAGCTAAAAACGTCCTCTTAATTGGTGATTTCAATATTAATTTATTAGAAAAATGTAATACTGTTTCAAGTTACTTGGCATTACTAGCATCACATGGTCTAACATCTTTTATTGATGAACCTACTAGACCTGCTTCTGGCACTTGCTTAGACCATATTTATGGACGGTTCAAAAATAATTCGTCTAAAATTTGCGAAAAATGTGTTCTTGATTTAAAGATAACTGATCATTCTTTGACTGGGTTATTATTCAATACGTTGGAAAGTGAGAATTCTTGTAGTCATGAACCCAATAACAAATTTAAGAAGATAAACTACAGGCAACTGTTACATAACCTTTCTCTTGAATTTTGGGATGATGTGTATACATCCGAGAATGCATCAACTTCAGTCTCAATCTTTATGCAACTACTTAATAAACACATTGTCAATTGTTCCACTTTATTAAAACCCAAAAGTTCTCAAATACGCCTTAAACCCTGGATTTCGAAGTATCTTTTACACAAAATAAAAGAGAAAAACAAACTAAGATTAAAATTGCAAGAACACCCTAACAATTAGAGTTTAAAAAATCTGTATAAAACAATGTGTAAAGTAATTAAAAAAGAAATTCCAATTTGTCGGGATGAATTTTACCGATCGCAATTCTCTTCCGCAAGAGGAAATATCAAAAATGAATGGAAAATTGTGAATAATATTCTTAATAAAACTTCTGTTCGGAGTAAAACTTCTGCTATACGTGTTGATGGCTGTCTAGTGACTGATAAACTAGTCATTGCGGATGCTATTAACAGTTATTTTACAAACATATCAGAAAGTTATAAATTATCTGGTCAGCTTTTTCAACGGCCATGTTGCAATTCGGTATTACAGCCAGAACAAACGTGTTGCAACACTTTTGTATTTGAGCCAATAACTTCGCTTGAAGTTCTAAAAACCATTAGCACGTTGAAGAACACAATATCGAGCAGTGCTGATGGAGTTTCAAATATTGCCCTTAAAAAGATTGCATTCTTTATAATCGATGTCCTGTCCTATATTTTTAATCGGTGTATTCTAGAAGGTGTTTTTCCAGAAGAACTTAAGTGTGCTGACGTCGTACCGCTTTTTAAAAAGGGTTCCACGATAGAAATGAACAATTATAGGCCAATATCACTACTTCCAGCAATAAGTAAAATCATTGAGAAACTAGTTAAAACTAGAATGATTAGCTATCTTGAGATGACCAAATTTTTTCATACGACGCAGTTCGGTTTCCAAAAAGGCAGGTCAACAGAAGATGCTCTTCTTGAGTTTTGTGGTAGAATCATGTCGAACCTGGACAAGAAAAAGTGTACAGCTGGGTTATTTATCGATATTTCGAAAGCTTTTGACATGGTCGACCATGACATTCTTTTTCAAAAACTTGAAAAAGCAGGTTTTCGTGGATTCATGCTTCAATGGCTTAGGTCTTATCTTACAAATAGAACAGAAAGGGTAAAAGTTGATGAAGTAAGGAGTGTTCCTCTTTCTCTTAATTTAGGAGTGCCCCAAGGCTCAGTCCTAGGGCCAATTTTATTCCTTATTTACATCAACTCCCTTTCCTCACTTAATTTTAAAGGAATTCCTACAGCTTTTGCAGATGATGTTGGTTTCTCATATGGCTCAATTAGCCCCCTTGACCTGTTATGCGAGTTGAATTCCGACCTTAGTATTTTAAGATGTTGGTTTGCTGCTCACAAATTGGTTATAAGCCCGAAAACCAAGATTATGTTTTTTAGTCTTTCGCCTGTTCCTGACTGCAATGTTGATATTTTTTTTCATTCAACTGATTGCCAAAAATTCAAGCTTTCAACATGTGACTGTGCACCTGCTTCTTCTCCAATTACTTTTATTGATGACTTGAAATGCAGCGATAAATGTTTTCCGATAGAAGTTGTCGACGAGTTCAAACATTTAGGCCTTATCATTGACGCAAACATGAGCTTCGGTAAACATATAGATGTTCTAAGAAAATATTTCCGTTGTACGCTCAGACACTTCTTCTATTTGCGCAATATATGTTCGACAAAGTTGCTGACAACCATTTACTATGGGCTTTTTCAGTCGAGATTACAATATGGAATAGCTTGCTGGGGTGGTACATATAGGAATAAAGTAACTCTTCAGAAATATTCTCTTAGAATAATATGCCAAAAACCTAGGAGACACCCTAGTTATCCTTTACACTGTGACTTAAAAATTCTTCCTGTTCGTCATTTGTATTGTTATAAAGTGTTAAAGACTATTTTTTATGAATTCCGGTAACCGGAATTTTAGATTAATCTCAAGCTACAGTTTACGTAGAAACTTTTTGTACATGGTAACTGTTCCCTCATTCCATACTACTGCATATCGTCACTTTTATGATATTTCTTCTCATCGTCTTTTCAATAAATTGCCTCATTCTATTAGAGCTGTTAACGTTCCTCAATAATTTTTTAAACGTGTAAGAACCTGGCTATTTAATTTTAATTTTGAAAGCATAGAACTCCTGGTTTCTAATAATCTGATGTGATGCAATTATATGAGTTACAATCTATAATCTTGCTTAATGGTATTAATTATGTTATTTTTTGCTATTGTTTAAAATGATGTTATGCACTTTTCAATTATTTTTATTCAGAATATTAAATTTCTAATTGTTCTAATGATCACCCCTCCTGAAATTTATTTTATATTGTTTAAAATCTACTAATTAAGCACTCTACACTATTTTAATACATTGTATGTAAATATCGAGTGCCTTTAAGATTCTTATTTTGATGTTACTAATTTAAGTAAAATACTCGTATTTGAATTATGTGAATTACTTAATATACATATGGAATTTTAATAAAGTAAAATACTACTACTGTAAAACTTTCCATTCTCGTCATGAGAGTCAATGACAGCTTACGATTGGATGACCACGTATTCGATGTTGTCAAAAATGCTGCAAAATGTCAGGGTCAAGCGATGTAAGAAATACTTATTCAAGCTTTATCCGACTTCAGTATGAAAGGCTTTATTTACATCAGGGCAGATTCTCTGAAAAGCTCTCTGTGCTTGTTAGATACGATTGAGTACGGATTTTCTACGTTTTACTTTGCACATTCTTATGTTTTTGATTTGGGAGTAGAGGTTTTTGTAGTACTTACCACCCCAAGAAGATATTCCGTATTTTAGTTTTGATTTCAATAAACCCTCGTAGTCTAATGTTAAAATATGCAGACGACAGTAGAGGCTAAGGTGGTAAAGTCACCTTACAACTCGATTAAAATATTGCTTCAGATAGAGTGTATGATTTACAATTCACACTGTTGTTGAATGTTACAGGATTATGTCTGCTTTCAGCTAAACAAAAATGCAAGAAACTCGATGAACGGTAATATAAAGGGAAGTCATCGCATTTGGCACCCATAATGTTAAAGATCATGTACTTTGTTTTATCACTGATTGCTAGTTTATGGTATTTAAACTATCACCGCAATATATCTAAATCATAATTTACATCCTCATGTAAATCAGGATATGTTGTTTGGAATAGGAAATAGCAGTATAGCCAGCAAATTCTGTGATTTATCGTTTAAAAGGTTGGATAAATAGCGAAATCACGTATATTAAAAACATAATAAGACCCAAAACAGAACCTTGCGGAGCACCTATATTCTTAAAATGCTGAGAACTTAAAATTTTTTTGATCTGTACCATTTGTTTTCGATATTTTAGATACGAAACAAACCAAATATGAATAAAGCCTCTGAAACCCGCTTCATAAAGTTTATTTAACAGAAATCGAAAACATTGGTAATATCTATAAATAAAACATCTGGTCTTTCGAATGTTTATTAAAAATTTCATTAGTTTCACAATGAATGCTCATCAGCTTATCTGTAAGCTCATAAGCGGACGTGATTATTTTCTAACTTGTACAACTTCCTTATGAAATGTCCTCCCAAAATCTCAATTTCTTAGTCTTTATAACCCTCAAGCATTTAAAACCAACGTGCATTGTTATCTATGTATCTCTCCTCTTTATTTTCCCTCCCACCCGTTATGTATGCAAACATTTTAAGGGTGTTCATAATCCATTCTGATCTCTCACTAATTATGAGAGAAAAAAAAAACTGTCCAACGTGAAGGTGATGATTTGATTTTACGCGTCAATTTTAGGCCGCGTTCTGTTACAACCCGGGTAGTGGCAGAAAGTGCAGGACAATCGAGAACGTATAAGGATTTAAATAAGTCAGACACGCAAACGCTTCATAAATGCTGAGTACTACCATAGTAATAACCAAGCAAAACCTACAAAATTCACAATACAGCCTTTGCGTTTAGCCGGACAATTAATGAATAGTGATGTCCAAAACTAATTGGAAAATTCAAAAGTACTCATAATTTTTTGAAAATTACAAAAGATGAGTTGAAATAATTTTATATACCGAGTACAATTCAGAAAGATTCGTTCATTATTAGCTGTCGATATTTTACTGAACAATTTGGGTAGCTATACAATGTATTGACCATTTAGGATTGAAATAATTTCCTGTGTTGAAAGAGTTACTTTTTCCCAATGTGCTCTTCTTATCGCTTTGAATATTGGACATATTCTGATAAAGTGATGTACGAGTATATATAGTACTCTTCAATTGCTCGTAGATTACACAAAGTCCATTTTGCTTCATCGTTTCGGTTGGTTATATCCGGCCTGTAGCTTAGCTGCAAGAGCTCTCCTCTGGTTTTTAGTAACAGAGAGATTTTATCTATGGAATTTTTATCTTACTTCAACGTCCGGTAGGAGGTTCTTGTGAGGCTTTGCTGGGCTTTGGCTCTATACGCGGCTCGATATGATGTATCCATATTTTTCCACAAAATTTGAAGGGTTTCTTTCGATATTATAGCGGTATGTTGCGTTAGCTATATGGCATGCATAATCGAGACCTTTCTGTGAAAAATTGAAGGTTGTGGCATATGAGATGATGTAGCAGCGATGTGCTTTTATTTTTAGGATGCTTAAGTGTGTATATATTCTTACAGATACAGTTAATTGCCTGCTTTGCCTTTTAGTTTTCTTTGTAAGTGCTCTTTTTTTTTTTTTTAAAGGATAATCGCGGTGTTAGAATGACCACGAGATACTTGTACTCTGCTACCTTTTCCAGATCTTCCCCCTCCACGACCATTTTTCTTCGCTTGAGAAACGCCCAGAACCATTACGAAAGACCAAAACTTTCGATTTGTTTGTATTGACCTCTAAGTTTTTATATATCGCAGTATTCTTCCATCCTGCTGACTATGTCACCAGGATAACTATGTCATCGTACATCAACAGTTTTATTTTTATTCCGTCGAATTCAATTTCTCCTTGCAGGAAGGATGGCAATTCATCCAAAAAATGTGAAAAAAGTAGTGGACTCAAGTGCACTCTTTCTTTGCTTCAAATCTGTCTGTCAGTTTGTGATAATTGTAGACACACGCAGATTGCTCGGTTTATAGAAAAGCGAATTTCTATTGTGCCGAAAGCCGCTTTCAAGTCAACAAGCAATGTGTACAGTTTTTTTCCTCTCTCAATATAGTTCGTTGCGATGCTGATCAATGTAAAAATATTACACTGTAGAGTATTTCTGAATTCCAGCCTGGAATTCACTGAGTAGTCCATTTTTTTCTATCCAAACCGGTGAAGATTTTCATTATAGCGTTCAGATACTCGTAGGTTATGCCTCTGTAATTCGGTAAGATAGTGCATAATGAATTTGGTTTTTCCTGTATGGTGGATTGAGTTTTTTTTTCTTTTTTAAAGAACTTAGCACTCAAGAGGGTATGACTACTCTTAAAATGCCGGAGCACGTGTTAAGTTTTTTGGAAAATTGGATAGAGAGAGAGAGAGAAAGTTATTTGGACTCAGTGGTTATTTCGCTCCATGTGAGTAGCTGCCTAAAACCCTCAGATAAAAGTGATGCCTTAACTTGTATACTTTCATTGTTCTTGCAATTTCCCAAAAAGATCGGCTGTCTCTGATTTCCTTAAGTTCTGCTCAGTTACTCCCAATACCTTTTTTGCTTTTCGTAGTAATTTGTTTTTGAATATTTTATTGGCCTGTTGATACCCTAACTTTGTGGAAATGTTTCTTGTTTCTTTTACTAAACGTAAGTAAACATGTAAATGCTTCTTTCCCTGCTGTGTCACATTCCCAGTCGTACCACATGTGGTTTTTCTTTTCCGTAGAGTTCTGTGATATATCTGTGAGTATATCTGTACCGCGATTTGAGTTGATCTCCCATTCGGTTAAAATTCTGAGCTTCTGATTTAAGTACAATCTGCAAACCGTTCTCGCCATTGAACTTTTAGAAGTAGTTATTTGTCCCTGTGCTGGTACTGCTTGTATACTGACCTTAACGTTTACTGAAATTGGAAATGGTAAGTGTTCTATGAAGTCAACCTCCTCGACACACAAGTCTTTTATATTAAGCTTGAACCACTTTCCACGCACAAAACAGTAGTCAGTTGTCGATCATACAATACCTCTGACGAACGTTAGGTTTCCTTTCGTGTCACTTTTCGAGTGGCCACTTACAACTATCATCCCAATAGATTCTCACATTTCAACAAGCTTTTTGCCGTTATTATTGATTTAGGGCTCCTCTGAGCATCTGTTCGGGTTTATTGTAGAAGTTTGAAGACACTGTTGCACGTCTAGAATCTGCTCGTTTCGTATTAAAATCCCCAATTAGCATTACATTTTCTTTTCGAGACTCTAATACAATGGTCGGAAAAAAGTATTTTGACAAAAAAAAATTGGTGCCACTTTTTTTCTGAATTTCCTAGGAATTCTGCAGAAAATGTTCTTTTTTGATGCATAGTACTGAAAAGATCTTTTATCAGTCCACAATACTTGCTGCCAAAATGATGAAGGCTTGTGTACACATTTTTTGGCAAATTCCAGACGTTTGAGCTTATTTTTCGGTGAAATTTAGGGTATTGGTATGGCTACATAAGTGGCAAAACCTGCCTCTTTTAAACGATTTCTTACCGTTCTTTCACAAATTTCAATTGCTGCAGATTTTGGAGTTTTTAACACATTGCCTTTAAATTTTCCCGCAATTAAACAGTTCTCTCTTTTGGTTGCCTTGCGTGTCCTGCCTGAACGCGGCCAGTTACTTGTGGATTTGTTTTTCTTTTGCTTATTTATTTGATAATACACAGTTTGCCGAGTCACTTTGTATAGCTTGTTTAAGTATTCCACTGAAATACTGGCATCATAATTGATCACCATCTCATTTCTTATAGCCTGGTTTATTTCCGACGTTTTTCCATATTTATCAATTAGATGTTAGTGAATGTCATTAAAATTAATAAATTACATTAAAAAAAGACTTTCTAATTAACAGAACCCAGCTTTCATGGCACGCGAAAGGAAACAAACAGAAAAGAATATTATTTATATATTATATAAAGAAAGTTGAAAACACTGAGTTGCAAGGCATATGGTGACAGGCTAGATGAAAATTCTTGAAATGCTTGGCACATATGTACATGGTATAAACCATGTCCAGTCTATATTCCTGAGGCGCTTTAAATTTATGGTATCCTATGAACTGTATCCATGTATAATTTGAACTGTGCATTCTATATGATTGTCTTCGAATTCCAGTTACGAGGATAGTGATTAGTTGATTTTTAATTATAGTGTTCTATTCCTAACAATCCTCGCGCATAGATTACCTTACAACACCCACGATCTCAGAAAAACATAGCACTATGAGTGCAAAGATGTATCCCTCATATTCAAGACAAAAATTAGAAAATGATGTAAAACCCAAATCCGACATTCTTTTGCGAAGAAATTAATTACTTTGGCGTTTTAATATCTTTCTTCTTTGGAAACAATTCCATTTCTGGATTACCAGAGCTTTAGTCATAACATAAAACCCTAAACGAATAGATGATGCGCGCCTACACAAACACAAATTGAATTAGTATAGTACATACATATCTAATTTTTCTACTCCTCAGCTGATCTGCTTTTATGGCCGTGTTATCAGCTCGCAGCGATTAAAGCAATCAAATGTCTTAGTTCAGCCGAAAATATACATATATTCACTCGTCAGTTGTTGTTCACTAAACCGAAATACAAATGTCAATAAAACGTAGAAGAACCCAGCACTAAATCCTTCCTACCTGACCAAATCCAGACTGGTATTTATTTTCATTTTATGGGAGTAAAAAAGATACAATACATTTATACTCTATATATTTAATAGATACTCGCACACCTAAGTATGTAGCAAGCTGGTTTATAGTATTGGACCAGTTTCATAATTTTATGAGTTTTTTCCCGTAATTTACGATTTTACTGCATCTCAGCGTGATGTAGATAAATCGTCTTAAATTTTTTTTTTCGCTTTCCGTGTATCTGTATTTGTGGTTGCGGGTGGCGTACCTACTTATATTGATTTACCTGATTTTTTTCAGTTTCTAAGTGGAACCACTGCATTGGGTTTTCAATTTATTAAGGAAAAATAAATCAATCTGATCGAGAGGCGGCATTAAATACGACTATGAGTACGACTACGAGTACGAGTACTAAAGTTGCACTGCAATCCTAATCCATTAAAAGGTACGAGTGGCTTGTAGGAAAAAATCTCCGAGTCATTGAATTTAAATCTTGAGCTCATTCGGTGGATCTGGTATAATTTCTTGAACAAAAAACTTTCACCTCCACAACAAGATTTCATCTAGCGCGCCTCTATCACATCTTCTGGTCTATGGATCAATCTAATACTCGAACAGATCCAATTCAATTTCGGAGCCCGCATTTGAAAGCAAACATAATGATGGTTTGCTATTAAGTACTACACCTCTGCCGCCCGCTGTGTTACAGACCCCACCGACGACTTTGCCGCTAAATACTAATATGTATACATACGAGTACGAATACATACGCACCAGCACTGTGGAGATTCCGATTTGGATTTATGCTCGACGAGTAGCTACGAGTGACTCGCTTAATTTGCTGCGCTGCGAATATTATTATTATTACGTCCATTGGGAGGTGAGGAGGTGGTAGGTAATAAGATTTTCTCCTCCAAAGTACCGGCAGCAAAGTTCAAGCAAAGTAAATTGCTCGCACGAAATGTTGTTAATGGGTTTCCGCCAATGCATTACGTTGGAGCTGCGCTTGGATGAAGCGCGGAGCACATCAGCAAAACCAAGAAGACCGAGAAGACGCGATTTAGTAATCGCTTGGTTATGGTCCGAAAACGTTAATCGGATTTCATTACCATTGCCATTGTACGAAATATTGGATGCGGGAGTCTATTGTTTACGAATCGTTGTGTTTATTTGTTTGTTTTTAGTGCAAGTGCAAGGGGTTTTGTGCGGGTCCGTGACTTTGGTATTAAAAATGAAAACAATAAGGTTTCGGGTTTTTTGGTGTATGGATGGCGTGCTTTGCGCTATTGGCAAGGTAACAACGGAAATTGGGCGCAAATAGGTTAAGTGGTTGAACTTCTGTTTTAAACGGCGATTTGGTTCGAGAGCACTTTGTTGGGGTGCACTTATTAACGCCTACATGGAGAGCTTGTCAAGGACCATGAGGGTTGCCCTTACAAACTGTCGAGGAGGATGGGGGTTACTTGTTCAACATCTGACTCATTGTTTTCCCATTTTGGTTAGTTATAGTAATAAAAAGAACCATCTTTTATTTTAAGACCGTCATTACTCGTCTGTATCTCAATTGACGCAGTTCAACAAGGGGTTTCTTAATATTTTTTTTAAGATATTGCTTTCCATGTTATTTGAATTAACACTGACGTAATATTTTCCGAATGGTTCAGTGCGGGATCTGTTTTCCCTGGATCCTAGGATGCTGCTGTAAAACCAGTAAATAAGCGTGGTAAAGTGGTATTCTGGCTACAAAAAGCCTGACCTTCCAGCTTGGGGTTGTGCGTAAGGTCCACTAGCCACCATATGAAAACCTTATTGTTGTGAAGCAACCAATGGTTTGGGACGAGAGAACAAAACGCGAAAAAGACAACGGCGTTCTGGTTTGCATATGAAATGATCGAATCGTAAATATATTAATTGACTGTGATATACACAGAGACAGTGTGAACGAATTGTAATAAACCTATAAAACTTGTGCCGATCGCGTATCCCTCAATTCTGCATTAAGTACTAAAGATTAGTGTCATGGATGCCAAGCAGAAGCCTTCACAAATGCCACAACTGGTTTCACCCGATCATGAAAACTTTGCAGTAGTAAAAACAATTCGCCTATGAAGCGGCGCTGCATAGCAGGTGTGAAGCCAGTAATGGAGATAGGAAGAAGATTGGCGTCTACTGGGAAAAACGACGTGCATAAGACGCGAACGATCGAGGAAGTGAATATGTACTTTTACAAGATCAATATGCGAAAGTTTTACCAAAACAAAAAAAATGACGTGTAAAGTCAACCAGAACCCTGGATAGATGAGCAAGGAAAATCAGTAGCAGAGTCAGAGTCAATACTGAGGATTTTGCAAAACCACTTCTCCAGACTGTTAAACGGTGGGACCAACCCCAATACTGCAATCAGGCAGAATGAATCATACAAAATGGGGTACAATTTTCGTTTAGTAAATATAGCAATATCTAAGTTTAGCAAGGCTGTCGCTCGATAATTAAGCAGAAACTATAGACAAGCTCATTTCCAGTATTTCGTTAGTGTTAAGTAAAATAAGCCTGATTAATTGAAACTCAGTATCTTTTGACAGAGCAATGAGAAAGAGGACTCTAAACTGCGTCAACCACAACGGCATCAGCTTCCTTATCATAGCGCACAAGATCTTGTCTACCCTATTATGTGATTGCTTGAAGTCATTTGTCAATTATCTGATTTGTCGTGTTCAGTGCGGTTTTAGTCTTTGTTAATCCATAATTGACCAAGTCTTTATCGTCTTCAAGACCGTTTAAAACAACATTTCTAGAGGCGACCTAGTTTTGTCGTTTTTGTTTTAAAGACATGATTTTGGGAGGCTTTCCTGGCCTGCAAGTGCACTGAGGTCAGCCGATCAGTTGGTTGTGTTGGTTGTGGTGTTACAGGCGTAATATTACGATGCTTAGGCGATGTTTAGAAAATCGATGCAATATAGGTGCAGAAGTTAAGACTCTCAGCTCCAGCAGGTTTCTTGTTTTTACGTGTGGATATGATCGGATGGAAGATATTGTTGGCAGTCATTTATTTTGAGCAGACCTTTCTTTCTAACATCGGAAAATTTGTCGTTTTAGGTGTCTACTGGGCCTATTACTAAATTTCCTTTACTGCCTGTTCAGATGTTGTACTTTTACCTTTTGCTACAGTTTTTTTTTTTTTAGGAATTGGACCTATTTGATTCCTTTCTGCATATAGAGCACGAAATCTCTTCTAGTGCTTTCATAGAGCGCCGCTCTGTATGCCTTCTTTTCCTTTTTCGCTGCATTTGCTCATCGAAATGTGTTGTCGGACCAGGGGTTTCATTGAACCTCAATATATCAAAGGCGGCATTTTTGATAGGCTTCTGGTAGTGTTGCCACCTGTTTTTTATATTTGACGTTGCTGTCACGGGACTTCCAAGGAAATTAAATGATACAAAAATTCTTGCTGTCTTTTGCAATTGTAGTCGTTCGGCGCCGTATTTCCTCACTGCCCTCGGCCGTTGTTGTGGTGTTGTTGATATTCGTACTTGTACCCTGTCTGCAAGTACTTGTATATAACGATCACAGTAAAACGTTATCCTAGTTAACATTAGCGAAGTCGATCTGCCTAACTCCATCGTCAGATAAGTTAATTACGTTCTAGTTCAATCCATATTTTGAATGTTCAGTCATTCAGTCAATGACAGTCAATGTTCAGTCCCCGCAAAATTTTCATTTTCTAAAAAATTGTTGATATCAAGCAAGAGAGATTACACAGAAGAGGAAATCTTCATCTAAAATAGCTTGCGCCGTTGAAACAAACCTCAACAAACTCGGCATGCAGAACTAGAGGTAACTAAATACGTTAGTTAGTATGGGCCCTGCTCCCTTTCGAAAATAAAGTAATTTCTTGGATACATAGAGTCGTATGGAAATAATTATCTTCTTGTGAAATCTATCCATCTGATGTTGACTGAGTAGAAATTGCTAGTACTTCTACAATAATTCCTGCTGGCATTCCATGCATATACGTAGCTATTCGCCATTTCTTTTTTTTTTTAAACCCTTCTACATATGTATCTGTTTTCGGTCGCCTAACCCTGCGATATAATTGAAGTGGGAACAACTTAAATTATTTTCTTTCCACTCATTGTTCTTTCTTTCTTGCAATTTCGTTAGGCCATATTCTTGAAAATGGCATATGGCACTTTTGCAGAAAGCTGCCTTCACTACCATTTCCTACGTCAACTCGTTTTTCAGAAAATCTTCCTCTGGACAAGATCATAAGACTTTCTATGGAGGATTGGATGAGATCAAAGCAAAATAAAATCGGCCATCACCTGCTTGCAACACTTTCTATCCCCAAGTGGGATAGAGTCTTTGGGCTCTAGTCCAGAAAAGTATAGCAGGCATCGTCTCCTTTAATTAGCATCGTCAAAATCAGTCATTCATGGTACGAGTATATCTGTAATATTTGGAGAGAAATCATAGAAAGATATGTACGAGTACATACCGAAAATTGGGGGTAGACCCACAGAGCTAAATAAATCGTTTATGCCGATAAGCTTTTCTTTATTTTTCCTTAAGACAATGAAAATAATCCTGAATGGGTATATCTGGGATGAAGCACTCCAAATGAATACCATTTACATTTAGCAATATCTTTACCAACACTAACCAGAAACATCAATCATTCTCACCCTTCAGAGAAGAACCAGATATAAAAAATCACTTAAAGATAAAGAGATAGCTGTGATCTGCTTTATGGTCATCGAACGTGCTTTCGGCAACCCTGTTTACGACCAGATATCAGTTCAAGGGAACTAAACAATATGTACAATTATCACTGTAAAATCCAAAAACAGCTCATTACTATGGGAATAGCTAGCAACAATTTTTCAAATGTTCAACGAAAATGAAGAAATAACTTTGCCACTGTAACGGCCTTAGTAGGACACGTCTACATTTCCTACGTAAATCTATATAAAGCCGGTATTATCAATGGACTCATGCTAGGGAATATTACAATAGCATACTGGACTCCGTTCTATCGAGGCAGTTACGGTGCTCTTAACTTTTTACAGAAAACAGTTTTTTGTCATTTCAGAATTCCAGGTCCTCTCCGCCATATAGCTGAATCGACTTAAAGTAAAAGCAGATGTCTTATGCTGCTGGAGGACGGCATCTTGCGATCATTTTCAGGATAACACTTTCAATTCGTAGTGCGTTGCCATTATGTGTTATCACCGAATTCGAGGCATATTTTGGTACTCCCACACCTTTATATTTTTTGCTATAGACAGATTTTTCTCATCAACGATAGCCGATCCTATTTTTAACCCGTCAGGCAAAACAGGTTTGATTGAAACTGTTGACGTCATAAGGTAATGTACGAACTCGCTCACCCCATATTTTTATCATATAAAAACCCAGTCTTCCGGTAGTTACTTCATTTTCAAGGCCGAAGTTTTCGTTCGCAACGCGTGTTCTAAAATAAAATCGCCATATATCGCAACGTTACTTTCTTAACTTAAACAGAATATCCACACAACGACGCAACTGCATCGTGTCACTGACTCAATTATCTCTCTTCCAAAACTGATGACTGTTTAATGCTTTGCATAATTTTGCACAGTTTATCACCTCATGACAGTTCTCAGAACTTTTTAAGACTTCTGTCCAGGTAGATGGGTAGTCTTTCAATTTTTTTTCCTATAAAAATGCAACAAAACTTCTCAATCAACTGAAATAAAATTGCAATACAATGAGCTTAAAAGTGGCTGAGTAATCCGCCAGTCATTCAGTGGCGCCACGTAAATACTTAAACCACTCAATTGCATTATCTGAGTTTATTTTTTCGTACTAGCAGTTGTCACATTACATGCTGCAAGCGCTAAAACAATTGTAACCTTCATTCGTTCAAAATAAAGTTTTTTTTTATTTTATTTTATTTCTACGAAGTGTCAACGAACTAGATTCTTTTAACCACTTCTGTCAATGGAAACGATTAAACAATAGTTAACACTCAATTTGTTAACAAAAAACATCAACATCAGTTTTTTTGTTTTTGGTTGTTAGTAACAGCACGATGTGAAGTGTAACCCGATGACATGTGTCAATATCTTGATTTTCAGTATACCATTACGAATGACATTCACAATACAACATGTGTTTCAACGTTCAAAAGCTATTTCTTTGTTTTTGTAGTTCGATTTTATTTTGGTGTAACGGTTTTATTGCATCGATAAAATTGTAGAAAAAAAGACCTGAAATGTTAAAACGTCAATAAAAGTCACAAGACCTTATAAACGTGATTTTTGTTTCGTCTTAATTTAAGTGTTTAAAAGTTTATTGATGTAACTGTTGTAGCCATATGAGGCTCGACGGATGCGCCTTTTTTTTTGTTTGTTTGTGTTTGTGTGGCCTTAATTATGGACTTGTTTTTAGTGTCCAATTCTTTTTTTTAGACTTGTTAAGAAAACAGTTCTTTTGATTGGAAAGATTCTTTCTTTTCAAACATGACTGATAAAATTAATTTAACGTGACTACGATCTTCAATTCAGTTTCACTTGTGCATTTTTCAGAATAAAAATATGACAACAACTTGTCTTTGAAGTAGCAATTAGTAAATTGAGGTATACGAGGAGAGTTTTGCAAGTGATAATGAAATAAGTTCCTCGAAATCACAAGCATCATGGAAACACTCGGAAACAGATACCCCATCTCAAAAATTGCCAACCGTAAATAAAATTTTATAAAAGTTTATAATCTATTTTAAAGTGATCCTACTTAAAATATTCTTAAAAATCTGATAAGAACTATACTTGTATTTTTGAAGAATGAGAAAAAACCTCGGGAACTTTGTAATCCGTAGTTTTTCAGCCAAAAGAAAAAGAAGCTCTAAAGACGCAGCACATCAAAATTACTGTTGTTGGATCAGTGGGACTGAGAGTGGAAGCGGTCTGTGATCAATATACTCGTACATACCATGACAGGCAGAAACAAGGGTGTTTTGTTTCTCTTGTTATGCTGCATGGTAGTAAATGCTCTGATTATTATCGCTATCAATGCCTATAGGGATGACATTGGTGTGCTTCCTAGCGGCTTACACCTAGCATAGACATACCATATGTGGTCCAAGGCATAAATGATCCTAGACGTGTGTTTCTGTATAAGTCAGCTGCTTCCGACGGATTTATCTATAATGCTCAAAATGCAACTCAAAACTGTACGTTTCTGTAATAAGCTGACTGTTTCTCAACTACACAGAGGTTTTTCTTTTAAAGCCGACAAGTTTATTCACGTTACAATATTCGGCGATCCAATGATGGGCCAAGTGTGAATTTAATTCCTTCGTGGGTGTAAAGGTTCTGTGTGACCAGCTCTCAGCCACGTCCCAGCAGAACATCAGGGACCACCGAAACCACTCGAGATGTGGAACGGGGCTTATGTGGAAATCCAAGGATCTCAGTGCGGCTGTTTTGGGACTTCCACAAACTATCTTTCATGAAATTCTATGGAAAGATTTAAAATGTCACTGTGTTGGGGGAATCACTTAAGGAAAGTGACTTTGATTTACGGAAAAACGTTTGTGAAACAATGCTGAATGGGCACGTAATTAAGCAGAACTGTCGCTATCGGGCCCCATGAAAACGTAGTCCGCGACTTAAACACCTTGAAACGCCCTTAACATTGTCCAAGAGTTAGTGTCTGGTGCGCCTTATCAATGAACGGAACCACCGGGCCTTTTTTTTCAATTCCAAAGAACAAGCGAAAATTAGAGCGCATGATAACAGATTATTCTTTAACTACGAGTAATTTGCAAGCAGATCCATATTACGTGTCACACACGTGATTTTAACAAAATAGGCTGACGCTGGAGCCTTCATAAATTTGTTCCGTGGATATTTTCCGCTAAAAACTAATAAGGCGTCCCGTGACAATCGAGGCCTCTAGATTTAACCCTGGATGGATTTTGTTCTATGGGGTACACCAAAAGTAAGCGGTCTCTCAGGAAGCATAAAGAAAATATCCGTCCTAAAGGTCACAATATCCAGCCAGGCATGTTGCAACATGAATTGTTTCTCTTTATGTTAAACTAATTAATAACACAATATGTCCCTCATAACTTTGGTTTTGTTCACGTTTAAAAACATAAATCTGCCATCGGACATGTATTTATTCCAAGAGCATTCTACGATTGACGCTAAATTTGGGATTCTCTAACCCAGAGCTTATAATACCGGATGATTCACAAGCTTGTATTGGGTTGTACCACATGAAATGTCCGATTCTCGCTCAGTCGGAAATAATTTACCATGTTGTCAGCAGTTCAAATTCGAACCCTCTTCCTTTACGAATTTAAAATGGGACATAATGCGTCATTGGCAATGAAAAACATTAATAAGGCATTTGAGGATGTAGCGGTAAACGAACGCACTATACGATGTTGGTTTGGAAAGTTCCGTTCGGGAGATTTCAGCCTCGAAAATGAACCACGTGGGAAGCCGGAAACGTTAGTTGACGACGATGTTTTAAGAGCAACGGTGGATGCGGACCCACCGAAATTGGTGCGGGAGGTTGCATAAAGCATGGGAGTATCCCCAATGGCAATAAGGCAACACCTTTCTCTCATAGGAAAGGTGAAGAATATATTGGCTTTTAAATTTGTACTATAAAATCGGACATAATAGTCAAGACTTCAACTCGTTGGTCTCGACATGGTCTGTTGTAGAAGTCGAAGTCATAGCCTGCTCTACTCCGGCATATTGAGTCGGTGAATACTGAGAATTGGCAGCAGAGGGCTTAAGCGACATCCATAACTATCCCTCGTGTGAATAGCGAGATGAAACAACCAAGCATCTTCTCCAGTACCTATAATTATTGAATGTAGTGAGTGCAGGTTAAAGCGAATTTGATTGTGCCATTTGATGTACGAGCATTTTCTTCATGCCTCAACGCTGAGTAGTAGTTCAGATTCCAGTTCCTCGCTTCTGGAAGATTAAGAGATCTGTTTCATCTTAGCTGCTTATTAACACCGCGTCTCTACGAGACATCGCTGGTGTTAAGAAAATGTTCATGAAATCAAAATGTCCAGTGGAGACGGGTAGTTTGCAGACAAGAAATATTTCAAGAAATAAATGTATGGGTTTTATTCAAGACATCTCTGTAGACATCAACCCTGACATTTTTTTTTGATAGCGCTTGTCGTTTGCCTTCGCAATGTGAAAAAAAGTTAACACCACAATGCTATCTGCTGATAAAAAAGAACAAGAAATCTACGTCTACGCCGACATTTTTCCACTATAATGTAGTGGCTTACCAACCAACTTACACTCACAGAATAAAATGTCATGCAATAATTTGCCCACCTAAGTTAAGAGAAAAAATGTCAGACGAAATGTCTGAAATTTAGTCTGACATATCTGTGTCTCGTGGAGACACGGTGTAAGGTGGAAAATACGGGCATTTGTTTTTCTGACGTCATTTGGTTGGAGAGTACTTAGTTTGGAAATGAAAAAACTTCTCATCCGAAATAGATAGAGTTTTCTGAAACTTTCACCGCTTGTTGTCAAGAATTATAATCACCTGTCAGTTCTTTGTTGATTCTGCAAGTGGGAGTGTCATACTTCCTGCTTCCTCTGTGTTAGCGGCAAGCGTTGCAATGTTGTAACGTTTATTACGCCGTTTTCTCATATTGGCTATAAAAATTGCTTTCAATCCCTATCCAAATCCTGACTGCTTTGGAGAGGTTTTTCGAAGTATGGTAAAACTAACTGTCAGTATCCATAATTGTGCAGGGTATTGAGTTATTGCTGAAAAAATGTGTTTTCTGTATTACTCGCATGCGTGCAATGCAGGTGCACTGTAAGCTCGGCCCATCCCATCTGCGATTTGATCCACTTCAATCTTTACAAAAGAGTCATATATGGTATGCAAGTTTTTGTCCAAGGTCTTCAAGAAAGAAATTGCGTAAAAGAACACCTCAAGGTGGTATACTCTTTACTTTCGTATGAAACCCAGTCTGTTATGGGCGCATAGCGTAGGGTTCTTCCCTGAGGACCTCTACATACACAAAGCCGAAGTGTTAGCTAGTTATTCATCAGGTCACTGTTTGACTTACCCCGTATCCAAATATATGTACATATGCAGTCAAGCAGCGATCAGATCTGCTCAGTGGTTCTTTCGATCCATGGGTGGCATCCAACATTTAATGGACAGATTGAATTTTTAATGAAAGTTGGCTTGTTGTTGATTTCTAGTCTTATTTGATTTTCGTTAACTAACAAAATGAACGTCTTTCGGGCGAGTTTGGGATTCGAACACCGAACCTTCCAATTTGGAAGCCAGTCCACTACCACTTGAGCCACGGCCACCCACAACTTCCTATCTTAAATAAATTATAGATTTTCATGCGCACTTAGAGGCAAATCATTGGTGAATTTATCGGGACTTTTGTTGGACATCTAGACTGTACTCGATTTCAAATGATCAAGTAGGCTGGTCAACCTAACAAGAACACTCAACACACTTATCTTACCTAACCTAACCTATCACGGCTTATGATTTAAGCAAATAATCGCAGTAAGTAGGCCTAGATTGTGGCTCTAATATACTCGTATGATATTCTTCGCTAATTGTTCGATGTTTGATTAAAGTCTTTGTAATTTGTTTTGTCTCCATTCATTATTAGATCAACTTTTGCCCCTTACGTTTCAGTACATAAGGAGTTAGCTTTCATATTAAGTAAAAGTGTCGGAGTACTGCCCATCGATTTTGATGATATTCTCCGTCATAGTTTTGGATAAACAGCTTAAATTAATAGCCGCAACACTAAAAAGGATATTTCGATGAAATGCTCGTGAAGGTTCTTAAAGACCTGGAATAGTGTTATATCTGATCTAACATATGATATAATGGCTTGTGGAGCCAGAACTACACTGATATGGATAATTAGTTTATTGACGGGAGGCGGTTTAATACCCTTTCGCAACCGAGTATCTTCCTCTTGTCGTTTGATATTAGGCCTCTCGAGCAGTCTTGGTCTTCTAAAGAAAGGCGTTCGGTATGTTTGACTGCACTTGATCGTCGATGTTTATGAACAAATCAGTGTTTTCACTGTGATTGGTCTATGCAGCGCATTATCAACATTTTTGATGGCTCCATACTTTGTGTATCGTACTATCTTCAGAGCGAAAGCGAACAATTTTCGAGGGGACGCATCGAAGTGTTTTACCACCCAGCACGCTGTAATTTTAGGATTTCCGTTTCTAATATAACCAGCGCATTAAACCCCCAGGAGAAAAAGGTTTATGTGAGAAAAGATTGATTATATAAAGTGAACAATTTAAGACTTAATTGCATTTAAAATAACAGTAATTCACCGAGCTTTACCTTGATGCCGCACAAATGAAGTAATCTTCCACATTAAATCTCAAGGAATACACACGTAGTAAGATAATATAGGTACTGGAAGTCACAGTCGTACGCGTACTCGTGTCTCATCAAAAAGTACGATGCCATTTGGTTTTTATATCGTCCTTCATTTTAAATGAACCCAATTCAACTGTTACATTACATCTCTGGTCTCCGTCTCATCTTATGATGTATGATAGAAAGATTTTCCAGGTATGTGCTCGTAACGTTCCGCACTTGAGAGTATGTTAGTTCTCCTCCAAAGAACCTTCAACTTCAACACTTGTCGTTTGTTGGCTCTCGTCTCACGTGCGTCATTAATGTTTTTATTTTTCTTTTTTGTTGTTTCCCATGTTCGTTTTTCTTTTCGTCACATCTGCCCCAAGCTATGACCGCATAGAGGTCGTTTTGTGGTAAGCTGGTAAGCGGAAACGTCAACAAAATGACATAAAACCAAACGTGCGTCTGTTCAATCCAGTCAAAAAGTTTTTTTTATTTTCTATTTTTATTTTGAATGTTTAAAACGCTGGAAACACAACAACCAGTCGTCTCCATTGGCAGTAATTTAAAAAGAGTAATTTTATTAATTTGCAATGATGTCATACACAACTCGACATCATCATTATTATTGAGCTGTAGTCACAGTCTCTCTGGTTGGTTGGTTAAAGCAGAGCGCACACTGTTCTAATGACATGGCCGGGTTACCGCAGCGCCTAGATGAATGCTTGTGATCGGGCTGGTGTAGTGCGTTCACTACTGGAACTGTATTCTATGAACAATGACACTTTTGCAAATTGCCTATATGTGCAGTAGTTTACCATAAAATGCGGAACTTGCATTGTTTGATGTTTCACTGTAACTGTTTCGGTTTCAGTTTTGCCATTTGATGTTCGGTGCGTGCTGGTATGCGCTGCACAGAAAGGGCAGCGCTTTCCATTACTCTTTGGATGGAGTTGCTGGGTCTAAGGCTTTGAAGCTGGAAATGGTCTATTGGGAACATTAATTGGTTTTGATTAATTGTTGCACTAAATACTTTTGTTATATATAAATACGTAATTGCATCTAAAATAGACCACTCGTGGTTTAGCAATAAAAATTAATGAAAATCATAGCAAGCAAGTGGTCTGGGGCAGGAAGTTTTGGTTGGACTGAAAAGAAGAAGAACCATCTCTCCATGAATACAATGTACGGAAATGAGTTTAGATTTGAATTAAAATTAGTGGTGAGTATGTATGTTCTTGTGAGTGCTGTCACTTGTAGGGTAGGAATGGTAAGACATCGTTCTATATCGGATGTTTTGAGAGTGACGAAAAGAGATGTGTAGAGCGCCACCGGGAAACACACACGTATTTATTATCTAAAGATTCTTTTGATCAATTTTTGTAAACTGCTACGCAATAATTCAGTATTTTAGATGTCCCCAGGTTCCAATGGGCCAACATCGACCTGAACAACTACTTTGTTGCAGCCATTCCGAACAAAAGTCAAAGAAATACAGTTGATACATACACATGTTATGTACATGCATCCGCGAAAAAAGCCAAAGTATTTGACGGTCGCGTGTCGCTAACCTCTCAAAACATGAACTTGGTTCTGGAGAGCAATAAGATAACATAGTAGTATTTTATGGGGTGGCCGTGGTGTAGTGGTACTAGCAATCGCTTCTCACTCGGAGGGTCCAGGTTCGTATCCTGCACATGGCAAGTCAGTTTTTCATTTGTGTAATTGGAACTCAGACAGAAAAATTCTGCGTGTGAAGGCATAACACTGGCACGTAGATTTGGCTGTTGTAGAGTTTCAAGCACAGAAAAAAATACTGTGAATTATACCTCGAATCACTCTGAGTGAAGAAAAAACTCTCCGTCCTATTCGGACTCCCACCCCCTGGAGAGCGAGTATCGAAATCAAACTCACCTGAGTTTCAAACCACTACAAAACAATTTTCCTTTCCCTTCTTTCTAACTTTCCGCCCGCGCCCTGGCAACAGTAAAAGGGTATCTAACCCCTTAGGCGCGCGTAAATTATAACAAAAAAAAAAAAAAGTAGTGAACTCGCAGCCAGCGTTCAATATTTCGAAAGGAAACTTCTGCACACTTTTTAAAGGGCGATGATGACCAATAATTCGTTACTTAATTATTTAGGTTATTACAGTTCTGGGTGGACTTGGTCCTCAACTAACAAGCCTCTCCAGTTAGCTGGGTAATTAGGTAACTTCCTCCAATTGCGCACTCGTTTGAGGTCCCCTTATACTTGTGCGCGTCACCTAGGACAAGGTTGGGAAATGGGACGGTTTAGATTCGAAGACTCTGCAGACGGAGCATTTATGTCCATTCGCTTTGCATGTCCTAGCCATCTCAGGCAACTCACTAGGCAAAAGGGCCCGAATATCCAAAGAATTTTTCTCTCGAAAGGACCGAGGATATCTTCATCCGTTTTTGATAGAGTCCATACTTCAGAGCCATAAAGAAGGGTTGGGAAGATCAAAGTTGTACATAGAGTCTACCTAGTTTTTCGGGGTAAGGCCTTGTCTTCTTAGCCCAAAGAAACAGCGATTTTCAAGAGTTGTTCTCCGTTTCATTTTTACTGAGTTGGCAAAATTAATAGAGAGCCAAGGTAAACAATTTATAGCTGTAGACTGTGACATTCTGGCCAATTCGTTGATGTTTGCCACTTGTTATTGGTTGTGCCCCGTTTTGCATTTTCCGTTTTCAATTCTTCCAAGTATGATGTTAAAGAGCCACATGACACCGTGTTCATCTTGTCTGAAACTTTTTTGAAATCAAAGGTCTCGACTAAGCTATTACCAAGCTTGACGGAGCAGCGAGCACAGTTGGAAGAGTTTAGCAGGGATGTCCAAGCTAGACATGGCTCTATAGTACCTACGATATATGATATCCCGTCTCTATAAATGCGATCATATGCGGCTTTTCGAGTTTTTTCCAGAACCTGCCATATCAGATCTCAGAAATGCTCTTTCTGCAGCTTTAAATACCTACCTCGGCCGTTGCCACTGTTCTTCGGTACTTGATGCTAACAGCATTGGAGTTCTGGTCTCTTGCGATTACAGATTTCTTACGATATATCTTCTCACAGTAGGTCTTCTTTGTTGAGGCGCTTGGGAAATTCGCAATGATAACTTGTCTGCAACAATAGTGCTACTAGTCAATGTTGGCTGCCCGGAAGGTTCCGGCGTCCAGAATACTGAAGGCATCTCTTATGTCGATCTCAAAATGATCAATTTGGCTTAGCGTTTCATGATCCGGAGACTGCCATGTCACTTCGTGTATATGGAGATAAGGAAACTGTGTACTTGCTATAGTGACGCTTTGTGTCGCCGCAAAGTCAATTGCTAGACGTTGTGTCGTTTAGGCTATGCTCTCCAACTGTTCTTCTAAAGAAGTCATCCTTTCCTATCTTGGGGCCAAAATTATGACATTGTTGATATGTCTGGTCGGCGAGCTCGTAGAAACATTCTTTGGTGGCGTCATCTTTGACTTCTGTGAGGGGGAAGCGTGTCGGAAGCTCAAGACTTCTTGCCTTAGTCTGTCGTGCATGACAAATCGGCACACGAATAAGCCCTCTTTCTGTTCCCTATAGCAATCACCATAGTAGATATCACAGTTTTTCATACTCCTCTTCTGTGCGGCCCATCGTATTTGCAGTTCCTGAATGACGTAATATATGCATGATAGTAGTCAATGGTCTCTGCTAATTGTGGCCTATTCTGACCCTTGAACATTCTACGTGCAGATCCGAATTTCGTTGTCCTGGTTGTATTTGTTGAGGTCCTCAACTGTAATGTCATCCATATACGAGTCTTTTTGTTGTTTCGGAAGTTTTATGGTTTTTCCGTGGTAAAGTAGTTACCCAGACACACAGTCCTAACCTGGAAAGCCAGGCCCTTTTATGCAACCCCTAGAATAAGGGGCCGGATGCTACATTGCTAGGAAGCCACTTCGAGGATGCGGACGCTGCCATTGGCCCATCAAGGACATATTGGGTACTGAAGATCATTCGACTGAGTGGATACCATCTCCTCCCAAAAGCGGTTTCCAAGGCTATTAATCGAATTTGGTTACTAAAGAACGTATCAAGTGTTTGTCTTGTTTTTTCATTCCTGTGACGGATAAAGTGCTAGTCATTCGACCTTTTGAAGCAACTGACAGTGGCTTTCATCGATGGATATTAAACCTATGGCCAAAGGAAGGCCATGTGCAGAGAATGTGTTAGGCTAGGGTATGTTCCACTGGTACCTAAACATATAGCAGGGTCATTTAAGCCAAAAAACAGTTTTGTGATACCAAAGAATCTCATACCTAATGTGGAGACCTAAATGTTATAAGGAATCACGAGTCGAATTATTTCGTTCTTTTTCTAAACCCGAGGAGCCTAGCCCTACAGCTCCTGCAAAAGGCATTATAAGAAAGCCCGAATCTGTCCACCCACGTCCACTAATTACACAGGCCTGTGATGATAGCAAATTTTCACAGATAGAAGATTATTTGTACGTTTCAGATCCAGGTTAGACTAATTACTGCCTGTAATTATTGAATCGAATATTGGCGGCTACTTGTCTATCCATTGTCTATCTATGATATCTAAGATTCTACCACATTTTCCAATTCCGTGACCATCAGTTTTTAGATATCCTTGTCACAATAAGGTTACAGAATTATGTTGCTACTTCACTTCGGCGAAAAAAAATATACCACATTCCACTTAAACCGTGACAGGGCCTATTTAATTGTCAATACGAGTATTTCTGCTTGAAATACACGACACTAATTTGGGAGATAGAAAAAGAAATAGTAAATATTATGACTATTTGTCTCTTTGGATTTTAGAATAGGCGAGTGGGCTGTTTGTAGAGCACAGTTTTAGTGATGTCTTCGGCGTCTCTTATGTACTCGTATATTGTTCAGCAGAAAAAAAAATCACCTCCTTACCGGCAACTAAAATATTTCCTTTGACTCTCTAGCTTGAGTCAGGCTGGAGGTACTTAAAAAGTTCTGAAAACTCATGATGCGCGGTGATATATATCTCTCATATAATTCGGCAAAATTCAAAATTTCAAATAACAGAACCAGAGACTTTAAAAACTATTTCAACTTGAAGTTTATCAATTTAGGCATCTCATAGTAGAAGAACTCTATCTGATTTGCCTTAAATAACAACTCACAAACTTAAGTTGAAAGAAGCAGTTCGTACATACATATGTATGTATGTACTCGTATGTTGCTTATAAAGAGCTGCACATGGTATGCGTTAAAACAGACAGATGTAAAGCAAGAAACAGCTGGCACTTCCTCCTTCCAAAGCTTTACACATTGTTGACAGCGGCATGATATACTGTAAAACGTTTCTTAAGATTAGGGCCTTCGTCGCAAAGACAGACAGACATGTGTACACTTCCTCTTGCAGGCTGTAAAGACAAGATCTGATGTACATGACTGATAAGACCTTACGAAAGAGCAAATATCTTATGATACAATTGTATGGATCATATTTGTGTGACGTCAACGAATATAATAGTTGGATGGACATTTTATACTTGTTTTAGTTAAGAGACACTTGACACATTTCAGATGATAAATATTGTCAGTGTCAATCTTTCCAATTAGACCGAATTACAACTCCTATCGTTCCATTTATTTACTGTCATTACAAAGCGTATCCAAATTGACATCCTTCCAATTAACACGAAAACTACCTCAGAAGATTCTAATCTGTTCCCTTCTTTGATATAGCTAATTGACACCCAGAGTTTTTTTTTATTCTCTGTCTGGTCTCCCTTATCTAAATCACGCTCGAACAATCATCTAACCGCCCACCATCAACATCGCGTCCCATAAAACACATGTGGGCTGAGGCAGCAATCCGTAATCGTTGTAATTAATTCTCTTCCTTGAAAGCAGTCGCTTGTTGTTAGTGTTTGTTCGTTCAAGTGATTCCGGCGCTGTGCAGACATCATCAGCGATTTCCAAGAACTCGTTTCAAATATAAACTCATGTTGCAATCGTACCCTAGAAAAAAACAACAAAATAATAACTCATACGAGCACGTTTCAAGGATCTCATTCCATCCAATTCAATTCAATGCAATGCAATGCCAGTGTTTTCCTAATTACTTTGCTGACAGATGACATGCCGTACATAGTCGCTGTACCGTGAGAAAAAAAAAAAATACTGAATTTTATTCAAGAACCATGGTTGACCATGGTTGACACTTTATATGACGGAACAGTTTGCGTAGATGAGCTGTTTATTTCGTCAGCGGTAGTTGTATTGATATCAAATGTCACACCATCGAATGCACTCAACTTTGAACGCATCCAAAGTGGTAACGGGAATTAGCGTCATTCTTATACGAATATCAGAAGCGCCACCCAAATGCAATATGTGACAGATTAATTTATCTCCACAGGAAAATGTATACATATCTCTCCGAGTCTCCACTCTGCATGAGTAATGACGAAAGTAAATAAAAAATAAAACTATAAACAAAACGCACAAAAAATAAATTCTCCTCCTGTGCCCTGTTTTCAATTTATTTCTGAGAAAGACTCTGTGAGTCATAGTATCGTAGCACAGGCAGTCCTCGGTGCTCGACGTTCTGCGGTGTCAGCAAACAGCAATAGCCGTACGCATAAGAACACTTTAGCTTCATCTGTCACCCCTTGGCAGTAGCGGGAACTACATATGACTATGTAGTGTCTGTGGCGCAATGTGATGTGGAGAATTTTAAGCAAATTGACGCGTCGATTAGAATTAAAAGTGAATAATAAGAATAAAAATAAATTTGACAATTACCTTTCCATTCGAATTGAATTGGAATTTTCTCCATGTAACCGAAGTATGAGGTTAGTTTCTGCCATGTAGTAGGTGCCACTCCTGAAATTCTCCTCTACGATGGCTCTTTACATTGATGCATACACAATGGGACAAGACAACCCTTTTGTAATTTCAACTTCACTATTCATTCGTACCTCAAGCTTAGCTGTCAGAATGAAGTTAAGCCGTTTGTGCGCGTCAATTTGACACATTCATAATTCTAAATTTCACGTCCGATGACGTTTGTTATGGATGAGATGCTTGTGGACTTTAAATTAAAGGCATTACCCTTCCCGGTGGCTTGGAATAGGCTCTGCTACACGCACGCCCATTAGATGCGGGAACCCAGCTAAGCCATTAGCCTCATTCGGTTAATAAAGTTCACGTTTGATGGTTTGAAAAGTTCCTCAAAATTGTATTTTTTTTTTGTATTCCGTCTGGAGCCGGAGCGAGTACGAGTAAGTAGTGTGAAGTTTGGCATTCTTTGTGGTTGGGTGACTTCGGAACTTCTAGGTGTGGATGGATGCTAAGAGTATTTTTAATAGTTACTGTGGCATAAGATTGCCGCTCTATTTATATACTTGTGAGACAAATTAAGTATGCCTTCACTTGTAATGGATGCAGTTTAGCTCCAGTGCCGTTTGCCTATTTTGGAAGTGGTTTCAAGACATATACACGATATATGTTTCATACATGGTTCTTCTATTGAGTTTGTAGTTTAAAGGCAAAGAACTAGATTTAGATTGAACTACTCGTAAGAAAAATGGGGAAATCTGCCAACTCAGTTAATCGTTGCATAATTTGGAAAGGGCTGTGCATGAGTCTCCATCCTTTAAACGGACTTAGTGGCGCTGCATAATGAAATCGTAAATGAGTCATTGAGTAGAGTGCTGGTGGTGAATTAACAATCTCTTTCCCTTCTTTTCGATGTGACATGCATACTTTTACTTGTTTGTGCATACAGATATAAGTGTGCCGCCTTTCACATATGTTCAAAAACATACAAATGTTAACAAGCTTATCGAACTAGCACGCACTATCATGTAGTACGGGATATATCACATCAAAAGGTCAATTGACTCATTGTATACATATGCTTCAATAGGTTCTTGGTATTTAGAAAACATAATGCGATATGGTAATAGAAAATAAGAAGAGCCCATTAAGAGTAGAATCCAACTAAACTGGATTTGGATCTCAGGAATAGGAATCGAAGGGATTAAATTTAGAATATTCAACGTTTAGTTCAAGGATAAACGAAATCAGTAAAACTGGCACTGAACATTTTCTTATGAAACATTCCGGTTTCTGTCCGGTGAAAACCCAATAATAGAACGCAATCGCTATTTCAAATAAAATTCCTTATAAAAACCGCTTTCTTGCGACAGACGGTGCGAATATTTCTGCCGAAATTCATCAAGTGACACCACTTGTTTCACCGCAAATTATCGTAAATTTAAATTCGAGAGATTCGCAGAGTATAAACATTTGAGCCAGATGATTCATATTACGATGAAGTATGACTGACAACGTGATGTGTTATGGATATAATAGAAGACTGTGGATACTAACACAAAACAGGAAAACAATTCATAAAGCCAGTATGCTACACTTTGTGGTAGGCGCGACCACAGAGTATGAATAGGATCGAAAGGTGTTGTAATAGGCTTAATAAATCAATAAAAATTTCTAGTAGTTTAGTCGTACATCCCCCGTACCGTAAGGTGAGACAATCTTGGCGAAAAGACCTAGCATACAATTTCTTCTACAGAACTAACTTCTTTCTCTACTGCACTGTCCCTAGGAGGCGGATTCAAAGATTTTTCGGACCGGAGCGTTGGTGTCCATTTGCTCTACATGATCCAGACACTTCAGTTGTTGGACGTTTACTCTTCTGGCTAGATCCGTGCACTTTGTCGTTATATCTTCTCCTCCACTCACCGTCTATGCAGATGGGACGGAAAATCCGCCGAAGATCAAAGCAGCCAAGGGCACCCTCATCCATTTTTGATAAAGTCCATGCCTCTGCGCCATAGAGCAGGATTGGGACTATTAAGATCTCATATAGTCACTTTTGTTGTTCGAGAAAGAGTCTTGCGAGTCAATTGCTTTCTTATCCAAAAAAAGCAGCGATTGGCAAGTGTTATTCTTCGTTTGATCTCAGCGATGGTGTCGTTGTCTGAATTAACAGCGGAGCTTAGGTAGACAAAGTCCTTAACTATGTTACCTCAAAGTTATTTCCAACTCCACAGATTCAGGCTGCTTTCGTCTGATTATGTCAATATCATCGGCGTATGCGAGCAATTGGACGGACTTTTGAAAGATTGTGCGTCTTGTGTTGGCGTTTTAGTTTTGCAATATTTTTTCAATAATGGTGTTAAAGAAATCGCTTGACAGCGCATCGCCTTGTCTAAATCGTTTTTTGACATCAAACGTCTTGCTAAGTTTTTTACCGAAGTTGATAGAGCAGTGTGCATAAACAGGATGCCAAAGCTAGACATTGATCAGTTTAGTTGGTCGCTATAGATGCTGTTATACGCGGCCATAAAATCGATGAATAGGTGGTGTGCATCGATTTGGAGCACATGGATTTTTCCCAAGATCTGCCGTAGTGTGAATAATTGGGTCGATGGTGGACTTTCCTGGCCCGGAGCCATGGAGATATCGACCAATCAGGTTGTTGACGAACGGCTTCAGGCACACAATACCGCAGATAGGAACTTGTAGGCGATGTTAAGAAGACTGATACCTGTGTAGTTGGCACAGTTCAGAGAGTCACCTTTCTTGAGGATCGCACAAACAATGCTGAGGTGTTCCATTCGTCGGGCATAAATATTTTACATATGAGCTGGTATATGCTCCTTACAAAGAGGTCGTACACCGCTTTGAGGAGTTCGGCAGTCAGACCTTCTACTCCATCAGCTTTGTTGGACTTAAGCTTAGGCTATCTTCACTTTATCCAGGACGGGTGGACGGAATTGTTGGTCTACATCGTTCAGGTTGAAAGGTTCATTCCGCCTGACAGCGGTATTTGGTTCGTCATCGTCGTTATATAGTCTACAGAAATGCTCTTTCCAAATCCTCAGCATCGACTGCGACTCTATTGCGATGCTCCCTTGTTCATTTCTATAGGTTTCGGTTCGGTTTACGACACATGTTTTTTTTACCTTTTGGTTAAACTTCCGAATCTCATTCCTGGAGTGGCATCCCACAATTTCCTCAACCGCAGTAATTCCCATTCCCATTTTTTTCCTCCTGAGAAGCTAGTGTTCGTCTCTCCTCTTCTGCTCATAGAGCTCGTGAGCTTTGTATGCCTCTTGTTTAGCTGCACCTGCTTGCCGACACTCATTGTCAAACCAGGGGTTTCTTTGTGGTAGCCGAATGAAACCCATCACATCAGAGGCGGCATCTCTGATGGCTTTTTGCCAATGCTACCATTGGTCTTCTATACTAGTGCACTTCTCCTTGTCGCGCCTTGTCCAAGAACACGTAGAAGCCATCTTTGTTGGAAAATTTAGCCTTAATATGGATTTTTTCGAGGAGCTCGTTAACATGCCGGAAGCGCAAGGCTTCTGCCTCCAACTATGTATCCGTTGTCACATATTTTCAGTCAGTTGTCACAGTTTTCCATCCTCTTTTTGTCCGGCGCATCGCATCGCATTTCTAGGATGTCGGTAACATCTGCTTTGCAGCAGTTCAGTGCGTCCGCTAGTTGTTTGGCTGCACGTAGTCTATTAAGGGACCTAACATTCCACGTGCAGATCCGAAGTTCGTTGTCGTTGTTTCGTTTCCTGGGGTTACCAACAGTACTAGAGTAGAGTAACTTAGTTTATTTTTTTTATGGCCGGGAGTTGCCCCAACGGCATGAGCTGTAGTAGTCCAAAATAAGGGTCTCATTTGTTTTATTTAGAGATTTCACTTCATCGTGTATTCCATCTGTAGTAGGCTTATAGTAGAACTTTATTGATCTGTGGAGTGTTTTGGAATCTGAAGGAAACAGAAGGAGTCGAGGAACTCCTTATTAACAATTATCTCCATCAAGCTGGAAAACCGACCAACATCTACGTTTGAATGAGAGAATGACTATGTTAAACCTGTTGGCACTAGCAATTGCGCACGACATCTTCCACAGGTTTTCAGTTTTTTTTACCATATTTTGATCGAATGCAGTGATTTGTTATTTGTTATTTTCGTAGCTTTAAGTTATGCGGATTTCACCAAAATAGTGAGATAGTATAGTTCAGCTAGCTTTTTGAATGTTAAGAATGTCAATATTTTATGTACTGAGTTCATTTCGAACCTTACTATACTTATAGGTTGTCATGGAAAAAGGGGGAAGAGGAAAAAGTAGTTATAACAAATTCAATCAAGCCTAACGGATTATCATGCAATTTGAAGGTCTTCTTAATGGTTTCCTTGGTGCTCCAAACTTGGTAACAACATGAACATACCCAATCTACAAGTACTCGTATAGCGCCTAGGGCATCTAAACCCATTATTAGCCGAAGCAAGTCATTAACTAGTTTCAGTGTCTCGAACTTCATCCATATTCAGAAGTTTTCATTCATAAAATTCGCCGTGCTTTCGGTTGTTGGAACAGGAAATTGCTTTTGATTTTGTTTAAGTTTTCCATGGTGCTATCATTAAGACTAAAAAAAACATTTAAATTATGCCTTAACATCCTGTGTTTTCTTTTTAAAAAATAAAATGTTAAGCAGGTACTTCTTATTTGGTAGATCCGATTTCTAAGAAAACCATTCAAAGGTGATACGCTTTAAATTTTTTTTGTTATTGTAATTGACCGAAGTAGTTTGACGACCGCTCGTAACTTGTTTTTTGTGGATTTGCTAAAACTGGTCATGGATTCAATTAATGTTTTGTTTATTCTCGTTTTGTTTTTCAAATTGAAATCTCATTCCGAATAGAAACCAAATTCAGATAGAATTGTTTGTCTAAAAAGTTCACGATACATTCAAGATAAAATGTCTTTTAAATGAGGGAACCGTTTGTGTAGAATGTTGCCACACGTGGTAAAAAACATCGATTTGTCATATGTAACTATGTTCCAGGCGATTCAGAAGGGAAACGATCCCAAATTATTATAAATGAGTGCCGTTAAAAATTATCAAAGTGTTCCAAAGACAAAGTAAATGTGTTAGTACCCTTCTTAAATTTTTAGCAAACTTCTTTTTACATTAATTTTAAATTTTTACATTAATTCATTAATTTACAAAATTACCCTCTAGCTAGTTATTTTCACAGAGAATAAGGCTTCACCATCGGTTTATTTATTACAGAGTCTTCCAATAGGGACTTCCAAACTTTGACAGTTGATAGCGGCCATATTCTTGAAGCTACATCTGTCAAATTGGCAGTCATTTATGCAGTCTGTTTTGCCAAATCGCCATGGACGGACATAGTGTTCAACAACACGTGCAAATGATAAAATTGTTTCATTAAAATGGGATCGCCATAATCGTCCTACCGAGAGGACTATTCGCAGTGTGGTGGATAAATTTGAGTCCACTGACTGGTTCAGTAAATGATAAACCAACACCCGTACAAAACGCAAGATCTGCCGAAAACATCGCCGCTGTCCGTGAGAGTGTGTAGGAAAATCCGATTTCGCTTTAGCGATTTAGCGAATTTTGCATCGTGACTTGGGCCTGCACCCGTACAAAATTCAACTGACCCAGAAGCTGAAGGTAAACGACCATAGACAACGACGTGTGTTCTCTGAATGGACTCTGGAGCAGTTGGAAATTGGCCCTAATTTTCCTAATCCACATGAGATACAAGAGCATCGAATGCATCCCGAAAAAGATACTGTTTGGTATGGATTTTGGGCTGGCGGCGTCATCGATCCATATTTCTTTGAGAACGACTTTGGCCAGGCCACCACCGTCAACGGCGAGCGTCATAGGTCGATGATTACCAACTTATTTTGTCCTGAATTGGATGATATGGACACCATCGACATGTGGTTTCAACAGCCACCCAGCTCACAATGGAAATTCTGCATGAGCAAATCGAGGGCATGGTCATCTCACGTGGAGGTGATGTGAACTGGCCACCGAAATCATGCGATTTGACCCCGTTAGACTTTTTCTTCTGAGGTTTTCTGAAGTCGCAAATCTATGCGAATAAGCCACAAGCCACAGCAGCTCTCAAAGCCAACATAACCCATGCTATCGGTCAAATTCAGCCTGACTTATGGGCCAGAGTCATAGAAAATTGGGCATTTCGGATGCGTGCCACCCAGAGAAGCGGCGGCGGACATTTGAACGATGTTATATTCCATTTCTATGATATCTCACACACACCTTGTTTTATTTAAATTTAAGGATAGGAAACGCTTAATGAAAGACCCTTTAGTAGAGTGTTCTTCTATAGACATTAATTAGCAGAAACCGCCGGTAGTTTTGTAAAACCCAAAACAGCTTTCACAACCTAACTTTCCGGGATTTTCCTGCTTAAGGATTCATTGTACTAATATTATGAGGCCGATGACTTTAAATGCATTCTCTTTCCATAAATAATCGATAACTTATTTCTTATCTTCAAGAGTTCAACTTACTCAGTTCCGTCAATGACAGTGCCTCTTCGAGATATGAATAACAACCAAAAGCCTTACATCCCGCTGAACCAACACATCGATCAGTTTGGCTTTCAGGAAGAGAAAGTTATAGACTTACAGAGATTTTATTCATTTTTCTGGTTTTAAGGATGACACTCTTCTGGAGAAACATGTCTCAAACCAATGCTAGGACTCTTAATTTAGGAACAGGAAATGTCTTAATTAAGAACAATAAGGCGATTGTTCTTGTCTTGTTCCTCATTATCGCTCTAGACGCAATCCAATGCTGTTCACAAGTAAATTTACGTCTTTAATCTCACGTTGAAGTGTCGAAATTCTTTGTGAGTTTCTTGCATTTATTCCATGAATATGCAGCAGCGGATCAATATTCTTGGGGTCAGGATTCCTAGCCAATTAACCACTTAAAAAGAGTGTCATGTAAAGTTATTATTTTAGCAATAAATCGCTTTATGCAGAACACCGCCGCCGTCGATCTTAGTAGGTGAAAAATTGATCTCGATCTGCTTCACTGTTGAATGTTAGTCTCAGATAGTCCGCACAAATTTCTTTAAAATATGTTACCTGAAGTTATACGTGGAAAAGAATGATGCACAGAAGGTGCCTTTTTCAATTTGGTACTAAACTTAATACAAAAACGTGGATCTACAATAAAAAATTAATGAAAAATGACAGAATCTTATTAAATTATTTTTTTTATTAAAGTGTCTATCGAAACGAATTGGGCAATTATATTAGTAGGAAGTCCAAATACCATTATTATTTATAATTGCTTGGCATCGTCTAGTGCAACTTGCACTTAATTTTTGCGCGTATTCTAAACTTAGGCCTCTCCAAATTTGCTTCTAGATCGCGCAAGTTGTTTTATCGTGGCTATGTTTTCTCCCTTAAGCCTAAAAACCACACATTTTGTATTGGATTCGCATCAAGACTTTGGGACGGCCAATCTAACGTCTCTATATCATTTTCCTCTTTCCAACGCGTGCAGAAGCGGATCCGATGTTTGTTTTGGTTGTTATTCTCTTACAAAATCAAGTTGCAACTGTATGGTCCATACAGAGATTCGGCAGACTGTAGCAAATCCTTCTGGTATAAGCTTACCATAAATTGTGCATCAACTTTCCAAATCCTTTGGCCGAGAAACATCCATAAACATGAACTTTTGCTGGTTGATTTACGGTGCGCTGCAGAAACTTTTCATCTCTTTTGTCCAAGCTATCATCCAATAATTGTAAACAAAAAAAAGATGACTCATCTGTAAATATGATGTTGCTCCAATCCCAGTCTAAATTCTGTGTTGACCAACTTAGCCTCTTTTCAATATGTTTTTGGGTCAGTAGCGGTTTTGGTTTGGTACTCTCGTTTTCGATGGACACTTTAATTCCTTTTCTGGACAATTTTACTTTTCTTTTGCGTTCCTCAGACTAATTGTGGGGTCTTTCCGAAACAATTCACAAATTACTTTATTGTCCTTACTGGATGTGCTTCCTTTGGTCCATCTACCTGATCCATCATTGGCATTACCGCATTGCTTATAATTCTTTATTGCTGCCGACTTAATACTCATTTCGGCCCTTTTGGGTAAGTTACTAAGAAAACACTTTCGAAACGCTTTTTAAAAGCCGCGCTCAATTTGTAAGGATGTCATATCGCTGAAGTATGTAAATATACTGAAGAAATGAAAATAATGCATGACTTCCTACGTTGCAGGCAGACCAAACGAATACTTCCCGACGTCTCTGGGAGCTCAGCGTCCTTCCTGCCATCTCACAGCAGGACAGATTGCAGGTTGCTTAGTCGCATCGTGACGAGGCACTACACTTTTGCTAAGCACTTAAATATGCTGAACATAAGTGATATAATATCCAGCGACATTTGCTGTAAAAGTGATGACGACACCGCATAGCCCCACTCGTACCTCTGTGAATGTCTGGCTAACGCTCGCATCAGGCTGCAGGTACACGTCGTTGACGTGGTGGGTTCTGGTACTGTAGGCCTTTTAACATTGAAGCGCTTACTCATCTTTCTTTCCCCATGAATATATTAGGTTAAGCATTATTCCCAGGACTCTCATATACTATTCTTCAAGCGATCCCGAGATTCCTAGCTAAGCCGCCTCTGTCTGGATCCTTGCCGCTATCGTTGCAAACTCACATTTCTGTTCAATCTATAAAATGTCAAAATTTTTTTTAGGGATATCTAAAGATATCAAAAGGGATCACTAAAGAACGAAATATCAAAGACTACCTTATACACACAGATTATTTAAAATAGGGAGATCGTTAAATATCGAGAAACATCGCAATGGGTTAGTATGGGTCCCATACGAATAAGATCACTTCGATTGCTAAAGATGAATTTTTGGTTCGCTGCTAAGTATTTCTTAAAATTATTTCCACCAAAAAAAATTGATCAACAACAATTTGAGAAAAATCACCAGCGCTATCTTATCTGCATCATAAATTTTTAAACATCATAATGAATAGCTTTCCAAACATACCCCCTTCTTTCACTGTTGCGAAACATTATCTCATTATAATCTGGCAGTCAATAAGAAAAAAAACAAAAAAACTTAATCCTCAGATGACAATCCAATCTGAAACAGATCTAGATGTTAGCATTAATTAAGTTTAAGATCTGATAACGAGCCAAATATTTTGAAACTCAATTCCATTCAGCTAACGATAAACTAAATAAACATTCAGCTATCCAAAGATGCACCTTCCTTTGCATTTTGTGTTATAAATTATTGCCCCATCGCTGGCTTTTTTTATCCACATTTTTCTTGGTTAAAAAAAAAGAAGAGAAATATAGATCTTGAACGATTTGTTTTATGTTTTATGTTGCACATCAACAACGCATCAGGAAAAAATAATAAAATACCGAGAAAAATGAAAAACTGAAGGAAAAAAGCGAAAAAACTGAAAAACCAAAAGAACACTATGATGTTTTGGTTTTTCTATTTAAAAAAAAAAAATTAACAATTTTATTTTTAGGCTCAACACGTAAACAGTGACAGGCGAGGGAAAAGATTAAAGAAGATGTACCGCCCGAAGAACTTATGCAATTTTGTTTTGTGAACCTACAGACATCACCCCACCTACAGTGTCCTCGTCCTATGCTCATTCTACTTCTCTCTGGTGATTCTTGTAAATTCATGAAAATTTTACAACTTTGTCCGGGGCCACAGTGCCTATAACATGCCTGTGTCGTATCTAATTAAGAGTATGTTTGAGATGCATCATGTGGGGCCAAAAGAAGAGGAGACCAGGGATGCTAGTGCCGATGGTGGTAGAAAAGGGGACGTTTTAAGTCTAAACCCTTTACATCTTCACATTTGTTAGATGCCAGAGCACACTACGAGTATGTATGCGCTTTGAATTAATGATGAATGAGCCTAATTGAATAAGATCCATTGAAGTTAAGCAGTTTGACTTCTGGCGTGCACTCTCTGGCAAATGGTACCATCAAATGTGGTGTATGGCAGAGCCAAGGGTTAAACTCTTACTCATCGTCCTCATCATCACCATCATCGTTTCATTGCTGCAGTGCAGATACGAATATACGAATATACGAATATACGAATAGAAGTGCCATGCAAAATTTATTTTCTAAAGATACGGGCGGAAGATGTGTCATCATCATTACTTTGGACATGGCGAGTTAAAGTGTCAACTGGTGCTTTGCTATTAATACTGTCTTATTATTCCAGTAGTTTACGAATACGAACAAATGTTTGTCCTTTTGAGAGACGCGCACCGATGTCGCTGGGCGAGTTACAATGGACCTGGTAATTGTTGGAGTTCTCTCAAAAGCATGATTAAGAATAAGTGGACGTCATGAGTTGTTGGATAAAAAGTCTACTTAAAATAGTTCTCTGACAAAACCTGCAAATATGATACATATGCACAAAAAGTGTAGGTGTTAGTTGACATTCTTGTGGCACTAAGAGAAGAAATTCAATTTTTTATTTGATACAGACTTTATTTGTTGTAACTTTAAAATGACTTAGTGTATCGGTGTAAAATGTTCACAGTATATTCTCAACATATTAAACTTTGAAAATATTCAAAAAAAATTCGATTTTTTGAAGATCGAACATGAGACTACTCCTTAAATGGTTTCTCAAATGTATCCCATGGTCAAACAGTACACTTATGGTGAAACAGGCCTTTGACTCGATACTGTATTCTCCAATCTGTATGGTCAGGCGTTCAGCTTTCTTTCGGTTAATTATGAGAAGTATCCCTGTTTTGTGATCTGCCAGTTCCAGCGTAGACAAGATTGTATACCCATGATAGTATCGTAGCAGAATTGTGTCACTTTCTTTATGGTTTTGACAACTATGTCGTCCGTGTTTCCAATGGTTTCCACTCCTCTTGGTCACAGTAGTCCATCGTACATTATATTCTTGGGCTTAGAACTAACCCCTGTGGAACTCCAGTTGTTTTGTAATCTTTAGTTCTTCGTCTGTGTCTTGGAAAATGATTCCATTGTATGGTTGAGTTAAAAAACGTTTTTTTCCGGTTTGTTTCGCTTTCAATATCACATACTGCTTGTTAGGCTTGGCCAGTGCTTCGTTTTTCTCTGAACCCATAGTGTGAGTTAGAGGACTATTGTCCACTATGCTGCTCCAGTCTCTCGCGAATGATTTTTTCCGAATACTTTTCCTACTGTGTCCATCATAGGTAGCGGTCTATAGGATGATGGGTGCTCTGGGCTTGTCATCTTTTGGGATGGGTACAAGCGTTTATCTTCTCCATTTTTGTAGATGTCTTCCTTCTAATAGACATCTCAAACCTCATGAACATGGTTCTATAGCGCTCATCAGTCACATTATCAGTCAAAATGCGGACAAAACCTTTTGATCCTAAACGGGACCTTGAGAGGATGTAATGGCTCTTCTTCCATTACACAAGGACAGTGCTCCAGAAGCGATAAATGCTCCTATCGCTCATGATAATTTTTAACGAAAAATCGTCCTTTTCGCGGTCAAGGTTTATGAAGGCCTGGCTGTAATTTATACATGATTGTCGTTTTGCAGGCAATATCGGATGCAGTGTTTGCATCTTTTACGTGTATATCTTCAAGTGTTTCGCTCTAAATACTGTCTATTGATGTCCAATTGCATGACCCGGCATCTAGTTGATTCTTAAGTGTACTTTGGACATCTACAGCTACAGCTGCGATAATCTCGACTGGCAAGCCCCACATCTGTAGCCTGGTAAAACCTCAGTGTTTACTATAGTGGCCGAACTACGAAATTCTTGTCGGTCTATTTTTTTTATAAGAACGTTGACACAATTGTTTTGAGTTCTGAGAGAATTCTTTTTTACTTCACCTTTTACGGCACCTTGTACTTATTAGGTTTTACCACGTGAAATGTCCGATTTTCGCTCAGTCGGAAACTTTTGTATATGTCCCGTACGAGTATGTCATTGTGGGTTCCAGATCCTTCACTCCTAGTGTAATCAAATTCAATATAGTTTTAACTTAACTGCACGGACTTGGCCGTGAATATCTTGCTCAACCCGCTCTTTATTCGTCCTTGGAAGCGGTTTCTATTTCATTTCATGGCAAGCAAGCATGAATGCAGGGGCTCTGCAAATATTCGGGGGCCTGCTTTTTGGGAATGCCATCTACTTTTTGATTGCGCCAACGAGCCCAATGAGAGATAATTTATGCTGGAATGTGAGGGGTGTATATTTTTATCACATGAGTTGGCTAAACTACAGGGTCATCCATTTTGTCTGAAAGTAAATTTAAATAAAACGCATTTAAGATTTAGATTTCGATCAAATTTGTATTTCAATATATATTGTTTGGATCCTACCATTATGTTTGGAATATGACATCATTCAAATGTTCTCTTCGGGAGTTCTTGCAGGACTGGATTCCGAAACATATCGGGCAATAACTCGGCCATAACTTGACGAATATTCGTTTTCAAAGTGTCAAGAGTTTGCGCATTGTGTGCATAAACACTATCTTTTGCATAGCCCCACAAAAATAAATCCAACGGCGACAAACCATATGATCTTGGTGGCCAGTTCACTTCACCAAAATGCGAAATAACTCGTCTAGGAAATTTGTATAAGATGTGGCACCGTCTTGTTGAAACCACATCTCTTCCACATCCATATCTTCGATTTGAAGCTAAAAAAATCGGTTATTTGGCTATAGCGACGAGAATTGAGAAGAAAATTGGTCATCCAAACGCTGATGTTCAAGCACCCAAGCGATGTATTAGTATGTTCTACTCATTCCGTGGCCAGCTGCGTTCAATATAATAAAATCCAAAATGTGCCATAATGTGCCGTAAGATAAGCCCAAATGCTGTGCTCGCAGTAAAATCGATAAATTTGGAATTTCTTTAACGCTTTCACTAACGGCAGCCATAAGAGATCTGTAACAGAGCCAGTCTCTTCGAATTCTATTACAGTTTTGCCTATAGTACGCTTAGATGGATGATTATGTCGACCATAATCTGCTCGTAATGTGCGAAACATACCTATTACAGAATCACTATTTTTGTAAGTAAGTTTTCACAATTTGAACACGTACAGCGATTGTTAGACGTTCCATATTGTTAAATGGCAAACCTTAAACTAAACATATACAGTCTCGGATGACAGTTCGGTTTGACGTATATGATTGAAACAGGGATGTCAAATCGAAAATTCCAAGTATGCGTTCACTCGACTTTAGTAAACAGCCCATTCTACTATAGGATATCCTGATGAGAATTTCTATTCACGTCTTCTTGCGTCTAATCGATGAAATCTTGTTTTCAGCATCGTATGTCCCGATCGTGATCGTTCATGATGCTGAAACTCTTAGATTTTGCTAATCGCCGCATGTTCAGATCACTAATTTGCCGACGTTCAGTTGCTCTAGTATTACATCAGATAAGATCTTGTATACCTATGCAGGTGAGACGAACTTTTTGTCTACTTTATCGGGCAGATTGTGTTAAGGCTCCAGTTGAATAACAACCATACTTCATTTGGACCAACATTTTGCAAGTGCAAAATTCACCCTATCAAATTAGCGTCTAGCGATCTTAAACAGCTGAGCTTGTTGGTCTTCTGCACCCAGAACGGTTATAGTCTAGCCAAAACTGCTTCAACTTTGTTTGAGCTTGGCAGTTGTAGTGATTAATTCTCTGCAAGAATATTAGACTGGTTGACATCGGGGTTTGGGTTTCTGGCAAGAGTTCGTATAAATTTTCTTTAGAATCAAATGTTTCTCAATTGTAGTACTTTTTCGGGATAACCGATGATCCTTTTGTCCTATTTGCTTACAGAGCTAAAACGCAACTGTATTGCTTTCCAGCAGCCCAGGCCTGTACACTTACTGTTTCCTGCATGTGCTCTTATTGGGGTGTTCAGGGTAAACATAGCACGTCAATAAGGGTTTTTTTATGGCGTGCTACCGATGTCGCTAATAGTCTTATACATGCTTAACTTCTCGAAAGATTTTGAAAGACTCGATCAAAGCTAGCTCTAGAAGAAAATGCAGTCAACAACAAATTTCATTGCAGTCGATTTTCAGTATTTAAGCTGCGAGATTCGTATTTTAGTTGAAACAAGATAGTCGTCCAAGCTAATGTTGTCTTCTTGGAACATCTAAAGAAATCTGCGAGTAGCTATGCCTTGCTTCGATTGGAATGTAATCAATCTAGTTGGTGCTTTTTTATTTTTAATGTAGGGCCTGCCACGTATCTTTGTGGATTTTCAGATGAAGAAAGGAAGGTGTCACTTCGTTTGCCCCGTCGACGCAGAGTACGTAAGCTTATGCCAATTGGCGTCGTGAAGATAATAATTTCCAACTTTGCCGTACAAGAAGAGTTTCCTTGTTTGACATTAATATCACGAAGGACTACCTTAACGTCAGTTAAGGGTGGCATCAAGCGATTTCGAGCTGCCCTGTGGATATTGACATAAGCGCATTGCGAATTGACTGCTACCCTGGGCTTTCGGACTGTGGCAAATCTAATAAGTCTGCATTTTTTTTCTTATGCGCTTATCATATATCCACTTTTGCTCTTCACGTTTCCAAGTGGCATTTTAATGATTTATCTTTTGTCGTAGGATATTTTTCATCCAAGGATATTTTCGTTAATATTCGTTGTCCTTTATACATCTGTCGGGGCAATATTCGCCTTGGCTTCGTTAAAAGATGTTCCAAAGAATTCTGCAACCCGTACGTGACCACATGACTATACATCACTAACGTTCGCCCCCTTCTGGAGTACGCTAGCCAAGCGTGGTGTCCCTCTCAACGAGTTCATGTATCCTGTATTGAGATCATCCAGCGTCGTTGTCTTCGATTTGCTTTTCGAGGTCCGTTGAGGAACGAAGGGACGCAGCAGACATTCTTTTCGCTCACCGACTCCTCTCAGGCTCCGTCGATTGCACGTCTTATAACTCCATTTTCTTTTACACTACATTGCACCCGTCTCTTTCGTCTACCAAACAACCGCATCACATATGGCTCTAACGAACCAATCCCCCGCATGCTATGTAAGGTAAACTCCAACATTTCCGCTTTCGATTTTAATCGCAACACGCTCTCCTTCAAATTCGATCTCCTTCACATAGTGATAAGTCCTAGATATATTCCCTTAGTTCCTAAACCTTAATTTTTATTAGCTTTTAAGGTTGTATTAAGCCAAATAAATGGCGGCGTTATTGTATTAATAAATTATTAATATAAATTAATTTGGCGTTTCTATCTTGGGCTGTGTTGTGTTCATTTTTATGTATTATTCCTTTCACAGTTCCCTAGACGCCGATGCTTCAACGCCTTACTGTGTGTTGGTCCTGTAATAGGATGTTCTCCTAAACAGCTCTTTTGTTTAGTGTGCAAGTAATAGAGCAGTACCTTGAAATTATGATGCGTTTTCATCACCAAGAATCACGTTCACAAAACGGAACTGTCCGAGTATGGCGTCTATGTGAGGAGCCTGTAATATATTTACAAATGTCACTGGGACAGTCCGACAGGTTGACACATTAAATTAATTATGGTCACCCTATCATTATGACACACTTTTATACAGGGTTTTCCATTAAGCTCGTTTGAACTTCAAATTGTGTGTGTGATATCAATATTTTTTTCTAATTGAACGAATATTAGATTACTACATTATGTATGGAGCCGCCGTGGTTTCGGTCGAATTTTCGATGACTCGACTGCTTAAATCGAGCTCGATTGATTTAACTATCGATGTCAATCGCCTGCGATTTAGTCGCATGATTAACGCCGTGATTTAACGTAGCCCCACAATGCCAATGGTCGTTTACCTTTAGTTACTGGCTGCTCTAAGTCTCGACGCAAAATTCGCCAAATTGAGGTCTGCAAAAGGTCAAGTGTTTGGGCGCTACGAGTAATGACTACCCCGGCTTATTCTAGACATTCTTCCGTTCACTGCAGCAATTTTTTTTGCAGACCTCATGTTTCGGTGACGTACGGGTGTTGATTGATTGTTTACCAGTTATTTCGAATTTGTCCACCAAAGTCGACTCAACAGAACGAGTGCGTGCACTCATTTTGATAGTGAAGTTTAACAATTTGCAGGCGTTGCACAAGACTACAATTTTCTATGATAATTTGCATTTGTAACATTAATTACTACTATGACCTCCGAATTTCACATCTGGAACTTTTCTAACATGGCGGCTATACACTCTCAAAGTTCTATTTCGTCTCTATTAGACAACCCGCTACAGCACATCAATAGGGTATCACACAATCCATTCTTCTCAACTTGGTCGCTGCCTTATGTTTCCATTTGCTCTTGACTGCTGACTAAACATCTACATAAATCAAGCATTAGACTTATTCCGCGAAACCAGTTCTTTATACAACTACGACGCTAAAACTATTGTAAAAACAAGACGTCATTCTGAGCTCTGGCACAAACCAGACAGTCTGAATGAAATTTGCATAGCCTCCGACCTGCAATTCATTTTTTCAATTGTCTAAATATGATTTCATTGAATGACGAATAATACAATATATTAGAAAACAGTTCGATTGCCAAAACAATTCGATCGGCAAAAACAACGCAGTCGAATGAAACACATACTCGTATGTATCTCAAATTCGAACAATCCGAAACATTCACCTTTTTTCGCATACATACTTTCATTTATCATCGGCGAATCTGACTCACTCAATCTGCGCAATATGCTATTTCAACTGAACACGAGCTGATTGTAACTATGGTTTCCAAGAAATTAACCTATTTTCGCCGTTCTGATTTTCTGATTTTTCTGAAGTGCTTCTTGATTGTCCACTTTCAAGAGAAAGAGGTACAAATACGAGTACCTCCTGGTACGAGTACTCCTCCTGTAGAAGAGCCACGAACGCGGAAAGCAATCATAATGTAAAGACATGTTTTTTTCTAACAGGAATGTTCTTACCAATTTCAATGACACAGCAGAACAATCACGTACCACGAATAAAGGTAATAACAACCGCAATAATGGAACAACAACCCGGCCTAAATCAATTACAACACACAAACAAACACATGCTCGTATATGGTATGGTATACGAGCATACACAGTTCTAGCCGCCATCCGGCAGATAAGCATTCGGCCTTGTTCAAGATACATTTCTTCGTCTGTCTGTCTGGTTGGGTGCCGCCTACCTGCCCACAAAAGAATGTTTGACATGTGCACATGGTGAAACTGAATCTGCAGATGGATTTCTTTTCTCTATTCAGAAGCGGGGAATTGGGAATGTACGAGTAGATGGGTTTCACTTCTCTATAGCAGCAAATGCATTTACCTTCCCAACTTGACAGTGTACGAGCAATTATTAGGTCCTCAGCTAAAGAATGAGTACTCTTGAGGAAATTAAAGAAAACATCAACCGAAAGGTAGATGCCTTTTTGCCAGACCTCTCAGGCGAACTCCGAACTCGTTTTGGTGGAAGGTGGAAAAGCCTCGTACGTTGAATCTCTGGAAAAACAGGTAAAAACTGCCAGTTTGGAATAATTACTGGAGGAGATTCTTTCAGTAAGTCGTCATACCACTTGATAAGTGGGCAATCCAAAAGAGATGGAATTGTTCCATGTCTCATGGCAATGGCAATCTGGTGTGTGTGTAAGTGAGTCATCATCAAGTGCCTAGCCTGAGGGGGCCAAAATGTAAATTGTAGGCCAATTTATTGAGAGATGTATGTGTGGGGGTTTTAGTGGAGTTAATTTATGCGGGTCAAGGTGGGGAAGATAAAATAAATAAAAAAAAATTGTTTTAGCAGCAAAGTCGAAACATTGATTTTAATTTGTCTTTTTTCAAGCTGAACTAGACTCTGAGGCAAGGAGATTGATGGAATTGATTAAATTCCCGACAAACGAATGTTGAAGAAGTGATTTAGATGGAGGGTCCTAACATTGATCAGAGATACTTGTAAGCTGGATTTAATCGGTTTTTTTTTTTACTTGGTTCGTGTACGAGTAGGTGTTACTAACATTGATTAATTAATAAGTTTTATGTTGGGAAAGTGGTTTAAGTGGATTAAGACAAAAAAGGCTTGTGGTATTATTGCCAAGCTTACCCAATTTTCTATAAATTATTAGTTCGAAAGTATATACTAACTAAATTCGTATCATTGAGTGCCCTTTACAATCTGAGCAAAATATTCTTGACTATGACGGGAGTCGGTAATCGAAGAAAGAAATGGGTTCCTTTTTTCAATTGAATTCTATAGCCAAAAGATCAAATACTTTGGACAATATTCTATCATAGTCGTCATTACGGTCAAGTGGCAGTTAGTTTCGGATAGCAATGGACATACAATCCATTCACCCAGAGATATAATAAACACCGGCGCTGTGGTGCTGACTCTTCAAGTTGGATGCAAGGCAAATTCGGGACCTTCAACGTCTTGATTCACCAATAATTCATGCTATTTGTCTGCTGGTAAAAACGCTAGACATTTAATTCATTATCTAAGAAGAACAAAGGCTAAAACTAAGATCTCCTCATCCAGGGTTCATAGCTACTAGCCTTCAGTTGCAAACGTTTTTTGTCCCAATGGAGTTGATTATGTTCGTTATCATTATGTTCGTCCAAGTGTATGCATAAACTCGAAAAACTCAACTCACCGCCGATCTCAGTACCTAGCCATATTAGCATGAGGAGAACTCCACATATACTCGTACGCTTAAGATTATTTGCTTTCAACAATTAGCTTCCAGCTAAATCAGAATGGCTTAATAATCGTCTTTTTGGATGAGGCCCTTTTTCATCTAGGGGATATGTAAACAAACAAGCAAGAAAGTATTGCAAAATTTGCTTTACTAAACGAAGATTTCCCGCAGAGTACCATGTAGAAATGGTACTCGTAGATTTTACGGGGCCGAATGAATCGAGGACGAGCGGTCGCGCCAGATCAGATACTCTCCGAAGTATGAGTCGCAGTCTTCCTTTACTGTGCTGTCCATCGGAGGCGAATTCGAAGGAATTTTTGATGTTGCTGTACAGTCCATGCAGTTCGTCATTGTACGAGTATCTCCTCCTCCACTCCGTCTATGCAGAGGGGATCGAAAATCACCCGAAGAATTTTCCTCTCAAAGCAGCCAAGAGCATCCTCATCTATTTTTGATAAAGTCCATCTCTATCCGCTATAAGACAGGACCGGGATTATTATGGTCTTATATAGGGTCACTTTTTTTGTTCGACAGAGGGCTTTGCCAGTCCGTTGCCTTCTTAGCCCAAAGTAGCAGCGATTGGCAAGAGTTATTCTACGTTTGATCTCGTTGTCTGAATTGATACTGGAACCTGAGTAGAGAAAGTCCTTAACAATTTGCAGGCGTTGCACACGAATAGGTGGTGTGTACCGATTTGGAGCTCATGGGTTTTTCTAAGATCTTCTGTAGTGTGAATATTTGGACTTTCCTGGCCTAAAGCCACGTTTATATGACCAAGCAGGTTGTTGATGAACGGCTTCAGGCGCTTACAGAATACAGCAGATAGGCTCCTGTAAGCCTCTGTAGTTGGCGCAGTTCAAAGAGACCCTTTCGGGAGGATCGGCAAACAATGTAGAGGTTTCATTCATCAGGCGTACTTTCGTGCGACCATATTTTACAGTTTAGTTGGTGTATGCTCCTTTCTAAGTCATCGGCTGCCGCTTTGAGGAGCTCGGCAGTCAGGCCGTCAGCAGCTTTGTTGCACTTAAGGGGTTTCTCTGCTCAAAAAAATCGATTTTTTTTTGCATGAAAAAATTCTATATTCTTTTGCAATTCAAATGGCGCAAGAATTTTTCAAAAATTCCAATAATTAAGAAAGTTATGACCGTTAGACGTCGGACCGGGCGGAGCGCTCATTAGGGACATGAGCAGCTGCGTGCCTGCTCTGCCTTCCTACCTTCTCTAATGACGGGTCAGTGCCCTCGCAAATATTTATACCTGCTTAGCAATAGATTTAAACTTTGTATAAGAATATTAGAATTCAGAATATTCCAGAAGGCACTACTCGAGCACATTTTCAGTTTTGCTTTCTTGCCACGCAGGCAAGACACACTGCAGATTTTGCATTTCGTTTGCGTTTTTCTCGAAACAGTGTTTTCCGAGTCGGTACCAGAAATATCTGTTGAACCACTCGACCCATTAGCATGCCATTTCGTACGGATATTCTTAATACCATTATCTATTCTCCTACATAGGATTTTTTTTATATCTTAATTTTTAGATTTGTTATAAATAAAAATGTGACTCGTTTTTTAGTCAAAAATAGCCTCGTACGTTCAAAAAGCTGCCATTTTGTTAAAAGTAAAATTTTTTGAAAACGGCTATGATAGAGACTAGTTTTATCCATCTACTTTAACAGTTTTTTTTTTGTTTCAAATGAAACCTACCAGAGATATTCCTGGTACCGCCCAGCACGTTTTTGAGGAGAGGTTTCCGGAGATGGGCGAAATGTATTTATATAATTTATAATTGTTTTTCTTCAATTGTCAATAGAGTTTTGTATTCGTCAAGGAATACTTTACACAATGTATATTTTACTTTTTTTATATTAATTTAATATCGTAGCGAAAATAAATCTTGAAAAACGCTCCAGTTTTGAGCAGAGAAACGTATGTAACCCCTTAAGCTTAGATATGGCTATCTTAACTTCATCCAGGTCGGGTGGACAAAATTGTTGGTCTACAACGTACAAGTTGAAAGGATCATTTTGTCTGACAGCGGTATTTGGTCCGTCATCGCCGTTTCCAAATTCTCAGGCTTCAGTTTGGGGTTTGTGTTCATGCCATGTTTTTTTACCGTTTGGTAATAATCTTATTCTCATTTCGAATCTCATTCCTGGAGTAGCATCTTTCAGTTTCCTCAACCACGCGCTTCCCAGCCCCTTCTTTGAGAAGGTGTTCGTCACACCTCTTTGCTCGTAGAGCTCGTGAGCAGCATAGTTTTTCTATGCAGCGCCGCTTTGAATGCATCTGCTTAGCTGCGTGTGCTTGCCGGCACTCGTCGTTAAACCAGAGGCTTGGTCGTGGTGGCCGAGTGATGATGAGTGATGATGCCACTGGTTTTCGATACTTGATAGAACCTCTTAAGCGATTAAGGGGGACTCGATCGGAAAAGGATTTGGTTATCTCTTGCGAATGTAGTCGTTCGACGTCGAACTTCTTCAGGGGTATCCGCAACCGCATCTTGGCTAAAACAAGGTAATTGTCCGAGTCGATGTTAGCCCCTCGGGACGTTCGGACGTCCAATACAATGTTGTCAATCTGCTTGACGGTGGATTGATCAGGAGTTCTCCAAGTTCCTTTGTGAATATTGAGATGTGGGAACCGCGTGCTAGCTACGACATTGTTTCTCCCCGCCGCAAAGTAGATTAGTCTGAATCCGTTACCGAAGGTAGTGTCGTACTACTAGGGATGCCTATCTTCATAGCTATGAATCAAAATCGCCAAGCACAATTTTAATGTCATTGCTAGGGTACTGCTCGTAGGTCCTGTCCAAGAGCTTGTAAAAGCTATCTTTGTTGTCATCATCTTTCTCCTCTCTGAACACGTGCGCGCATATATGGCTAATCTTGGCAAATTTAGCCTTAATAAGGATTGCTACGACGAACTCGTCAACTTGTCAAGGCTTCTTGGCTAAGTCTGCCTCTAAAAACTAATCTGCATCGAAATAGGCGCTGCCGACTCTTGACATCTATTCAACTAGAGTCATCACGCCGAACTGCTGACGACTAAATATCGGCTCTATCGTTAACTATCAATGAAAGTGCAATGGCGATGCCGCAAAACGAGTCAGTATGGGGTGGCTTAAATGACACGAAATCTCCGCTGTTTTGTGACAGAAGAATGCATTTTAAATATAAAGGTTGTTATACATGGCAGTTGTTCTTCCAGCTTCAACATACACATCACAATGTCGGAGGAAGTATTACAGCGCCTGAGATAAACGTGTTACGAATGTCAGCGAGTCTACCAAAACATGACCTAATAAGAATAACGTACAATCGTGGTAACCAATAGTGGATAAACTTCAGGCTAAGATTATCGATTGATTTTGTCATGTTCAAGGAAGGGGTCCAACCGTGAACAGGTACATATTTTCTTAAGCGGAAGTCATAAAATTAAAGGGTAAATAAGAAACGACCGTTGGAATTTCCCAAGACCAAACAATGAACTACTCGAAAAGCGTATATACAATAGTAAAAAGATGCGCCACTAGGATGCGGCCACATCCTCATAATAAATTGTCCAACCAAAGCACTGCACTGTTTCAAGGAGTTCTCTTTGGTGACTTATTGTTTCTACTTCGAACGGGCATGGGAATAAATTGGCGAATCTGCTTGTCTACAGTTTTAATATTTTAACCTGTCGCCAATGGTAAATCCTCAAGTTTATAGATGCCTCTCCCGGTACCATTAGCCAAAGTCCTGCCAAATTGATTGCTAATTAGACTGTCTGAGGATAGTGGATAAATATCAGCGTTGTATTGGTGAGAAATTAATTAGCTTGAATGCACTTGAATGCTTGAATGCGCCACTAGGATGAGGCCACATGCAAAATCTTCGAAAAAAAGGAAAAAATGAATAAAATGTTTACATTTTATGGTTTTAAAACATTTATTTATTACGTTTTTCTACATTAATAATGAGTACATATACCCGCCATTTTTCGATATGACCTCTATAAGACCGTTTGGTATAGAATCAAACAGTTTTTTTTTTTAAATAAACAAGAGAAACTTGGGCCCAGGCATCACGAATAGCTTCGATTAAAGTGTCCTTGTCTTCAAATTGTCTGCCGCCTTCATACACTTTACGAGACAACCATGCGCAAACATTTTCGATTATGTTTAAGTCCGGTGAGCGGTCCGGTGGCGGCCATGGCAAAAGTTCTACGTCTTCTGATTGAATCCAACTTCTAACAAGTGTGGATGTGGAAGTGTGGATGGCATTTTCTTGTTTTATTATCCAAGGCAGGGGTCCGAAAATATTTTCACTTTTGGAAATGACCGTTAAAGTAAACATTTGTAGTTGTTTCCGTTCATTGTTGTGGACAAATAGGTAGGTAATAGCTCCCCACACCATTACACCTGATGTACGGCTGTGATGTCTTGCCAAAATAAGCTCCTCCTTTCTTAGATCATAGAAATGAAAGTTGTAACCATCGGGGCCGTCAAAGTTAAACTTTTTTTCACCCGAAAAGACAAAGCGTTTCCATTCACTTTTCGAAGCGACGTGTTCTCCTGCAAAATTCATTCGATGCTGCTTGTGTACTAGCCTCAAAACAGGTTTCTGTTTAAGTTTTTTTCTCTGTATATTACCACTTTTTCGTATTATCCTTCGGATCGTTGCTATGCTGGTTGTTACTTTGCTGTTGGCCCTTATTTTAGTCGCTGTTAGAGTAGAATTTGAGGCAAGACGTAGAATTAACCGCTTTTCTCGCAATGTTGTTGCTTCTGCCGTGCGTCCTTTTTGATTTTTCCCATAGTGTTGTGGATCCGCAAGATAACTGTTTACAACAGTCTTACTTCTATTAAGCCTCCTTGCAGTTTCTCGGCCTGAGAGCCCTAACTCATTGAAAGCATCTATTTTTCCTCTTTCTGTCGCCGTCAGTCTTTCGGGAACCCATTTTTTTTTAAACTAAATAAAAACAGTTCTTAGTGGCTCATTTTTTTTTACGCTTTTCGAGTAGTTAATTGTTTGGTCTTGGGAAATTCCAACGGTCGTTTCTTATTACCCTTTAATTTTATGACTTCCTGTTAAGAAAATATATAAAATATGTACCTGTTCACAGGTAGTAAAAGTTTGCGGGTACAAAATTTCAAACAGTTATAAAGAGTGAAAATCGATTACTAAATGTATGGCCTCATCCTAGTGATCGCCAGTGTATATACGAGTACTTACACGCGTTACATATTTCAACGGTTAATAAAAGAAGAAAAATATGCGAATTTCACCTCACCATATATTCGTTTTTTGCAATTAGTGTCATGCCAGCTTTGTAGACTAACCAACATCGAAATAAGTTACAAATTCGACATAAATTGTCCAACCAAAGCACTGCACTGGTTCAAGGAGTTCTCTTTGGTGTCTTATTGTTTCTACTTCGAACGGGCATGGGTATAAATTGGCGAATCTGCTTGTCTACAGCTTTAATATTTAAACCTGTCGCCAATGGTAAATCCTCAAGTGCATAGATGCCTCTCCCGGTACCATTAGCCAAAGTCCTGCCAAATTGATTGCTAATTAGACTGTCTGAGGATAGTGGATAAATATCAGTGTTGTATTGGTGAGAAATTAATTAGCTGGAATGCACTGTCTATTGTAGTTGCATGTGCACGATTTCGGTACATTGTACTCTAAACGGCACCGTAGGATAAATTCGAAAGGATGGAACCTCCTTCTATTGAGATCATTTCATATTCATTTTTTAAGTATTTTTCATATATCTTTTATTTTTCTGAATATACATTAATATATTTCTGTGTTTTTTCAGTGTTTTCCCAAAGCGTATGCGAGGATAAATATCAAGGAGAAAAGGTGAGTTTGGCTTTGAATATTTCAGGAATATAGTAAAGTCAGATCAGATGTACATTGATACATTTTTTGTTGCATTGCACTCATGTAAATGCTCAGAAATCATTATAGCCCATAATCAACTTTAGAATAAATTCTCCCCTAAGTGCACGAATTTTTATAGCACCCACTGTATGGTGCATATTTCACTTTTCGTGTGCACTTTATGCAATCATATTTCTCTCCGTACTCATTATATTATTCATCAGTGGGAAACGCAGCATCTAATTAATATAAATACACTTTGTCGCTGGTGACGTTTTTATGCGCAACACCTGTACCGTGGACACATTTGTCTCTGAGCCAACATTCATCCCGCATGCAGAGGCCGTAGGTATACGAGAAATGCCTCTTGTGGCAGTTGCACACATACTCGTATAGAGGAGGGTGCGTTCGCGTTGGCAGGTTGCACATTTTGTTTTTTTTTTTTATGAAAAGAAATATAAAAATAAACAATCGGATCGTTTTTATCATGCATCACTTGCCACAGAGAAATATTTTGTGGTCCTACTGTCTTCGATGAATTGTTATTGTTCCTGTTTACAGGGTGGGTGGAACCAGATCAAACGCTTCCACGCAGAATGCATTAATTCCGCTTTGAGGCATAATCGGCAACAGTGACAACAACGATGATGATGATGATGACGTTGATAGAAGACTAACAACCACTGTCGACTGCGTCTTAAAGACAACGAAATGCTAATTGAAACCGCAAACTAGAGCGTAGTTAATAAGTTTCCACAATTGTCCATGCCCATGTCCATGTTTAGAGTGGGCCATGGTATGTACTCGTATTTAATAAAATGGCATATGCGGGTCACTTCGCGGATATGTCAATGTTCTACTTCCTGTTTGGGATCTTTAAGCGACTTAACAGCCAGAAGCAATGACAAGAGCTATATGTATCACAGATACTCCTATGGTAGACAGAGGAGGCAAGCAATAAGTATGGCTTGTCAACCGCAACCAACAGATTGTTATCCGTAGCTGTAGTAGACAGACAGAAAATTAGCAGTAGTGGACAGACAGAAAATGAAGCGAATTAGTGCCTACTAGAGCTGACTTCAAAATCCAGCGCCAATGGAGGTATTGAAGTATGCATAAAATATCGGAAACGAAATGATTTTGAAGTGGTGGTGTTCAAATGAGTGAGGGATTACCTATGAGTACCATTTAGAATATATCCATGCGTTGACATCAAAATGTCTTAGCAGACATGTACGAGTTGTGTATATGTACATTCGAAAAGCTGCAGCATGATGAAAACTAGTTTGAAGCATTCAGAAAGAAACTTTTCCTTTAAAAGAGTACTCAGACATGCTGGGATTTCGTAGAGGAACTTGCAATGATAAATGGTTTCGAGTTGAGTACAATTTGATGTAGACAAGGGTAAATGGTATAGACAAGGGCAAGCAGTGGAGTATGGTTTGGAGGAGGAGTACGCTCCTAAGGGAGACAAAGTTTTAGTGAAGTGACAAAGAAATTGACTCAAGTAGTACTCTGTGGAAGAGCCTTTTTCGAAACTACTTAAACTCTTGTCAGTAACTTGTGTTCTTTTGTGCACTATGCTTTTAATTTTCGACAAAAGTTAGTGATTTCATGAGAATTGTTGTTTACTTTCTGCACAAAGAAATAGGTATGTACATAAGTTTTGTCTGATATGAGTATGCATGTAGATGTGCCTAAGCAATCAGATAAATTTTTCACATCCTGAAAGATACAAAACATTTGTAGGGGTCCAACGCTCCTTTTGAATTGTGCCCAACAGAGAGCGAGAATCTGCCAGCTTTAATAAAAGATTTAGAGCTCTCTAAGCGGACAATTTAATGTTGAATACTTGGGATTTGAGAACTTGATAGGACTTGGAGGTCAGCAGACAAAAATAATGCAAACGATGTTTGTTTTTGCATACTTGCTATATACGAGTATTGTACTAGTGTCGAACATTGTCATTAACAAGAAATTTCCGGATGCCTACTTGAGAACAATGTCTGTGCAGTACCAAACTGGTTTTTTTAGGTCTTATCTTCAGCAACTTTTATTGCTCTTTGCGCCTGAGACTTATGTAAGTCAGCCCTGAATTTGGTTAGATGGCTTGAAACCATTTAGTCTTCTAGATGTTTCTAGGCATAAACCATGACCTTAACTCTCTTGTCACTATGTTTTCCATTTTACCCTTTTGTATACAAAAGAGTTTGACCAACTACGAACGCCAATAGCGCGATGGAATAACGTGTTTGTAGCTCCTATCACAATACTGGCAATACTCGTACTTTTCTGGTACGGATTCCAATAAAATTTTGTCATATTTAATGGAATATGCTTCTGCTTCAGCTCTCGAAAAACTATCCCTAACTTAGGAGTCAGTGTCCAGCTACGAAATATATAAACAAATGATAATCAGGGCTTCTGGAGCCTGTTTGCGCTGCTACGAGGGCGGATCAATAAATCTATGATTTTTTGAATTTCCCGCGTTTCAACTTGAAAAGCAATACTGCTCCAATCGACACCATCTCTCAAATGGTAATACTACTGTCAAAATCTACGTCATTTAGTTTGTATGTGACAGCGTGAAATTTGGCGAAAATGGAAAAAGTGATTTACATGTCTTCAACTTCGAAGGAGTGTTTGACATTGATCCACGGCACTCCGGCTTTGATGCGTGGTTTCACAACCATGGACAAAATATGAATCCACCGCAATCTTAGAGACCAAATAGTGGGCAAGCGCGACAGTGGATTTCCCCGAACAAATTGGCGCCGCAGAAGGCCAAGGTTGATCTGTCGGTCAAAAAAGTTATAGAACAGGTTTTTGTTTTTGGAATGTACGTGGCCTAATCCACCGCGAATATTATGCTTACTTATTTGAACAGTTTAACGAGGAATTGAAGGAAAAACTACATCACTTAGCCAAGAAGCAAGTGGTCTTCTTTGAGGTCAGTGTTGGGAAATAAAATATTTTAATGGCAAAAAAAACTATCTTTCATTCAAAAAGACACAGACAACATCGATTGGATAATCGACTTCTACACAGTCAATAAGATCGAAATTGACAAGCAAGTTAAGATAAGATGTTTGGCTGAGAAACAAGCACTAAATAGTTTGCAAATGATTGGAGGTCGAAGACTCGACACTCTATTAAATTTTTCTACTTATTTACTATAACTGCAGTAATATATGCTTGCTCAATATGATGCGGGCAGGGCTACTAGCAGGATATATTAAGGATGTACTTAGTTTGAAAACGAAAGCTGAATGGCAAGCAGCGGAAGGCTGCTTTCCAAAATGCAGTACTGCTTTTTGCATCAGCAACCATTCCGAAATGCAAACTCAAATTGGTGACAGAACGCAGTACGTTCCCAAATTCATTGTGAATCTATGTACTGCACCAGGAAAAATAACCAGCGCATTATGAACTAGCACGATGCAAATGACAGTTGTTTGTTTGGTTTATGCAATGGCGAATTCCGAGAAGTAAGTTTTCTTTTAAATAAATAAAAGCATTCAATTATATTATTACAATTATTTATATGCAGAAATCAATGGACAAAGCGAGATTTTGCACATAATTACAACGAGGCTGCAGTTTGAAAAGAATTCAGCTATAGCTGAATATTACTTTAAAATATATTTTGTGAATATTCGGTTGTCACAAGCACCACAATTATTTAGCAAATGATTAATTATATGAATTCCAATCAATTGTTACACATTGTTTTACGTTTAAACAAAATAAACACTGCGTAACGCGTAACATTCCAAAACATCATGATTCGTAACGCAACGGGATACGCATTGCATCATAAAAGCATCGCATGCTTGCATGACAGATTCGAGGCGCAGTAACAATGCGCATTTAGTTTGAATTTTGGAAAGCAGCCGAATTCAGCACATTTCGACATCCTAAAACCCTGTATCCTCAAATATGTCATGTCCACGAGCTTTACAATTATGTAGATATAGCAAGCCAATACGTTGAGTTGAGCCAATAATGCTTTATCCGAAAGAGTTTTCAAATTTGAGAGGCCTTAGGGAGATTTATCAGTGAATTTAGAGCATATCCAAGCGTCCTAGAGATTGTGATGCGTCCTAGCATAGTGATGCAGCCAGGACACACAGTGAAACGAGTAATAAGGTATTTAAGTGCAATTCTAATTTATTCATTTTAGATGATAGGTTACAGACCGGAAAGATCTTGTGCTTTAACCAATATGCCTCTACAGCTAGCTCAAGTGCGTTATGTTACACCAGTGAGGTACGCCAACTTAGTTAGGGTGGTTAGAACGTCTGTCCTTCCCGATTTCCTCACATGCCACTCGGATATCTTCATCATCAAACAAATTTACTTCCACAATGCGAGCGGGATTCCAACAAAAACTTCTAGCCTCTTCATCAATATCGATATAATTGTCATAATCGAATCATGGCTATATCTCAAAATTTCATCAACCAAAATCTTCAATCGAGATCTCTACACCCCCTTCAGAGTCGACAGATGTAAATCATCAGAGCAATAGCTCTGGAGGTGGTATAATAATTGCTGTGCGATCATGTTTTCGTGGTAAATAGATTGATCCTTCACTATCTGGCTTTGACCAAATATGTACAAGAACCATTCTACAGGCCACTCTATTGCTTTTTGGACCGCAAAAACTCAAAATTCTTCCGACTGACTATCAATTGGTTTTCAGTCCAAAAACCGTGTAGATGACGGTGCTGAAACAAGTGGAAGAAAATAGAAGGAAAAGGAACTTCAGCTGCAAATTCCGCTACAAGCGATTACGATGCTTTCGTAATTTCTTTCCAGAAAGTGTAGATGCTGTTTCACTAACTTTAAATGCATTTAAAAAGGAACAATTTTTTTAGTAATACATAAGCTACGAGTATATACCGCCTAGAAGTATGCTTGAATTGTATGATAAACACACTCTAAATATTGAATTTGTTAACAATCCTTATAAAGAATCAGATAGGTTAGTTATCCTATTAGATTTTAGTCTTACTAATATTATTTGGAGTGCGACCGATAAGAAAAACTTCCTCTTGCCTTACAATATTTCGTATGGCTACGAGTCTCTTTTTACTGATTCTCTAGATTCCTTAAATTTATAACAAAATAGATCCTGTAAGAAATTTGCTTTCTAAAATTTTACAACATATATGGTATGTTGTGATGAATTAGATGCAAATGTGACCGAAGTTCCTTCATCTCTTTTGAATAATTCTATTCATCATAAAGAAATTTTTTTTTTAAATTTTTCTAACGCATGCTTCATCGAGCACAATAATTTGTTCAATAGTGTTAACTGGATTGAGGAAATGTCCAATTTAAATTTAAAATAAAACAATATATATGTATGAACGCTTTATTGAAATACTGACAGACGGAAACTCGAGATTTGAACCGATATCATCTTATCGAAATTCAAACAAGCCTTGCTGGCATAATAAACAATTAGATAAAATTAAAAAATCAAAGACCCACGCTGACTACGAAAATTTCAGTAAGCTCTGGAAGGATTTTTATGTTCTTAATAAATATCTTATCCATTGGACGTAATATTAAATCGAATAGTGAGATATTTTAGCACTTTATCAATTTAAGAAGAAAATCGATGGGATTCCAAAATGTTGAATCTGTGAACATTGAAAGCACACTTGATTAATTTGTAAAGTTCCTTCAATCTGTATACTCCAACCACAAAATTTAATACTGAAAACCTGATGTTTCTATCGCTCTTCAATCACTAAAACCTTCACCAAGCAGTGGCAAATATGGTATTCCTCCCATCATACTCAATAAATTTAGTAGATCACTTTGCACCCCCCTGTTCCTGAATTTTAATCGCTCCCTCTCAGAAGGTGTTTTTCTTGAAGCTTGGAAGAAATCCTTTCTGTTACTCATTCATAAAGCTGGATCCAAAAGTGTAGTTGAGAACTACCGAGGAATTTGCCTGCTCACAATTTCAAAATTTTTCGAAAGTATTGTTAAAAATAAAATAGAATTTTTAATCAAAGGTGATGGCTTCGTTTCAGGTCTAGTAATTCGAACCTGGCTCAGTTTTTGCCCTTTGTCTGGAAGGAAATTGAAATGAAGAACCAAGTCGATATAATATGTACTGACTTCAGCAAAGCTTTTGATTCAGTAAATCATGATCTCGAAATATATATTATCAAAATTCTGACTCAGTTGTAAATATTCAACGTGAATTTCATTGTGAGGTCGGTCGTCATCATGGCTTCAGTGTACAGGCAATTCGTCGCACCGTGGAAAAGTTTGAGCGTGAGTACACTCTTTTGGATCTTAAGCCACCAACCAGACAGAGATTGGTGCGAAATGAAGAAAACATAGCGGCCGTAGCGTTCAGTATAGAAGAAGACCCAGAAATGTCGATTCGTCGCTGATCAGCTGAATTGGGTATCGCCAGAGAGTCAACCCAGCTTATTTTTCGGTTGGATTTGGGACTACATCCATATGTCAACTATGTCAACAAGCAAAGTTGCCATTATTGGAGCGAACACAATCCACAAGTGTTCTGCCAAGCATCAATGCATCCACAAAGATTGATAGTTTGGTGCGGTTTATAGCATGGCGGCATCATTGGACTTTGTTTCTTTTGCAATTAGGAGGGAGACACTGTTACCTTCATTGGTCTCAGAGCGATATCAACCGACTTTTTGTGGTCAGAGCGCGGCAACATCGATATATCCGAGCTATAGTTCTAACAAGACGTCTTTATATGCCCTACAAGCAGCGCAACGCTCGAAGCTGTGAAGGAGAAATTTGGCGACTGGGTCATGTCACGGCGAGCGTTCATCAATTGGCCGCCGCGATCATACGATTTGACAACACACAATTATTTTCTCTAGGGCTACGTCAAATCGCTAACAAGCCAACCACTTTGGACGAGCTCGAGGCCAACATTCGGCACGCTATTGCCGGAATAACGCGCACATATCTTATCGAGTCATCAAAAATTGGACCGACCCCTTGAACCATTGCCAGCGAAGCCGAGGCGGCCATTTGAATGATGTGCTATTCCACGCGTAACTTCAAAATAAAGCCAAAATCAATTTCATATCTCACATCGTTGTTGTTTTATTTAATTTTTTTTCCTATCATTCTTATCTGGTCATTCTTTATGTCTTGAGTTACACCTTTTCTTCAGTATTGCTCTATCGTATTGAGTATGGAGTAGTAGAAAGAGTACAAAAGTCCTTTACAAAATTTGTTATAAGACAAATGGAAGGGAAGCTCGATGTAATGCGTTCTTATCTAACCGGGTGTGTCTTGATTGGACTTGATACTTTAGAAAAAAGGCGAGTTCAGTTTTTTTTTCAGTTTTAAAGCATTTTATTTCCTTAATCATTAACTCTTACATACTAACAAAAAATGCTTAAATGCTAGCTTAAAATTACTTAACAATCTTATACTAACTTACTGGCCCCACACAGGCACTCTAAGCTACTCTAAATTCTTATATCTATGTCTTTCGACTTTATGTACATTTTCTTTACTAATAATTATTTACTATACTTAAAGCTAAGAAAAAAATTGCTAACAAAAACTTAGCCTATGGACATAATTTTTTATTTTTTATAAAAACTTAATATCTAACTTAAAATAAACCTTAGCCTACCTAACCTAGATGCACAATACACACATACACACATAGACATTATACACAATTATATACATATATTAGGATATACCTTTGTATACACTAATATATGTATATATTTCTTAGATGCTAACCTAAACCTATGTAAGCTGGCCATCGCTATTTACCGAGAAAACAGATTGGTCAGCTCTGCCTCATTACTGATGCTGGTCCGTAATTGACGGAAACGACGACGAAACATCTTCTCCATCATTCAACCACCAGAAATGCTGGTGCTGCCGAACGACATCCCTCTTATCGCGATTCCCCACCGCCCTACTGAACCTGAGGCGATCCGCACTGCCGTGTGCGACGTCTCTGTTGTAGTTGAGTCGCCTGTCCCCAGCTGTCCGAGCGACATGGAAGATTAACGGCACCGCTGATCTATCCTGGATCAATCCTATCTGATCTAGGTAGAGGAATGCTTCTGGTGGAACGAAACCGTCAGAGCGCACACTCTCGTGGTAAAGGTAATTGGGGTAGTAAGCCCCAGATATCAGGTTATTCGTCGATGTCATTGCTCTTGCAATGTGCCTTCGAGTCAGCTTAATTACGAAGTTGTCCACTCTTATTAGGTTCGCCCTGTTGTAAAGGACCTCATTAGGATAAAATTTTTTGTACTCCGACTGTGGTGTTCTGTACAAGCGAAGACAAGCCCTAAGGCAAGCCCTCTCAAACACCCGAATCTTTTCCATTAAGCTTGCTCGTACATTGAACCACACGGGACAACCAAATACCAGCATGGGCCTGATAAGGGCCATGTAGCAGATTACCTTTACTCTCGCATCGAGTTGGCTGCTATAAAACAGTCTCTTTGTGAGGGCAAAAGCACCTTTAGCTCTGGCCAGAGCAGCATCTACATTTTTGCCAAAATACAGAAACTGATCTAGCCAGATTCCAAGGTATCTGACTACATTTCGACAGGCAAGAGGTTGTCCGCATTGTCCAACGATAGATAACTTTCGCCAATTTTTTCTGGTATCCCTAGAGGCTCCAGACAACGGCGTCCTAAAGAGAATGGTTTCCGACTTCTGAAAGTTGATTTTCAACTTTCAGTCATCGCAAAATCGTCTTATCTTATCGAAGTCACGCTGCAAGAGAGTATTAATGACCTCGATTTTTCTACCTGTTCTGTACGCTACCAAATCGTCTGCGTACGCAATAGTATGGGGAAGTGAACCTATCAAGTCGCTTGTATAAATGTTAAATAGAATCGGCGAATTGACCGCGCCTTGCTGAAGACCATTTTTAATTTGAAATATTCCAACAGAAGTCACATCACCATTTTTCAGGATGAACTGTCTGTTGGTTAGCATATTATAAAGAATGTACAAGAGTGATTTACTGATCCCCAGCCTAGTCAGCTTATAGAAAAGACCCTCTAACCATACGGTGTCGAAGGCCTTCTCCAAGTCAACAAGGCAGGCACCAGTGCATTGTTTCTTGCCTTTGTTCCATTGGATATCAGAAACCAGTTTAGACGCGGCATGTGAGATATCGTGTCCCGCCTTAAAACCGAATTGATTATCCGGAACTATATGTTTGTCCTCAACCCACCTAGACAGAGCTCTATTGATTACCTTTTCAAAAACCTTACTGATATTCGGAAGGAGACTTATCGACCGGAGATTCGCCGGATTGGATATATCCTTTCCCTTTTTGGGGATAGGTTGAATAGAAAAAAAAGGCGAAGTGTTCATCGTATACAGTTTATCCATGATGATTTTTCATATCGTATATTATGTCCTGATAAACGAGTACTTCAAGAATTTAACTTGCATTCACCGAAAAGAATTCTTCGAACAAGAAATTTTTTACTGAACCCTAGACATTTGCACGATTATGGTCTTTGCGAACCAATGACTAAATTTATAATAATTTTCAACTTCGTTTGTACTAAAATAGATTTATGTGATGATGGATCGAAATTTTAATTTTCATTAATAAATATTTTTATATCCTGTATTTTACAATACCATTGAATATTAGTGTGTCTTGTAATTTTTCTTATTTAATCTGAAATCTGCTAGAGTTAAGCTTGGTAGATGAATAAAGAATGCAGAAGAGTCAGATATTCAATTATATCCCTATTTGTATGTGTTCTTTTTTAATGACGTCGTTTAACAAATATTCTCTCTTATTACTATCTACAAACAGGGAAAAAAAAACAAAAAATTGCTCAAAGATGCCATCATCTTTGAAAACCAAATACCAAATGTGCTAATAACTACCCACTCACAGTATCGTAAATTCAATTTTATACTGCAATAAACAGAATCCCATCAATTTGCAGTTCATCTCCAAACTGGTAAAGTCAAGTTCTAGAGCAAAATTCAAACTTCTCCAAAGAATAACGACAATGTACGAGTATGTATTTATGGACAAGTAAGGTTTTCCTTGTTTGTCTGCAACAATCTTGTGTTTTTTTTTTTTTTTTTTTTTTTTAAAGGATGCCGATGCCTCGAGGAAAATTGAAATTTGCAAACAAATTCAGAAAAATTTCTTCTCTACATGAAAGGGAACAAAGGGATGGTTTTTTTTGCAAATTTACTACGTCCAACATCATCTGCATCACCCATAATCCAGAGAACTTGCATTCTTTGTGTTTCGAAATTTTATTGCAACAGAACGACGGACGACACGGCGGAAATAAAGCAGAAATTTATTAAAATAATTGCTAAACCATTTGTCAAGTAGACAGCGAGGAGTTTCATTGTATGGCTGCGGTATGGCACGGATACGAGCACTGTACGAGTATTAAAGATCATTCGATTTAAATTGTGGTTTGCGGTAGAGACATGTGCGTTGGGGAATCCTTTTATTTTTATCATTTCACTTCTTTTTTTACAATTTTTACGCCAGCAACTACGAGTATGTACAATAATAAAGTGCCCTGACATAGATTGAAAATAATAAAGAAAATAAAAACTACACGGATGCAGGCGAGTAAACTGAAACGGATGTTGAAATCACACCTTCAATATATTGTGTCTTAATTTAGACACCAGCTCAGGAGAGAGAAGCACTAAGACGTTATTGCACACATCAACTTATGGCACATCACTTTGAATGGGGGAACACCACCGTCCACACAATTAAAGTGGTGGTAAGTGCATCTACATACCATAGGGTAGATGGGACGGTGTTTAATTGGCTTGAACAGAGGAGCATACGAGTATTTCTGTAAATCTTTAGCAGATTAACATTTGATCGGCGTACTTAAGTCTTGGCATAGAACTGAATTGGATCTCATAGTTCTTGTCTCGTGCCGTGACGAGAAACGATTTCAAAGTACGAGTATGTTGAGTTCTGAGGATTTTTGATTTTTGTTCGGTGGAAACGTAGGGGAATTTCGATTATCTGAAAATCTTAAAGGCTAACTAATTAAATCTTTGACGCTTTGAAATAACATACATTTGGGGATTGCTGTTAGATTTATGTAGGGCCAGCATTCTTGCAAATCGCCGTCCTTAAGAACTACTGCTTCTGAAACTCTACGCTATACCTTGTGGCAATATGAATTATAATAGCTGAACTTGACGACCCTACAAAACGTCAAATTGAATAACAGCGTTCGAATCTGTTCGGACCTTGAATGGGCCACTTGCAGCGGAAGGATGAAAAATTGTGACATAGGATACAGGGTGCGCCATCTTTTATGTCGGTATGTACACATTGAATAACTTTGACATTTATCAACCTATTCACTTGAGTAGACATGTTTTTGAAATGTCAATTCAGTACAATTTTAAGCATGGATCGCTTCACACCGAAACAACGCGCCGAAATAGTGACGCTGTACATTGAAAATAGTCGTTCAGTTGTTTAACTCAATGTGCATATCGTCGAAAATATCGTGGCTAACAATTTTGTTGAGCATTGGACAGTGGGAGATTGTCGACATGCAGTTCATCAACGCTAAAGCGGTAAGCGAGAGTGTTATCGAGAACCCACATGTGCCGTATCGTCACTTCGCTCATCATTTTGGCGGAAAGGTGGAACCACTTTGCGTCGCATTTTGAAGGATGATTTGCATTTGTTTCCCTATAAAGTACAATTGGCTCGAAGAATATTGCCGGCATACCGTCCAGGTCGCTTGGAGTACGGCCAAACAGTCGCTCGAATGGTTGACACTGAACCTGATTTTTGGAAGCAAATTTTGATGACCGACGAAGTCAATTTCACACTCTCTGGCGCAGTTAACAAGCAAAATTGCAGCATTTGGGGAACGGAGAATCCACACGAGATCCATAAAACACAATTGCATGACCAAAAATTGACTGTTTGGGCCGGCGTTTGCGCTAAAAAAAAACATCATTGGGCGATTTTTCTTCAGAGAAGGCGAAACAATCGATGGGAATCGATATCGGTAGATGGGTGCTCATTATATCTGCTCACAAATGTGTGAAAAAGGTCTGGACCGTTACTGGTTTTAACAAAACGGTGCACCATGCCACACTGCGAATCAAATAATGCAGTTTCTGCAACGAAAATTCCCTGGACTTGTGCTGGGCTCTTTGGGGCTATACAGCCCGAGATACTCGAAAAAGTGATGGGAAGCACAGCAAAAAGGGCACATTTTGCTTTGGTCAATAAGAGCGGCCTCTTGATCGATGTTTTATTAAAAAAAACTAGTCTAAATAAAAATACCTCATATATGGAAATCGGTTATTATTATTTTTTTTAAGTTATTCAATGTTCACATACCGACATAAAAGATGGCTCCCTTGTACAACAGTGGCGGCTCATAGGGGGATAAATAGCGTCCATTTGGGTGTGTTTTAAGCGCTTTGCAACCCAAATAGGAAAAGAGGGCTTCCTATATGAAAAACACAGCCTACATAGAAAACACCACGTCTGAAAACGGGCTTAGGGTATTCGATTGCGGAGCGAATATTCGGTTTAGCTAGCACACGGTTACCTCAATATACATAAAGAAATGCGATGGTTACCTGAACATACAGCAGATAACCAAATTGATTATGTTGCGATCGACGCGAGTCACTCCAGTATAAAAGGTGCATGAAGATTCTAATCGCCTGATATACATCTTGACCGGCCTCATTCACGATGGACATTATGCTGCGAGAAGGAGTGTATTCGTAGTATTCGATTCCAACCCTAGTAGAGGAGAGGAGTAGAGGATTAGACAGAGAAACTTTGAATATGCAACTTTAAAGGTAGATAACAGTGTTAATGGTTGTAAATATGCACGAATAGAAGAACATATTCAGTGTAGAATGATTCGATGCATTGAAAGTCTATAATAGAATACAAAATGAGTGTAATCATACTTACTTTCACTTAGTATTTCTACAGGCGGGCATAGAGCGTCAACAATGCTTGCGCGCCATCGCTCTCGAAATTCGGTTTAAGTTTAATACAAGCTTCCAAAGATTTAGATTCTATAACCTGTCTGTCTGCCTAGGGCGTAACAATTCACAGCCTCTTTCTGCTTCGTATATTGATGTCTATTTCTCCATAGATTTGGGCTAAGTTGCAGCCAATGTACGGCCGTGGATATCTCAAACGCCACAACAATAGAGTTATACTATAGAAAGAGGAAACTCACTTGAACGTCTTTTGAGCCTGCATTAAGCCGAGAAGTCGTTAGGATGCCGCGGCTGTTGTGCTGGATTTCACCCACCCATCCGCATGAAGCCCCTGGTTTGATGAAGAGTGGTGGCGACCACACGTAGCAAAATAGCTCAGCTATGAAGCGATGCTGCATAGAAGAACTACCCTTCCACTCTATTAGTAAAGGAGGAGGGGAGAACATTGTTGAGGATAAGAAAAAAATCATTTCTGTAGACTGTAAACGAAATGTTGAGGAAAACAATTTAATTTGGCCGATGAAAGCCAGTAATTCCACCCACTCGACCAAGATTAAGTAATGATAGCTATATTGAAGCTTAAGTACGAGTCTAACAAGACTGCCGGACCGGGTGACTTACCTGCCGGGCTATTTAGCGTAGCGGCAGATGGTTTGGTAGAGAGTAGACACAAACTCATTTTCAGGATTTGGCGGGTGGAAAGTATTTTTGATGAATGGAATCTCAGCCTCTTTTGAGCGATTCCCAAGAAAGGTGATCCTCTAATTTTGGGCAAATATGGATGCATAGATACCTTAACATCGCATTCCCAGCAGGACGCATAGGTTTCGGGTTTTCTGTGCAACTGCAACTAGAACTTACAAAAACAGAAATCCATGTCGATGTTGAGGTAGTAAGCTCTAAAAGCAATTGGAAGGTGTTAACGAAAAGTCAGAATAGATGGCAAGGTGGTTATTTTATAAACCCAAACAATAGTTATCGTTCAATGATAAGAGGCACTGATTTTAGGTTTTGTTCACTGGCGGCACATTTACTAAAACTACTTATTAGATTAGAACTAGCAGACAGAAGATCCTAAATGAATTCTAAAGAGAGTGCCGGAGGTAGAACAGAGTTCTTGAGAACACCACCATTTACTTTGTGAATGCCAGACTTGAAACCGTTCAAAAAAAACTTGAATTTAACAACTGAAAAAGGTATTTCATCGAGACCAAATGCAGACAAAACAACCTAATATTTTGTAAGCTGGCAACTTGTCAAAGTTTTCATGATGAAGAGACGTAAGCCCAAAATGTTGCCTCTTTAAGGACTTGCTGGAAAAATACTGTTTTTCACATGCTTGGAAAGAGTCGTAGAAAGTTGAATTAACAGAAAAGCTTACCCACTGTTTTTGTGGTTTGTATGACCGAAAAATCTGTTCTTTGATCCTGACAGCCTCATTACAGCTCGAATCGCACGAAGCCGCCTTTTTCCGGGGGTTGGGTTTGGTAAGGATTATAACATAATGCTCAATGCTTTGGAAACCCTCATTCGCCCTATTCCTGTATACGTATTTTGGAAACTTCAAGCAAACCTCGCTCCTGTATTCCACAGGCACCTGGATGTTTATATTAATTTTGTTGTTACATAAATGTAACCAACCAGACTGACTAACCCTTATTGTGCTATAGACATTGTGTTATAGACAGAAGTGCTGCTCTGATGTACTATATGCAAAATGATGAGAAAAACGTAAGTAGTGCAATATGACGAATATCAAAATAAGATTGCTAGACGATATGATTTATCCCTGTGCTAGCATGCATTCTGAAGATATTAATAGACATCTATTTATGAAGATGTGTTGGTGATATACAACTTCCAAAGACATGAACAGTCGCAGCTTTATTGTAATGCTGGGAACATTAATTTTGTAAACTATTATGCACTCCGAACGCAGCTTTTGCTTTCCAAATTCTGCTGCACAAGTCCAGTTTGGTGCCTCCGGGGCACCCGAGACCTTAGTTTCAACTTTTTCGAGTTCCTGTCTGGCAATGTTGAGTCGATTGCGGGCGTTAGAAGTACTCAGGGCTTTTGTTTTAGCTTTTATTTTATTGCCGACTTTGTTTGCTTCTATATTTTGGCCCACCAAGTAAAGGTCCATTATCCAATGTGAAGCTAAGCAGACGTCATTAGAATACCAAGAATAAAAGCGGTGATAGTATACATCACTCGCGTACTCAACCTCCGCTTCGGAATATTCCGAGACCTTACTACTATGGAAGAAGTAACACTTACTATCCTCATTTGTAGCCTTGATTATAGCTATGAGCCTGTGCAAGGCTAACTAGGCTAACAAGTTCGAAAATCAGCTTGATCTTTTCTATTGACCGTGACGATTCCTGGTATATTATATAATGTGAATTCCTTGATCTAAGTGGTCGTCGTCAATGAATATAGGTTATTCGTCTGCGAAGCTTCCATCACCACCACGATGTTTTCAAAACCACTATTGTACGGTGAGCTCATTAGCTCACAATGACACTTCCGGCATGAAAACCACATCAAACAGTAAATTTTTTCGTATACAATGGCTGCTTTTAGAACACCTTCAACTATTTACTTGACCAAATGCAGCAATTTTGCTTATTACCGAAATCTTTTAACCAAAAATATACCTCGTCGCTGAGGATGATTTTTCTGTGAAAATCCGGATCTTCAACAATACAGCAAAATCAAAGTTCGACGTGTGCGATGGTCACTTGGATTTAGCTCTTGGGCCAATGCAATCTTATACGAAAATATGATATAACCAAGTCTTTTCACAAAATACGCAACAGGAACGTTCAAGATATGCCAAGTGTTGAGAATGACGCAAAATCGATTGCTGCGACTCGCATACAACAGCAATATTCTCGTTCCTTCTGAAGTTTCTGAAGTTTCACGGTATCATTGGCACTGCAGTATCATGCAATCGATTCGAATCTTTTCACTTATCGAGATCATTATAACCGAAAATTAAAGCTAAAGCACGTTACATAGTCGTAACTTACAGTGAATTTGAAATTGATTTGGATGATTTGTAGTGTATACATTAAATGGTAGACATCTGTCAAAAGATGGTATGCGTTAGTTCAGAGAATCCCTATTTCAAAAATGCGTTGCATATAAGTGCCGAATGTTTTGTTTTTATCATAGTTCCACTTCACTTGTGATCGAATCGTCAATTTTCAAACTTTCTGAACAATCTTACAAGTAGCACTACATAGCAGCACTGCCAATGAGAATCTTAGACTTAGCCGCCTAAGCGGATTCTGTACAACTGCTGTACAACTGTTTTTTTTTCAGCAGTGTTTGTGGATGAAAACTGAATTTCGTGTTCAACTCTCGCCGGACGGTTCATTGTTTTTTAGTACTTATTTGTACTATTTTAGACCTTCTTTATAAATTCGTAAAACGCTAAAGACTAAATTACTCCAACCACGTTGCTTGCATTGGAACCAAGGTGCATAGTAGTAAATTTGTACGAGTATTTAAGTTATTCAGAATTTACATAGCCTACAAATTAAACTGTTTTGTATTGGTTGTACTGGTAATGTGAGCATAACGCGTAACTCAAGTTCCCCCTTGCTCGTACCTACATACGAGCATGTGTAACTCCCCTGAACGATTACACTGGTAAATATTTTATTAGATCTTATCAGCGATCTATTGTGTGTATATGTATTGTATAAGTGCTGTGGTTTGCATATGCAAGTTTAATTTTGAACCCCACTGTACCGCAACATATCCATCCGTCCACAATTGTATGCTTTGTCATAAGTTGGTATATATTTTACATGTATACATTTGTGCTGCGCTTTTTCATGTGCGGGTCCAAGTGCTGGAGCGCGATTCTGAATGCGGCTTCATTGGCGGTGTCCGTATCAGTATCTAGTGGCAGTTTACGATGGGGCATTATGGTGATCTGAAGGCAGTGGCAAGAGCAGGCGGTAAGAGCAGCAGTCGCATAGGAAATCATAATTTATAATTAGAGTCGTATGGCTAACGGCTACGCCAATGATTATTTTTATTGCTAGTGCCACCCCAAACTATGTTTTCGGAGCAAATGAGCTCTGTTCGTTGAAAAGTCTGCTACAAATATATAAAAAAAATAAAATTAAAAGACAAAAAAACCGAAACGAACCACACAAAGAACACTGGCCGATGAATGAAGCGGAGGTGTAGTACGAATACTCGTAGACAATGAGCGAGTAACTATAAATTTATTCAATAATTCCAAATTTGCTGAAGCAGGGGGGTTCAACTCTTTTGATATAATTTTCCGAGTTGTCTTCTATGAGTGTATGATGTGAGTATTTCCTTGCGGTTGTTTTGCCTTCGTTCCTTGTTTGTGTGGAGCGAATCGGTCTACTGACGACTGATAGCAACGGATTAAGCTGCGGAATTGGGTGGTGCCGCTGGAGAATGGAGATGCTTGTTGCATTACAGCGACAGTTTAACGCACTGTTGATTGGGTCTTAGGCTATGAGTATGTTTCGTGACGTCTCTTATGTTGCTGTTGTTGGTTTGGATTTATTTGTTTCGGTTTCAGTTTTTGCTCGTTTGTCTGTCTGTCTTTTGGGCGTCTTCCAAATGAGTATTTCCGCTTAACAGCGAATTAAAGGAACAGAAACCAAATGACGAAAGGTACTCAAACTTGACACAAAACAAGAAAAATAAAACGACTTGACTGAAGAAGGAAGTTGCTATTAACCAGTCAACTGAGGTACTCTCAGAATTTGATTTGACAGAAGTAATTATGTTCCCTCTCTCACAAATAAGGGCTCTGTCAAATATGACCGTTGCGTTCTGTTCAATTGTTCCATTTTGGAGTGTAATTCAATCGTATTGGTATGAACGAAATTCGCTTGAATTACGTGTGATGAATCTTCCAAAAAGAAAAAAACGAAAAACAATTAACGTGAAACTAATCGATAATACGAGTAAGTGGCGATACTAATCGATTATGAGTGGGAATTTATTTTTTATTTTTATTGAAATCATTTATCGGTTTGTTGTTATCGAAGAGAATAAATTAATTGTTGGAAAAACTGAGAATTTAGTATTTCTTTGACGCGTTTAAATTGTTTCTATTGTTTTTATGAATCGGAGTGTGAATTATTTGTGATGGTTGGGTGGGTTTTCTTAAACGTGAACAGGCTAGGTACCCTAGTCGTAGTGTGTAGCGTTTAGGTGACCTTTACGGTTGATGGAGTATATAAATGTCATAACATTTCAATTAATTCGATGTGATCAGTTGAGTGCTGCATGTGTTCGATATGAATCAATCCTTTTGCGGTAGACTACAAATTCATCAATCATAATAGAGAAGATGCGAAATAGATGGAGTGTAAATTGGAACGAATTGAAGACGGTAATCAAAATGTCCTCTAGAAGTTATTGAGAATCTATAAATTGCATGTTTTGGTAAATCACCATTGCAGTACTTTGTTTTTGTTAATTTGACGTAGTTATTTAAGATCACAAAGGAATGGTCTCCATTGTGAAGTGAATGCCTGGTTACCCTTTCCAATTCATTTCCAAAAGACAAAAAAAAGAATTTAGGTTAGAAACCTTTCAGAAACCCTCGTATAAAAACAGCTCTAAGTGAATTCAACAAAAAAAAAAGTGAAGAACTTCGGAAAATGGGCAAGAAAATCGGATAGTAGAGTCGCAGTTTTCTAAACTGTGTGAATTATAGATGGATCAGTCTCTTTAACATCTTGTACAAAATTTTGTCTACCATTCTCGGTGACTGCCTTGGAGTTTTATCGCTCTTTCTTTGGCCTAAAAAGACAATTGAGTAAAAAGGTCTTGTAAAGAAATAGTAAGGAAATTTTCAATTTTGAATAACTTTTTCTAGCATATTAGCTGGTACCTCGCTAATAACACATGTAATGTTGTCTTCCAAGGTTGCAATTGATGCTGGTTTATCGGCATAGACGAGTGAGTTGACGTATCCCCATAAAAATTATTTTAAAGGCGTCAAATCGCACGTTCTAGCCGGCCAATTCACAGGTCCAAAACGAGAGATAAATTGCTCACCGAACTCATTTGTTAATAGATCCATCGATTCGCGTGCTGTGTGGCATGTAGCGCCGTTTTGCTGGTTCAGCTCGTCGACCAGGTTCAGTTCGTGCACTTTGGGCCATTGGACCATTGACGGTCATCATCATCATCATCACGTTCATCTTTGAAAAAATACGGGGCAATGACTCTGCTGGATCATAAACCGCACCAAACAGTGCATTTTTCCGGGTACATTGGCAACTCTTGTATTGCCTGAGGTTGCTTATCGGATCAAATACGGAATTTTTGTTAATTACGTAACATACCCATTTAAGCAGAAGTGAGGTTCATCGCTGAAGGAAATTTTTCGATAAAGAAGCGGATCTTCCTCCAGCTTTTCTAAGGCCCACTCACCGAAAATTCGACACTGTGGCAGGTCGTTCTGTTTCAGTTCTTGCACGAGCTGTATTTTGTAAGGTTCCAGACCAAGATTCTTGCGTAAAATCGTCCACGCAGTCGAGTAACACAATCCCAATTGCGGCGAATGGACAAATCACGGTCTTCATTAATACTGGCGGATTCAGCCGCAAACATTTCCTCTGTACGCACTCTACTCATACGGGTAGGTGGCTTGATGTAAAATAGTGTGAAATTGGTCATTATTGCTTGCTTAGTGAGTGGATTATGACGACCGTAAAATGGTCGAAGTGCGCGAAAAACATTTTTAACAGAGCACGAATTTTGATAATAAAATTCAATAATTTGTAAGCGTTCTTCGGGCGTAAGTCTTTCCATGATGAAATGTCAATGCTAACTGAGCATGTTTAACACATGTCACGAATCACGCGTGAGCTGTCAAATATAGAGAACTGAAAAACCAAGCAGCAAAAAGATCACCCTTTAAATAAATTGAATTAAGTTGTCTAAAGACATCCGACCTGGAGCTATCTAAATGAATTGGAAAAGATAACCAGGTATTCCCTTCACATCTCTTCAACCCGTCGAAATAGTACTTGGCGACTTTCATCGTCGACGAAAATCTCTATCCTCCGAGTGCAAAAAAAAGTCACTTGGAGCTAGATTTGGTATTTAAAGAGGGTGGTCAAGCAGTTCAAACTGTAAGTTGTAGATTTTCGGCATGACAACCGCTAACATGCGAGACAGCGCATTGCCCTGGTGACACAAGAAAATTTCTGCAAATTTGACCGTTTTTCCGCAATTTTTCCCCTTCCGCTTATCAAGATTAAGACAACTTCATAACTATCTCAGAAAACAGTCGCCATCACTTTAACACCCGAAGGAACAGCCTTTGCCTTTTTTGAAGCCAATTCCTCCTTCGCAATGTACCGTCTTGACTGTGTTTTTGTTTCTGGACCAAAACTCTAATTGCGCCTAAACTGCATTTCCAACAGCGTTGGAAATGTTCATTATTGGTCCGGAGTACCCAACGCGTGGTCAGCTTTCTCATGTGTAGATATTGATTCAATATCTTATCATCGCTTATCACTCTAACCTTAATTGGACGGTTGTCTAGAACCATTTGGTGAACTTGAGCAATGTTATCGCCAGTTGTAACAGTTTTTGACCGTGCCAAACGTTCGTCGTCACGCAACCTGGTACGGCCACGTTTAAATTCAGCTGTCCAACATTTCACGTTAGTAAATGATGGTGCAGAGTCCTTAAAACTTTTGCACGCAGCGCGGGCGAAATAAACTACGGGACGAAGAAAAGTGAGGTACCGATATACATTGGTTTTAAATGTTTGCAAATTACATTGACTAGAAAATAGAGAGCTCGCTGGGGCATTCCATAAGCGAGTTAATTCCCGGTAACACAGACTTCATTTCTAGCGGAAAACTGCACGAATTGCTTCGAAGCCGATCTAAAATGCGCCATGGACATGTTCATATGGAGTTTGACAACGTTAACTGGAAACTCATTAATGGAAAAACTTGCGTCTGTTTTTTAAGCGAAGATATACGCAATTTTTATTGCTTTTGTATCTATAGCCGAGCTCCGCTAAAGGCCTTACTATCACCATTGCCAAGCTAGTTTGGGAATGCAAGGCTTCTCAGTCTAAAATCTGAATATACCGAAACTTATGTAGGTTCCAGCTTACAATGGGATCATAGGAAATAAGATCGATCAACTTGCTAAGAGGAAAGTTTCTCAGAACTCGAACTTGTGATCTCATTGCCTACTTTCTGGGTAAAGGCTTCCATTGGCAGTTGGATTTTCTTGTCGCGAACAGAAAAATCATAGTTTTATGAGGTTAGCTAGTTTACGAGTACCTTTATCAGTATATTAATGTTCATTTATGTTCAAGGCTGCCTACGCTTAGAGGGGCCATTCGCTAGGTACGAGTATGCTACGACAGAGAATAGACCTATTGCATCTACATATTCAATTCAATTTTACTCAGTAGAAGTGCAGCCTGGCAGGGACTATATCGATCAGTATTTCGCATCTTAGACATTCGAAAAGCAGTTGTGAACACATAGTGCCCAACCATTCTCTATGCTCTTCACCGAAGAAAAGTCAAACTTATGGGTCTGAAGTTCTTGACAGGTTAATAGATATCCTCACCGATTTTCGATATAAGAGTTACTTTCGCTATTTGCGAAGCGGGTTGTGTTAATCGGCTCATTTGCAAATCTAATAATAAGAGGTGTTATCCCTAGAAAGGGAATTTCAAGCACAACATTGGGAGTCCTTTGTATATTGTTTGTTGGAATCCTCCTCTGCAGCATAATCGCGTATTCACATCCGAATCGGAATTCGATGTATCCATGGTCTGACATAGACACATTTTTGATCTGACGTATGTATTTTTTTAAAGGGTTAACAATGACAGCCAGGTGGGGTCAAAAAGCCTAAGGATGTCCCTATATCTACCGGATATGCGTCCTCGAATTGTCCTCAACTATGCTTACATATAAATTTGTTTGAATTAAAAGGAAACCGTTGATTGAGCGTTTTACTTTTTTTTTATCCTTGAAAGCTCTCCACCAAACATCTTGGCGAATAATCTTGATAAGCTGCCATTGAACTTGGTTAAGTTAACTCAATAAGCTTCCATCCATGCCAATCTCTTTATTTTTTCTTCATTTTTTTTTTGTTTCAAGTACTTCAGCTTTTGCTGAGCCTTCAAATGGATGGTAACCCAGCAAGATTTTCACTCTTTCACACTTTGATGGCTACACTTGAAGTTGAAGAAATATTCCCCTCATTTTTTTTTTCTTTTTCACCATAAACATCCGAACCCAGGCAACGTTCCACATCTTGTGCATCTTGTCTGGTCTATCCGAATGCAGAAAGGCGGAGAAAGAAAAGACTTTGCAACAAGCCTAGAAGTAACTGCCAGTGCCATGCCCTCGTTTTTTCACCTAATTAAGCTTCAATGTTAATTCCACTCGAGACAGATTCCCATCGAAAGCGAAACGGAATGTAATTGAGATTACAATCTCTTGGCAGAGTCCTCGAAAGTGCAAGTGATTACACCATACCATTTAAGTACGAGGCTACAAAGGCCGGTGTAAAGGGAGAACCAACTGAATTTTCGTTTCGAAATACTCGCACCTGAAACGCATAAAAAAAAAAACGAAAATACCCCCTAGGGTAAAACGCATTTAGGTATTTAGTTGGTAAGTGTTACAATAAAGACTTCGGCCCCGAGAATATTGTACTTGTATGTATGTATAGCACATAAACTTGTGAAGTGTTTTTATCTAAACGTTGCGTTAATTGAAATGAAATGTGAAACGAATACGTGTGTTATCATCGCTGTAGTGAAAGAGCGCTATCAAGAGAACACTTTAAACGATGACTCGTTGAGTGATTTGAAAATCGACCTAAATAGCTCTGGAAATTTTGATTTTATTTTTCGGCTTTAGGTGTTCCAGAAATTTACACATACCTCATTAGACAGCCCGTAAAAGTTGATACTGATATGAGCAACGAAATCGAAATTTGTAGCTTCTTTGTTTCGCATTATCTAAGAGATAGACGGAGGTCTTGCCTGGTAATGAGGTACTTTCGATGGGGTCAACGAATGTTTTGCAAACAATTCCCAGTTGGCGCAGAGAGCCACTTGTGATAGCACGTGAATTTTAAAATTTTTTTTTCTTCATCCAATTTACTCGTGTATCTTTTCATCAGTGTCGTATGTGAGCTATGAGCTATGCGATGGGTCTTTAGGAGCCAAGCCAATCATGAATCTTGGCAGTAAGTGATAAAAGTGCGTACGGAATAATAATGTGGAGTTGACCGTTTTTATTTTTCTTTTGTCATAATCTGACTTAGTGATAATGTTTGTGAAAATTTAACCAACAAGAGTTTCTTGTAGCAATTGATATAATTTTAATGAACAAAGTTGAGATATGCATTTAAGGAAGGTTGCTCTTAAAACGAATGGGAATAAAACACGAGCAGCACCCTTGTAAAATACTCTTAGCTGAAGTTAATTCTAATTATATTTTAAGCTGTGGGAAATAAAGACTCATAAAAGTAAGATAAAAACCCTACGACCTTCGTAAAGGTATAAAAGTTTGCCCTTACTGAGTACAAAGGTTTAGATCAAGACATTCCAAGAATTTTACAAAACTTCCGTAAGATGTGGGAGCGTAGTCAATCATTATGTTTAGTAGGAAGTCTACGAACTAGCTGAAAATTTTCAGCAAGACAAAATATCTAGATCTGACGGATTGCTTTAATAACCGTGAGAAGCTTTTTTCCCAGACCTTACTTAAGTAAGCTTAGAACACAATCAGAAGACATCTTTTTCACATTTACACTACTTGTTTTGAGCCTAAGAAATAGACTTGAACACTCACAGGATCTTCCTCCCCATTTCAAGGTGAGTGCCGTGAACTCTACTGGTGATGATGAGAATCTGTTACCGCTTCAGTGGAATATCTAGTTTCGTGAAAAGATGAGGAACCGGCGACATGTTCAGAGGAGATTTGCAATAGTGTCGTCACTCTACACAAGGAAGAGCTCAGTGACCTCAGGTTTATAGGGTTTCTCTGATTTTTACTTACAATCAAGTTGAACATTACAAAATTTCCGTCTAACACCACTACCAAAGCCAGAGTTGCGGGGCTTACACAAAAATCAAAGAGCAGTGAAGTTGACGTGCAAGGTAATCGAAATGTGAGTGTAAGCTGTATCAGAAAGTAGTAGTTTTTAAAAGGTAGAAGAGTAAGAGTGCATAATATGAGTATTACGGTAAAAGAAATTCTAAAATGAGTGGGAGCAGACATACAAGGGAAAGCCTGAAACGGTGAACGCAGGCGTTCCTTGAAGTCTAGTGAAAGCCGTAATAATGTATTCGCACTGAGTCAGCTAGTGAATCGACCATTGCGTCGGCGAGAATACCCAAATTTTCATATCATGTTGACATTTTAAGGAGCTGCTAAATAGGCGGGCGCCGCTGTATATGCGCTAAACCTTAATTCCGGTTTCCGGCTTAAATGTCAGCAGAGAAGTTGTTTTCTATCGCAAGGAATATTACTATTAATGTAAGTTTGGTAGCTAGCGCTATAGTGTTAAGATTAATATTGTAAGGATCTTATGTTTTTTAACGTTCTTCTTCTACTTTTATTAGAAGCTCGGATCACTTATTGTAAAGCCAAGAGTTTGCTGAAGTTTTCACATTTGAGTAATCCAATTATTCTCCTTTCAGCCCGTTGTCGATCTCGGCTGAAAATTGAATCATTATGTTGCTTATGATAACGCTATAATCGGCGAAAAACAACAGAACAGGTACTCTAGCCTTAACTTCGAATTTTCCGGTTATTATTATTCCCGCTTTCCATTTAATTTTCATTTTGTCGTCATCGTAAATTCTTATGTACGTTTCGGGTACATTTTGAGATCATAACGCCTACGAACTCAGAAAGCGAACGCTTTTCCAATTCGATGAGGATGATATGCAAATCTTTCGAAGCTTTATGTTGTTTGTGCATTATTATCCGCAAACTTTGAATCGTGTTATACATATGTCGGATCGACTGGAGTTTAATAATATTGGATTGTCGACTATCTACCGGTCGATAGTTGTTGCAATTTCTCGTGTCGCCTCTGTTTTTATATGTGTAACAAGAAAGCTCGCCCTTCACTGGTTAGGCATTTGATCATTCCATTGAACAAAATCGTGAGCATTTTAAACCCAAGATTTCCGATTGTCGGTCATACTTCAGAGAGGTATGCGATCCAGTGCGACTGCACGCGGCCTTTTCATTATTTTTACTGATGTCCTAACTTCGGCTTCCATAAAATCTGCAGTTTCCCCTTCGCATTGAATCTCTTTCGAGTTTCTTTTTTTCGTTGTGCCACAATCTGAAAAATATTATATGGGTTGTGAAGATTTTTTTTTTCTAATACCCCATGTAATGCCTCTATTATTATCGTAGGTGCTCTAGCTACCGTTTTTTGTTCTTTTCCGACATTTTCGTCTCATCATTTTTTTTTATTCATTTAGAGCCGGATCATATTGTTTTTAAATTGTGGTGATACGTTTTCTAATTCGAAACTTTTTTCCGTCATTGTGCCAATCTTCCAGATTACGATATGTATATTTCTATCAGCCCCGGGTTCACTCTATTCCGATGTGCGGAAGAAGTACCTACCGAGTAGTAAATTCATGTACGTTCTCTTCCTTAATGCCGTATTTTTTACTACCATATTCTCCTTTCATTTATGTTGGCGCTGGTATGCTTGAATGTATGAATCTACATATACATATTAGATTTACCTTTTACTCCACCGGTAGTCTGCAGACGTAGGTACCAGATTACGTATACAAAGTTCGGGGAGTCTGGCGCCTCAGGATCTTCCTAGGTACTACTTATTGTAGAATGTCTGAATTTTTTGTCATTTAGCACATTGTTAACTGGCGCCACCCAAAGGTCACTTACACATGCAAAATATTTGACATCATTTTTATATGGGGGCGCCAATACTAGTCATTTATCACTCGTACACTATTCGTTTGAACTGCTCTCATTTGAAAATGAAGATAACCCCTATCCAGTAGTCGACATCACCAGAATATATTGTATGCTTTATGGAAAATTGCGAACGGTCATAGGTGAGACAACTATCTGAGCATCTGAACAACATAACACTATCGCTTATCAAGAACTGTCACATTTGAAAACATTGAAATAGGACAACTCCACAGTTAATTGGCTTGATTATTTTCTTTTCCATTTTTTCTATAGATCGATTAAATATCGCAAATCGTAACGAACCTTGAGGTGACGTGAGACATGTCTCTTTTGCTTTTGAGCTGTAATTCTAATTTCGTGGAAAACGGAAAAAGTAAATCCCAAACAGATTGTTTAGAATTCCTTTCATGTCAAGCTCAACCACAGAACAAGTGTCACGAACAGTATTCTTTTGTTTATATTTTCAAACAGAATTATCTGTTTATCTTGCTTTGCAGTATAAAACTCGTACATGAAAAGCTTCCGCACTGAAATCTGACATCATTCCAGTGCAGAACAATCAGATAATTAGACATTAGACATCAGGCAATCAGAAAGCTGCAACTGAAGTTTGCGTAATTTCCTTTCAAATGGAAACAATTTGGTTTGATTATGTGTCAATATCACTTTTGACACTTTCTGTCAAAATATTTACCTATAACGCCATCTACGAGTATTACCTCTTTAATTTACTTAAAACTTAAAAAAAAAAACAAACGAAGTACGAATAACGAGTAGAGGGTGCTCGTTGTTGGTTATATCATCCGGCCCAGTCACAAGACACACGCCCTGAAGTACAGGAACCGATGAATTTCAAAATCATGTAACCTATTGACCATGGCATAACAAAAACAGCACTTTCGTTTAATTACAAAAATAAACAAAATCCCTTTTCGTCGTTTGCCTCTTTTGTCGCGATTCTTTCTCTCGGATTAATATTTTTCAAGCTGAAGAAAAAATTGTTTTTATTGTTTCAGGTGAAAAGCAACAACGGCGCACCTACGAGTAGTGAGGTCTGCAAGATATGTACGTAGATGCATGCATTCAAGTATGAACGCCGTCAAGTGAGCTGAGCACTTGACATTGCTAAAAAAACTCGGCCAGAAATGTACGAGTACTCGGTCAGAAATAGCGGTTTGTTTTTGTCAGTTTTTGTTCGTACAATTAAGGCAATTTTGTACGGCGTGTCCGATTTGTTTTAGATGAAAGTTTATTTAGATTTCTTGTTGCTTTATGAAAGTGAATTGACTTAGTCATACGAATGTCTTGTGGGTAAGAAAAAGCTCTTTCATACGAAAAGTAGAACTGCTCATCTCTGATAAAGTAAACAACAAAATTATCAAACTTATTCGCTTGGAAATTTAGTGAACGTGTACTGTGTACCGTGTGATTCGTGGTTCAGTTTATGATTCAATTTTCGCGTTTGTTCGTTTATATTTGCAGTGTAAACACGTTGGGCTCTTAAAAATATGAATTTCAAGTTCTTGGTATTTGTTTGATCATAAAAAAAAGTGCGTGCGCTTGAAGTGCTTTCGGGATTGGAAAGTGTGGTATCTTTTAGTCTTTTACCTGTGTGAACAGAACAGAGAACCTTTTTATAGTTTATCTTATCTGTCAGAGCAGACAAAAATGAGGGTAATCGGTTGGAGATAATTTTTATTCTCATTGCGACATGTTAAGCTTAGGTATGCGTGACAGTGGGGGTAAAAAGTAATCATCAATATATTGGATGAGCAAATTTGTAAACTCCTCTTCCATAAGCCTTTCTCCAATATCTTTTAAACTAAAGGAGGAAAAGATCAAATAATTGTTATTTCAAATTGATCAAACAAAAGTCGGAATAATGCATTACTCATTAATCATTGAAATGTATCTCTGGAACACTGAAACCATTAAGCAGCGCGATCCCAAGTATACTCCTTTCAGTTGTCCAGATCAAGTCTTTTGGTTTCAGTATTTTCGGTTATATTATACCACTAAGTTGGAGCTAAAGATCCTCTGAAAAGAAGATTGTTCACAGTTTAAACTCCAACGTTATGTAGCAATTCTATGCAATCCCGGTTGCTTTTTTCAAGACCAAACCTATGAATCCACATTCCTTGCCAGGTAAATCGAAGTAGTAGCAGATTCTTAAGGATTTCTCTCAATTTATCTCTGATTGGTTTCACGTTGATCAAAAGTTTTTTGCAAAAGGTCTTAATATGTTGAAGGTTGTGCTAAACACAACGCACTTCTTACAACGACATCACTGTATTTCTGCGTGGCACCGTACAACAGACCATCTACTGGGAAGTTTTATAGCTTTACACATAGTCCAAAAAACTTAGGGAGGATATTTCAGATCTTAATAATTTCTTCTACTTTCTTTCGTTTAAGCTAAATTTTGATAGATTTGTCCAGTTTAGATTTCGTATTTCTCCTCTAAGGCAGGCTTCACACCCGATTCGGATTTCGGTGCATCTGTGACCTTCCTCGTATATGGATATTTCTGATAGCGGTTTCTAGTTGTTAATAGATAATAGCACTTGCTTTGAAAAAAGGTTGAATTGGTGCCAAAACTGAGACTACAAAACACAGAAATCATTTCACATTACACTTTCTACTGATCAAGAACATGTTCCGATCATGGGCAAGTGACAACATATCGTCACATCTTTTTAGTATTGAACTCTACTGATTGTACCTTTTATTACTTTTATCTGCTACAGCCGAATTTCGGTTACAGAATTTTTTTAAATTTATGCGCTGACATTGATTTCGGCACAGACCCAAGCGATTGCTTAGAAGAGCACTGCGCCCACTACCTAGTTTACATCCCAACGATTAAATGGAAAAATCCACTGCTTTGACTAGGACCTCTGCATTTGTTTGTATTCTGTGTCGTTCGGACTGTTGTTTTTGTCGCCCTTTCTTCTCTCTATGTTAACCGATTTCCTCGCTATTTACGAACTGTGGTTTTCCTGACCATCTTTGTTGGTTTCTACAACAGGAATTTGATGGCGGGAAAAATCACCCACTGAGTTGTTTTTATCCATGAATTTTACCACTTTCAGCACAGCTCTAGTTTTATCCAGGCCATATGTGCGATAAAAGACATTGGGAGAGGTAGTGCCAGAAACATATTTGCCTTGGCTTTATTCATGACATGTCGTTATATTTGTGAAAATTCCCATTACGTGAGTAATGGCACCAAATTATCGATTACATAGTTTAATTCGAAATCATGTGTAGGTCATGAACTTCCCCTCTGGTGAAGAATGGCCTCTTTAAAACTTCCGCCGATGTGAGAATTAGCACAATTACGAACTGGAAGACTGCCCATGCGATTAAGGTTTAAACCGCATCCATCATTACTCTTGCAATAGGAGGCCTGTCTCTTCGAGACTAGCTGGAACCGAAATTCCAGGTCTCCTGACTCCTATGGTTTCAGAATATAGGTTCTGAGTTAGACTCCTGCAAGACTCGAAACTGGTCGCTTACAAATTATATCTGGTTAAACACATCAGAAATTACTGACTGAAACTCTTTTGAAATAATCTGACTGTTTAACATGACGGGGGCTGAACCCTTGTTCGTGACCGTAGAAAAAGCGGAAACTACGGTTTAGGAAAATGATTATTTTTAACGAGATTAAATTCCACAAAGGCTCTGTTGTTTTTTTACTGTTGCCGAATGAGTTCGATTTGCAGCATCCGATCCCGCGACAGTGGAATGTCTATGGCGCTTCGAGTTTTCAATCTGGTGGGGCAAGCCAACAGAAGGAGCGTTCTGTTCAGAATCGAATTTATATTTTGAGAAGAGCGTATTGAGCGTATCGTACAAGGAGTCAACTCCTAAGTCGGAAGAATCCTGGCCTTTTCCGATGTAAGAAGACCTGTCGCTGTTGCGAGTATAGCTTCGAGTAAAACGTCCATGTAGTTGTCCAAGTAGAAGGGATCGCGACTTCCCTTGTCTTTTTAGCATGTCAACGAATTTTTTAAATTCAGCAAAAACAATAGAATCAGGCCGAAACTACAAAGTCTAAATCTCATTACTAAGATTTGGAATAAAATGCTTCTCTTATTTGTTTTAAGGATATCGTCTTCCAATATCAAATTAGGCAATAATCTTTACTATGGTCGCATGTGCTTGGTGCTCTTTAAGGCCTGGAAGTTGCTGGATTTGCGTAACAAAGCCGTTGTCTTTTAGTGCAAATCACTCTGTTGCATCACTGCAATCTGAGCCTTAATTTTTAGATTCTAGCTTTTAGTCATTTACGGCGACGGATATTACTGACTTAGTTGTTGGATCAGATTAGAAAACCATTTTTCGTAGTTCTTTAGGGGTTATCCATATTTTCACCGTTCTAATTGCTGACGTTCTAGAAAATTCCAATGATTGCCGCTATTATGTTATACTTGATATTAGATAGGAAGTTGAAATGATTCATTTTAGCAGATAAAGTGGAAAACAAATATTTCGTCTGCTTTTATTTCGGACGTCCAGGATGGAAACCTTTCAAGAAAACTTCGAGTATTTGCAGATCTACTTGTATAAGGCCATAGGCCGAACCTGTTTATAAGTTCGCCTTTCTGTTTCCGGCTTTTCAGATTTAAATCAATTAAAAAACGATGTCTCTATGGTTGCAACTTTCTTGTAAAGATAAAAGTTTGAAACAGCCAAACGGTGCAAAGTATGAAGAATCCTCATAGATTTAACGTCACTGAGTCATTGCGCGAATAACATGTATAGCCAAAATCCGTTGCAACTAATAAAGGAAAACCAGAACAGTTTTCTTAGAAGTATGTTCGCTTCAGATGAAACTTTACAGAGAAGAAAAATCCATTTCTTTGACCCGCAGAATCTCATAATGGTCTTTAGATTCGCTTGACCAAGTTAAGACAGTGCAGAATCAACGTCAAAAGTTTAAATAAAGGCCTCGGGAGAAATTCGTAAAATGTCGAACTTTTGCCTCCCTTTACTGTGACTTGTACCTAGCCCTGCCATAAGTTCTGGTACAATAAAACGCCCAGATTTTTAATCTGCCATAAAAACAAAAACAGTGAACATTTTGTGTTCAACATTGTTTCATTTATTAGATTAGAATATTGATTATTAAAACAAATCTGTTCACTCGCAATGAATTCTTTTTGCTTGTACATAAGCTTTCAAACGTTGTGGCCAACGGGCTATAACGACATGCACGTTTTCAGTGGACATTGTTGACGCTGGTGCGGTTAATGCTTGTTTATGGCTTTCCAAATTTTTGGGGGAGTCTGACAAGCTATACTGTCCAATACTGACCGCAAACAATAATCCGATGGATTCAAATCTGGCTTTTCGATGACCAGGCTACTGCTCCTCTAAAGCCAGGAATATTGGCCCCTGCTTGTGTTTTGGACTTTGAGGGCTCGTTCAGAATCGTGTTGGAAGGCCCATCTCCCTACTTTGAAAGAGTGTCTTTCAAATCCTTTACTTCTTACTGGTAAACATTTGCACCTTTCTTCAAGCCTTTTTCTCAGAAATAAAAAATGCAATAGAAAACACCTTGGTGAGATATGCCTCACCAAACCATTATGGAAACTAGAAGAACCCTTGGAATATTTGTTTGCCCTTCCGTGGATGAAGTACTCGTAGCATCTATTTATTTATTTTTTTTGTTGAAAACTCCTTTCATGGTAAAAATCCTCTCATTTGTAAATTAATTGCCATTGGAGCTTTTGGGCGTCGCATTTTGGTGGTATTACTTAACTTTGTTGTTCCTGTTTGTTCCCTGGCTGCAATTAGGTGATGATCCAAATCAGCGTTGGCTCCTTGGAAAGTTTAGACATCCAGAATGATGAATGAGGGTCTGGCGTTGTTCGCAATATGATCAATTTGCAATTTGGGTGACGGTGACGGTGACTTGATCAGGGGATAGCCAAGTCCCTTTATGGCTGTTGCGATGTGCGAGGCGCATGCTGGCTAAACTCTAAACATATTGTCGGTCATGGTGTTATGTAGGATGTGCTTTCCGATGACCCTTACCCATCAGCCTTGCACTAAGATCTCCTAACACAATTTGGGTGTCATAGATCGGACACTGAGCATATGTTCGGTATAGGAGGCCATAGAACTCCTTCTTTGATGCTGTCATCCTTATCTTTTGTAGGGGCAAGGACTCAAACCAGAATTATTATGAATAGCAAATTCACATCCACAGATTTTTCTTTTTGTAGCAGTTACCGTAGGAGAAGTCGTAGTTTTACATCCGCTCTGGTTTGTTAAAGGTCCTTGCACTCCATGTGCAAAGCCGAAATTCGTTGTCCTTAAAACGTTTACTGGACCTCAAAATTAAATCCGTCCGTAAACTACTGGTTATTTCTGAACTGTTTTCTTTTCGGCGTGGTGGAGGGCCAGGTGATTAATAAAGCACCTGGACAAAGGGTCCGGTGCCAGTAGCCTCGGTGAGGTTATGAGAGCTCCCTTTAAACCTGGGCAGTTGATTAGAGCCATGGAACTAATTGAAAGGGGGTGTCCTGTCATTCACCCCTCTCTCGACTGCAGCAAACATTGTAGGGGCTGGGCTCCCTATCAATTTAATTTAATTTATTCAATTTATTTAACAATGAAGATCTCTTACAACAGACTTAAGTAAAAGTTATACAATTAACATAATTAGCTCAAAGTTAAATACTAATTTGAAAGATTGTTTTACAATAGAAAAAGTAAATAAATAAATACGAACAAGTAAACAAATAATTCAGTCAGGGGCTTCACCACGTGGAGATCAAAATAGGAGTTGATGGGGAGATGCTTGAGGGTCGACGCTGATGTCTTTATAAAACGCTTGATCGCCACTGGAAACACTTAACTTAATCCAGTTAAAAATGTTGTGATCTGTGGAAAATCTCGTAGATTAAATTCCGCTGACACTTAAGACAATTTTCTAATACGTGGAGACTGTCAATATCAAATTGGGCTTTAGGTTTAATCTCCTTTGCCTAATTTAATAGCTTTCACTATTTTAAGAGGTGTGATGAAATACTGAACTACAAATGTAATAATGTCGACTTAAAAACCGAATGACTACATGATTTCTAGTAAAAACAAAAAGAAACCCTAAATGAGGTTACATACCTTTATATCTGGTGTAAAAGTTGAAATATAAAAACCTACTAAAGCTACGAGTAACTACGAGTGCATTAGTTATCTAATAAGTAACGTAAGAAAGTACTCATTACGACGATAGTCTCATTTTTGTAATTACTTTGCCCTATCATTACACTTCTGGCACAGACTGTGATTTGTCGCTGGTGTCGTAAAATTTTTTGTTTTTTTTTATAAATTTTCTCTCTCGACAAGACAACATGTCGGCCCCCTAGGGACGAGTTAAGCTGGTAACTGATAATACTCGTCGTTGAGATTTTAGTTATTTTGTAACACTTAATCGAATCGTTTGAGCGCGCGTCTGTTTCGCGCAGATGAATAATCAAACGGCCGTGCATGAGGGCACGAGTAACCATATCTCTGAAAGTATAGGAACACCTTTTGCCCACCCACTTGGCATTTGTGGAATGTGAATAGAAATCTAATCACAACTGAAAGTGAAATGAATTTTTTTTTGAATTAAGAATGCTCAGAGTTAATTACCGATGAAAATATTGTAGTAAAGAGTTGCTAGACACTTGGTTCCAGAATCTGGTATTTATGTTTTCTGGGTGAACAAGCGCGTTCAGTGAATCAGAGTTAGTCTAAATCGACTCGTGCAACAGTGTTGTGGAACAGTGTTTTCTGAATAGATACGGGCATACGAAAAGAGATACAAAAGTATCCGCGGCCGTACCTACTAACTAGGGTGACGTCAATTCCTGATCTGTGTAAGTTTTTGTGTTAAATGATGGAAATTTCATAATTCAACGGTGATGGCCTTGTAGGTCGTATTATGAAACGAATGTGCTTACTGAATAGAACTGTTGTTGTCATTGTGTCACACAATAGATGTTATATTTCGGAGAGACAAATATAATAATCTACATAGAATCATACTCACGTACGAATGTCAGTCATTCAGGGGATTATATTTTCTTGATTTATGTGCTTTTCTGAGGAGTAACATATAATAATTGAATGAGAAGCAACCTTGTCAACTTTTCTAGCCCTTAATTGTGTTCTCTAATGGTTTCCGTATAAAAGAAATTAACATGATTAACATTTTTTTTTTTTTTTTGTTGTTTGATCAACCGGTTGTATGCAAATAATCACAATGTCAAACTTATAAGCTTTTTGTTAATCGCATAGGTAGGCTTTTTCTACCCAATATAGCAGACATTTTTTTTCTGGTTCTTATAGACAATTAAGACTTAAATCTGAGTTGTTTACACTGAATACGAAAGGGACTAGGAATAAATTAATTAAGTGGGTAAGCCTAAGTGAGCCAATAATCAGTTTTGCAAAGAAGCTTATTCCTAATTGAGATCGAGTGTTTTTCAATTAATTTTCTTAGGCATGTCGGACTTAAATAATTCACATTCGTAAGAAATCTTTAGTTATACAGCATTTTCCATTAAGCGCGGTCGAACTTCAAATTTGAATAAAACAAATTGTATCTCTCATACACAATTAAATTAAATTATTATTCAATTTTTGTTTTATATTTAAAAGAGTATTCGATTACATTATGTATAGAATATAAATCTGTCAAATGGCTGCCGCGGTTTGGCTGGGCGGCGCCTATGCGAATGCTCGACGCTGCCTATGGGCGTTTAGCTTCAGTCCAGTTTAGGATCAATTGAATTTTTTACTTGTGCAGGCCTAAGTCTTGATGGAAAATTAACCAAGTTGACGTCTGTGAAAGGCCAACAAGGGCGCTGCAAGGAATTGATATGCCAGGGATGCTGTTTGATTGTTTACTGAACCAGTGGATTCGAATTTATCCACCAAACGACAAATAGTCGACGATCACGTAGCGCACGGAACGTAGCTCGAACTGAGCACTCATTTTGATAGTAAAGTTTAATTTGCCTAACATTAATTACTATTATTTCTAAATTCGACAGCTGTAGCTTCTCTAATGTGACATCTACACACTGTCAAAGTTCCTACCCTATTGGAAAATCCGTTAGTAGTGATATTTGTTTTCATGTGGATGTGGTAGGGTAGATAATGCGTGACCATACATTAGAGTCAGAATGATCAGCATTTTATAAAAAGTTTCCTTAGTTCTTCGAAATAAGTATTCACAACGTGTACAAATATAGTAGATCTTATACAGTCACAATATTGGCTTCTAAGTCGCTAACAGTTATCAAATTTATCTGCATAAACCAACGCTTTCGATTGGCCTCAAAGATAATAATCGAAGTCCAGTTGACAGGTTCATTTCGCAAAATCACATTCTGGTCAAATTGTGATTTTAATCAATCGATGGTTTGAGTTAATGGATGGAACGTACAAGTAGCGATTCTATTTTGAATATTTTGAAAGGAATTTCCATTGAACTTGGTTCGTAACGGTGTATTTTTGAAAAAAGTAAGAATAAGTATACGTGTATGATATGTTAATTTATCGATGGTTCAGCTATAAATTATTATCGAAATTCAACTATGAAATGTCGATACGCGTAATTGCGCTTTTATCCGTGGTTCCTAAAAGTACTATAAAAATAACTTTAAACACTGCTCAGGTGCGCCCTTATTCAAACTCTGAGTGTCCGGTTAATCCTGCTGTTCATTTTATCTTTATTTCTTCGTACATATTGTTGACTACTCATCCCTTGATTTCTAGGAAGCTTTGAGAAGACCGATGAAGATGATTCGCATGTCTTTCACGTTATGCTGATATGTTACTTCTGCATCGCACAGTACCGATACTTGTCAGACTTGGAATGTGTTGTAGGTCAACTAACATCCCTGTGCAATTTGGCTGTATTGCGCAGACAGCTGTTCACAACTCGTTCCTGAATTTATATTGTATGTGAAATTATCTTCGTCAATCGGTAGTTGTTACAGTTTTTCGTATTGCCTATGCCTTTATACGTAATGCAAAACTAGGTACGCAGTTTTGTTGAATAAAATTTCCACCCCGTAAATGAGTTAAATAACAAAGTCTTCTCTCAAACAACTAAAGTGACTATATATAAGACATCAAACATCCTAGTCGTAGTCTATTGCCCAGAAGTATAGAGAATTGAGAAAAATTTGAGAAAAAAAAAATTATTCGAGAAACCTTCGGTTTTTGTCAACGAATTACCATGTGAGTATATGGGCTATGCTGCGGCATTGGGAGGGTGTCAGTGGCTCAAGTGGTAGAGTATTGGCTTCAGAGTTAGACGGTTCGGTGTTCAATCCCAACCGTGCCTGAAAGATATTCAGGCAACAAAATCTCGAATGGTGGCTCCAAATACAACAAGAAGTCAATTTACACTAATAATGTAGTCTCCCCATTAAATGCTAAATGCCCCCCATGGAGCGAAATAACTACTGGCCCACTGTGGAATGTAGCGCTTTTTAAAAGGAAAAAAATGGAGGAACAAGCCGGTTAGTATTTGATTGAATTGTATGCTGTCGTCTTTTTTTTTTATACCTTCGCCCAAATTCAAGTGTGAGTAATATTAGCTACAATTTAACATTAAACATCCAATTAAACAGGTGGTGGTGTGGCCCAGAGGGGTCCTGAACTCGATTTCAAGACCATAAAAAGAAAAACGTAAAAATGATGATGGATGCAGTACGAACACGTATGAGGCTATCATTAGATGGTGGTCTCATTTATTGCGGACATCCAAGAGAGATCTATTAAAGTGGATTTAAACGTGGTCGATTTGATTTTTTGACAGAAGAAATGTTTGCTTCTACCCGCTATTCGAGAAGATTCTTTACGCTACAGAATCCAAACATTGTCCTTGATCGATAGTTAAAAGTTGTCAACCCAAAGTACTTGTATTGTATACGAGTATACCTCTGAGCGGTAAGTTTTTTTTTGCTGTTGCGTCTTACTTGGTCATGGGTCGCAAACCAAATGAAATTCGCCCTGTTTTGTGAAGTAGAACTTATTATCCGATAACTATGTCGCTTTTTAGTAGAATAAGCATCTTTCTGGCATGTTACTAGTCATTTTGCCACTGAGTCCCCAGAATTTTCATGCCCACGATGACATTAAAAGAGATATCTCATAGGATAGTTCATGGGCATAGAAATCTAATTTTTTTTAGGACATCACAAGGGTTTCCGGAGTAGCATGACGCTCTTGAATCTTTTTTTTTCCAATGATATTACAACGGATCTTTTGGTCTAAGCGTATCGTCACTGTAATTACCGAGTATTCTAAATTGGAGGAAAATCTGCCAGGATATTATTCGGCACATATTTCAGCTGTTGAAATCCTCCAAATGGGTGGATATTGCGGAACACTTTATACAAATTGTAAGGATGTTTTCATATCAAATCTAAGATCTTTTCATTTGTTGTGATTTCTTCGGATGAAAGAGGCTTTTATTCTGAAGTTGGTTACCTTATATGGAGATTCAAGATATTTTTCAATGGTTTACTTCTTTCTTTAGTATTTCTGACTTGTTATAAAATGAAAGTCTTCCTTAAATTCATTAGAAATATTTGTGCAAACGTATGTTTTAAAGAATTTCAAAATGTATTACATATTGAGGTAAAGGGTTTTCCAATAGGGACTTGACAACTTTGAATTTAATTTGTGAACGCACTCTTTCACTAATCATCAAACTGTCACTGTCAATTTATTCAGTATACTCAACATTTTCATTTTCATCATGGTAAAGTACACGAACGAGCAACATCTGCAAATTATAAAAATTTTCTACCGAAATTCGGAGTCGGTGACTGCAACTTTAAGAGCGTTAATTCCAATTTTCGGTCGTAATTCTCGCCCTATTAGACAGGCAATAACAAGTTTAGTGTAAAAATTTGAGTCTACATACTCGTTGTGTGATGTTGCCGTGTCAGTGAGACAATGGGTTGGTCGAAGTGTCGAAAATGTCGCTGCCGTTGAGGCGTCCGTAGCAAACGATCCAAATCAAGAATTGGGCATCGTTCAGACCACATTATGGCGTATTTTGGACCATTTAAATCGACGTACGTTCTCCGATTGGGTTCTGGAGAAGATGCACTAAGATGATGAATTTCATCGCAAAATCGTCTTCAGTGACGAAGCTCATTTTTGACTCAATGGGTTCATCAATAAGCAAAATATGCGTTATTGGTCGGGTGAAAATCCACATGTGCTTCATGAATCACCACTTCATCCACAAAAAATAACTGTTTGGTGCGGTTTGCATGCCGGCGGCGCTATTGGGCCATATTTTTTCGTCGACGATAACGATCGTCACGTTACTGTGAATGGTCAGCGTTGTCGTGCCATGATCACCCATTATTTTTGGCCCGAATTGGAAGATATGGAAGACTTGGACGACATGTGGTTTCAACAGGATGGTGCCACAAGCCCCACGCACACGCTACAATCGATTTATTGAAGAGTAAGTATGGTGAGCGTGTTATCTCGAGATATGTGCCAGTCGATTGGCCGCCTCGTTCGTGCGATTTAACGCCGCTTGACTATTTTCTGTGGGGCTACGTTAAGTCATTGGTTTACGCCAACACGCCGACGACGTTGGAAGAGTTCAGAGCCAACATTGAACACGAAATAGCGGCGATTTCGGCCGAAATGTGTGGCCGAGTCATTGAAAATTGGGTCCAACGAATCGACCGCTGCAAAGTGCCCGCGGGGGCCATATGAACGAAGTCGAGTTCCATTCATAAATGTTTTGATTGTATTTCAAGCCGATAATAAAGTTTTCGAAATATCTCAAATGGTTTGCGTTTTATTTAAAAAAAAAGTTGTCAAGTCCTTATTGGAAAACCCTATATATGGTAACTAGGGTAGGTGGATAACCATTATATAAACTAAGTAATAGTCTTTATTATCCGAAGTTATTCTGGTCTATCATCGTAACCGATCGAAACTCAATGTCCGATTTTTACGAATTTTGTATCATGGTATCTATTCCGATGACCTAATCGGACAAACCTCCGAAAACAAATTTTCTTGTGCGATGTATGACTGCAAAGTGTCAAAATAATAGCAACGCGTCTCAAATTCACTCGATGCATTCCAGTGCATGACATGATTAACTTTCCGATTATCTCCGACGTCAAAACACATGTGACAAAAGCTGGGGTTGTATTTTCATTTGAATTTCGTTTAAAACAAAACGAAATGAATTTTTGCGTAAACGAAAATTTTGTTGGTGTTGGCTCTGTTCATATCTTTTTGATTCTTTAACTACTTTGCAAATGTTTTATTTTCAAAAATTGAATGTCAAATACATGCGTCGGTTCGCGTCTATATATGTATTTCGTTTACGATTCGGATACCATGATCCAAATAAATCCTCCGATCGGAGAAATCTCTCCCAAAATCTCCCAGACCCCATTGTCATCTGAATAACCATCTTTTGTGAATTCAACAAAATTGAATTGTGTTTCCACGTAAAACTATAAACCTTATCCATTTGTGAAGCATGTGCTATAATAATCCGGAAACATTAAAAAATATTAAAGAAAGTCTTATATACGACAGTAAGTGGTGTTGGAAAACGGTGAACACCCATTTCTGACAAAAAAAAGGTTTTAACCCTTGTAAGTGAGAATATGTTGAGGACATGTTCATTTTGTTTATAGAAAGTAAATATGTAACTATGTACCTAAATTTGCTCTTTTCATTCTGAAATCGATTGGAAATTAATAAATAAATAATAATATGTAAATAAATAATTCAGAATATAGGGAAACATTATCTACCTGGTACGGTATGAGTGTCGAATCAGATATTTAGGCGGCATTTTTCATAGCTTTCAAAAAGGCCGATAACTGCTATCATAAATGAAACATGCAATAAAATACAAAGAACTAATTACAACAACTTACTTACGTAGGTAGCAACCTGCCTATCCAGAGCTTTGTTTGAAAGTTTTTTAAAAATAGAAGCTTATGCTCAGATATACTCGTATTACAAGAGCCAAATTTAAAATCGCAAATACTTTGTACAGAAATGTATGTATGTACTATATATCCGAAGGTGGAAAATATTTCCGCCTTTATTTTTATGTACCTATTAAGTAGTCGTCGCCTAACAAACTAAGGCGCCACTTAAATGAAGATGAAATACAGGCTTATTAAAACCTACCAGCTCGAACTTATAGTCTACGTCTGGTACTTGAATAGTGTTTCAAAAATATATTCTTGTTTACAAGTACGAAATTTCTTTAATTTACTTTAAAAATAAATTGGTTTGGTGTGCCATTTCTCTGCTGTTATTGCCCCATCGGGACAATACACCACCTGGTGTACTTCAGAATGAGCCGTATCCATGTTCTTTCATTGAGAGATTATAAGCTCATCACTCGTGCAAGGTGCTAAATTTTTGGTAGACAAAGGGACATGAAGCACTATAATACTAAATCAGTATATAGTAAAGACCACCACAGACTGACAAACTCAAAGCCTTCGTTTGAGGTTTGATTAATGTGTGAGACTTGTGCGAGTCCAACCTTCCTCCCAAATAAACAGTTCAAACAAGACAGTCGTTCGTCTACAAATGTATGTGCTTCACAAACAGCATGGTTGTCTGCTTTTAAGAATCCAACCAACGCACGTCTTGCGATTCAATAATTGCTGGCTTACCCCATCTAGTTTTTCTAAGAGTCAACACCCATTTAACCGAGTATGTTGGTATTGTCGCAGATGCTTGTTTCTCATATAGTTCGTAGTTGGTATGCACTATCTTTTGCTTAGAAACTGTCTCGTATCCGGTTCCTCAGATTAAAACTGTTCCAAAGAAATGGCTAAATTCTGCGCATCCTATTAGTTTTGGTTTCTTCATTTGGGGTATTTTGCCCCAGACAATTGGTGAGCTCTGATGCGTTAAAAATATGATAGATGTACCACAGCGGCCATGGTATGCAAAGAGAAGTGGTCTTTTGTAAATTTGGCCCGAACTATGATGGATATAGGCGAAAATCTAAAAGCTTCTATTGACTAAGTGCGGTTTCTAGGGACTGCAATTTAGTTAAAATATTTTCTTTTATGGACGATCAAAATGGATAATAACTAATGTCAATTTGTTGCTGTCTCAGTCCATGTCAGCATGTAAAATTTTAATAGCTATCTGATTGATGTCGTATATGCAAAATTGAACTAACGCATTCTACTACTAAGCCCAAGATAACGACCTCTAAGCCATACCTTTAAGCAAACCTGCCCTTGGTTAAGTACACAAAATCATAAAATAACGCAGAGCTATGCGAACAATCCTAACTGAAGCTCCTACATATAATACATAGGAACTCTTGCACTCTTTTTTCTATACTCCAGCACATACGGATCAAGAGCCATATTTCGTGTTATGTGGCAAAACTAAAAGAATCCGGATTATGGTCGGCAAAACCTCGGCTTACTGCTTGGAACTTTGGCTTCAACCACAGCCGATTACAATTCAACATCAATACGACACTCTAAATCTTAATCTCTACACGAACGTAATGGAGAAATGCCTTAATATCAAATTATCCCACACTACTCTTCATGCACGGATCTAAGATGAAGTACAGCACCTGATCACCTACGAGTCTTTTCATCTTTCAGATTATACCAATGTCATTCCAGGGGCAGTACTTATATGTACAATACGATAAGTTATAAGCTACTCCAGATTCAAAAAAAAAAACGTAGGGTTGATTGACAAGCTGAAATCAAAATCCCTTAAATCAACGACCTTATCCTCTTAATCTACTAGATAAGTACAAAAATGATTTTACCACGGTCGGCAATTGGTTAAACATAGAGGGAACTCTTCCTCAGACTCAAAAGTTAGTATATTGACGTAGAAGGAGTGATAAAGCCGGCGAACTAAACAGTCTTATATTAGTTTAATCTTTCATATCTCTCATGTGGAAGAAGTCAATTATCCTTACAATTTTTAAGTACAATTTTTAAGTACATTTATTCAAAACTGAAATTACATTAATATATATTTTATATTTTATTTAATAGAAGAAGGGCTGCCGTTAATAATGGAGAGCATTATCTGCCAAATGAAAGCCGTGAGATCTGTTGCACATCCTGACTCTTTTAATAAATTTGATTACCACATGTTCGGCTCTTTCATCGACAACAGCACAACACAAATCTAGGCTTGGAGCGTTTCAATTGGCCGAGGAAAATTTGCATAAACCTGTATGTTTCGCATGGAATCATATTAGGAAGTCAAATTGTTAAGTCGCATGATCTCTACGACCAATTCTAATCATCATTTTAATCATCTCCCAAAAGAACCTGGATTTGGCCACTTGTGCGGTACATCTTGTTGGGAATAAACATAGCCCACATAACATACCGAACAAATTCATTGTTGGATAGCGCCACCGACTTTATTTTCGAAGAAATAAAAGCCTAGTGATGCCTTTCCAAAACCACATCAAACAGTACGACCTCGCTTTAAAGACGCTTCTCGAAAATCATTCTTAGATTTTCGAAGCCCCAAATGTGATTATTCTGCTTATTAATAAAGCCTTGCAATGTACCTCATCGCTCAAAATGATTTTTCTGTTGAATTCTTGATCAATTTAAAATCTTTATGCAAAATTCAGTGCAGTGTTGTCTACTAACCTGGGTTTTCAGCCATTCTTCGCGTTACAAAAGCAATATTCTCAGTTGTTCTTGCCCAATAGAGCAACTTCTTGAAACAATTTAACAATCGTTGACTGCGAAAAGTTTTAACTTTACGAACTGTTTGAGCGAAATTTTCACCATTCTTACAGTGAATTTGAACACTTTTTTAATGCGTCGTTGAAGCGTCGTAGGTCTTCCTATTCCGTTAAGTAGCGGACTATTCAAAGTGAAACATTGAAAAGATTGGCAAAATATTCGATTTTATCAACAGCAATGTCAGAATGGCTGTCCAGCGCTACCCATACCTCCATACCCATACGCCATAACTCCCTGCCTACTTAGCTCTTAAGGAAACAAATCTTTAAAAATGTGATCTTTAAAATAATGAATCTACCTACATCACTACTTCAGTGAATTATCGCTTCTCCTGCTTTGGACGACCACATTCTCCGTTCAAGGATGCAATTTTGTTTTCATACGCACAAGCAAAATCCCCTTCCTATTGGCAACGTTTCAGCACCACGAAAAAAAAGTAAATACAAGTATTGTACATTTATGTATATGCAAGCTGTACGAATATGCTCAATTGCACAAATATGCTTATTAGAGACACGGATTACATCCTCTATGTAAAAGCCTGTACTCTGATATAGTTTCTCTACGTCTTCAATCAAATAGAAATATCAGTAAGCCTTCCAGCTCTATTTTATTTTCGTAGCTTCCAATTGATTGCACAGCACAATAACAACGATATCACCCCCTTTTCCTCACTTGATAAACAATCCCCAGCAACTTCCTTAATCAAAGTGAAATGTAGCTTTCCAACTTCGAGTAAATGAAGTGTGTCGGCTGTAGATTGCCAAAAAGAAAATTTAGTGTGGCAAATATCCAAACATTCGCTTTCATCTAAACTAGGTACTCGTACTCCAAAAAACATTGCACAATATCCAGCACCAACATGAATAATAAAATTGTTTATTTATTCGTATGTACTCGTACATGTATCAGGAATTCCAAACACTCGCACTGCGGCGACTATCACCCCGGTATTCTCTATCAAATAACAACACACTCAGGTTTTTCTAAATTTTCTTGTCGCCTCTTTCGAAATGCAATATAATAAAACAACATACAGACATCTGCTCTTGCTCTTTCCACTTCACTACTGCCACAATACCCGGAATATCCAACAACAGCTGCTGTTGTGTAGGAGTGCCTTGATTCTGGTGCAATTCTATGATATTTCCAACCTTCAACAAAGTTAAATGTTGCAGGAAGAATTAATTGCATCTGCTTGGTCCACAACTTACCCGGCATCTAATCATAAAGGACGAATCTTCCAAACACATGGGGGGCACGTGCAGGTCATATTAACGATTTATAGGATTTCCCTTTTGCACACATTCGACCTTTGAGCAGTTGTACCTATGCAGTCACGCATCTTCTTTGCTGGACTCCTTCTCAATTGTAGTTCAGCTGTTGATCTGTTCATTTGATTCCATCTCAGGTCATCGATTGTATTAGTTTTTTTTTTTTTTTTTGCAAGAGTTTATAATACCACCGGTGATATTATTTCTTGTCACCCTATAGCTTTAGATAACCCACCCCTGCTTATGCGTCAAATCGCACGTCATTCGCTTTTGTATACTCGGCAGTCAATTGATTGATAACCAGCGACTACTTTCGGATTAATGTCCATTCTCTGAACAGCTAAGCATTTCTAATTCGACAGCGACCGGAGAAAGACGTTACAAGTTTACTTCGACTACGGCTACGTGTATGATATGTCGACAGTGATGATGACGACGACGAATATAATTATCGTCATTTGAATTGGCTGCTCAATCCAGTGCTCCACGCGTTAACTGACGCAATTTGACGGAAGTTTGGCAATTATAAGCTGGAAGCATCGGCCATTTAAATCATCACCATCATCAACATCACATTGTGCGTGCAAGCGACATTGCGTGACTTCAGTCCGGTGGCCGTCCGTCAGTGCTATTGTGCAAGAAACGACAACGAATAACTGCGTGCGGTTCGGTTGTGTCTTAACGCTGCCTCTGTGCTGCTGTGCTGCTGCTACTTTTGTGGTATGTTGTTGTGTTGTTTTTAAATTCAAATCGTGATCAAAAGTGAGACATATTTCTAGAGTAGCCTTGACTTTGATTACATACATACAGTACAGTCTATAGTGATGTATGTAAAACATATTAAGTGGTTTGGCGCAGGGGGTTGGTTATTATTTATTGCTCGTATCGGCCGTGGTCTAATCAGGCAGTGTTGTTATTAACTTTTAATTGGCTTATGATTCTTACTTACTGTTTTTTTTTCTTCTTTTTTTTTTGCGAATTACAGATGTCATTGAAGAAGAAGGATCCAGCTTTACGAGTGGCTGCTAATGATCCGCACTTGGTTAGCCTCGGGGGTGGCCGATTGAGTACAGCGGTTACGATACATTACATACCCATTGGTGAGTAAGACAATTTAAATTAATTTATTACTAGGATCGGAGTTATAACTTTATAAATTTATGTATAATACATACGAGTACTTGCATGTGAAGGGTGTGCTCCGACAATGTCTCGAAGTCAATGAGCCGTTTCAAGTTTTCTGCCAGTAAAGTTCATTAAGTGCAACGAGCATTTTTTTCCACTTCATTTGAAATATTTGTTATTGGGTGCTATTATAAAATCCATATAAAGCAGCGTAAGTACTTTTATTATTTTTTGTACCCTGGAGTTTTGGTTTTATGAAAGTCCTTCCCTTTTGATTTGGCACATTTCCGAAGTAGAGTTCAATAAACCTTCTGAGCATTGCGTGATAGTAAACGACTCTCTACATTCTGTGCAATATACTCTTAGATCTTTATTGTAAATTTTACAAAATATGACTCTGAATAGTTTAGCTTATCAGGAATATACACTATTCTACTCGCATTTTGAATAGAATAACTGACACATGGCTCACTTTTGATAAACGTATTGATTCCATAATGTTTTTCTCTTTGCGCGCTATCAAAGGCACTGATAGGCGATGGATTTAGGATCTATACAATGTGTCTCCATAATTTTTGTAGAATTTTTAATGGGATGAACCCACCTTCGTACTTGTATAGTAGTAAGAGTGCTGAAAAATCTTAAACATACAAAAATCCGCTGGTTCAAATTGTATAGCTCCCCTTCTCCTGAACGGGTTGCATAAACTTTTCTATCAATCCTACTCTTTAGAATTCTTAATGTTCAGCATTTGTCTAACATTATGTTCCTTCTTTCTAAAGTCGTGATAAATCGTTAGCCCATGAAATTTGAGGAGACACGAAATTGTCTCAATGATTTGGGATCGATGAATGGGGTTATCAAAGGATTAGAAGCTGCCTTACATTTGGACGCAGACAAAAGAGTAAGTGTTCTATATCTGGCATTCTTTAATTTCCACTACAAAAAAAGTGATTATCACATTTCAGTTTACCGTAATCCTAACCAGTGTCACGTTCTAGCCTGACATTAGCGCAGCGGTCTTCTCTAATGGCTTCTGCACGTACAAGTCCTTCAGTCTTCTCATCTGTACTGTACCATCTTGCAAACCAAAGTTTCAGTTATTCCTCAGACCTCTGCCCTGTTCAGCTCGAATCCAATCGGATATCGCCATATCCATAAGCAGTCAAGCAGCGCTCAAATTCTTAACTTCGAACACCATACATTTGAGTGGTAAAAGACTACCGCGCATCCCTGAAACAGTTGGTTAAGCCGCACAAGATCACATTCTGTTGGGACACTAGGGAACTGCCGCGCTGATGAACGGAACAAATGGTATGCAGCTTGACAACCTCCTACGTCAAACAAATGACACATTATAAAGAGCTATCTAAGATCAGTTTTAGGTCAATTCATCGAGATAACTATGAGGCATCTAGATTGATATGGCCCATACTCGATCCGAGGCGCTCAAGGAAGCTGATATTTGTATTGGATGATATGCGCCATTTATGTCAGAATATTGGCCTTCATCGACATTATACAGTCAACTGAAGAGGACTTTCTATACTCTCAACACCGCTAGTACCAGGTGTCGTTCTTCATGCGTATACGTTTATTCATAGGATTTCTTTCATTGACACGATACATTTTACCTCTCGTACGTTGTTCCCGAAGTAGCATCTTTTATCATTTTTGTTTGTAAGTTTTTCATGTATTTTCTTCTTCTTTCGGAGAAGCCAATGTTTTGTGTTTTGGTTATAGAGAACATGAGTGGCCCCAAGGTTTATGATTTTTGTTTTGGTGTCAATTTTCTACTCCACGATGTATGCATCATGCACATCTGTTCTCACGCGCTTCCTAAAGGTTTTCTAAGTATCTCTTCTGATTTTGTGAAAGCTGACTGCAAGCCCTACTAACATTGGTGTTAGATGTTATAGACGCTTTCGTCAACCAATAATCCCAATAACAGTAGGTCCAGCTCATGTGTATGCAAAATATTAAAATGTGCAGAGCCAAGGTATAATGACTTCATTTTGCTCTGAAGCATGGGAACAATTTCGGCCTGTCTTATCTTTTATTCAAAAACACATGGTGTGTTGTGTTGATTATGTTAGACATTGCCATAAGCAATCGCTTTTCAAAGTGGCCATTGAATTAAATATTGATGTTCCCTAAATAAAGCAATTTTTTAGTGTATGCCCACATAGTCATTGGTTCTTTCCTGGTTTATCACATCCATGAGGAAGCGTTACTGAAAGCATGCATATTTTGCGATATTTAACTCAGTCTTTAGAAGTGTGATTGCAGTAGCTTCATCCGTACGCTAATATGTTCTCTCATCTCATTCCCACATTTATATAGACAACACACTAGGAATCAGGCAGTCTACATTAAGCCTATCTGCCTACTGACACGATTGTTCAGCATTTATCTTCTTTGTTGGTTCTAACGCAGGGCGTATCTCTTTGTCAAATCTTAAATTTAGTTTTTCCCTGTAACTTGCGAACACGTATTGATTACGAAATTAATACTCGAGATTATTGCTATTTATAAAGCAGCTATATTGGTTATCAACAATTAAAATTCTCGACACAAACAATTGTTAAACAATTTTGGAGAGCAACTTACTTTCAATTACCTCTCCAACTTGAACATCATCGTGTTCAATCTTAGAACTTTGAACTTTCCATCCATTTCCATTTTTGTTGACTAAATAAAATCATACCTACACAAGATTGTTAATTTTCTATTTGTATTTCTTTTGTTGCAGGTGATATGACAATAGGTTCATCGCCTACATGCAGTATTTCTCTTAACGGATCCGGTGTGCGACCTGTTCATTGCACAATTTATCGTAGCGAAGAAAACGAAGTAACTATCGTACCAGAGCCAGAAGCTAGAATTCTAATCGATAGTACAAAATTAATTGGTGAAACAAATCTCACGCAAGGCGCAATGATAACAATTGGCAATTCAAATTATTTGCGCTTTAATAATCCAGCCGAAGCCCTGCTAATACGCTCCGCCATGGGCAGCAACGAACGAATCTCAATGCCACAAATAGACTTCGCCCAAGTGCCACGTCGCAACTCGGGCCGAAGCAGTAGCAATTGCTCTGAAGAAGCTCAAATCGAAGCATTCTACGAATCGAAAATTCATCCGAAAGAATTCAAACTAATCGAAAGTATCGATTTAAATGGTCTAACATGTCCGAAAGTGTTTACCGCTGACTCGGTAACTGTTAACACACCGGCGAAAGATGTTCTTGGTCCAAAATATGCGAATTTCGCAAAGAATCTAGCAGAGAATCATCGTAATGAAAAGAATCAGAAGATGAATAACTATGTAAACATTCCAGCTGTTAGTTTCTTACAGCGTAACAGTAATCTAAACAGTTCGACGTCTAGTATTAATGGCGGTAGTGCAGAGATTCTAACGAAAGTGAATAATAGTTTATCGAATCAAAGGAGTACCACTCCGTATGATAAGTATCCCAAGTCATATGGTGGATTGCAGATTTATCCCATGAATGGGGTGAATACTGAGATTAATACCTCGTCGACGTCATACAATAACGTATCTCAGGAGTCGCCAGTGAGCCATAATTCCTCGCAACAAAACATATCAGCTCAGGAGAACGAGCGATTAGAGGAGATTCTTAAAATTTGCACAGAGTATGAACGGCAGAATCAGAGCATTACTTCGTCACCAATTGTTCAGAATCGTATAAAGACAAACGGTTCATTGCCTCGCGAAAAGAAGGGACCATTTTATGACTTGAGTCCACAACACTCTGGAAGCCATTCAAAGGTTTTCTTTCCAGAAAAGGCAAAAACGAGTTCGGGCTATGAGAATGTAAGAATCGTTGGAGATCGCCGTGTCGAAATTGGTGGAGGCGTGGGCAGTGGAGGTGGAACTGGTGGCGGTGGTGGTGGCGGACCCTGCATTGGATCACCAAAATCTGGTTATGAAAATGTCGTCGTTGGAAAGTATGTACCACAAAGTCCAAGAACAAAAATCAGAACCACATGCGTGTCCCCGAAAAAGGATAATTCTTTCAATAATTCCATTTTCCAAAATCAACAACAGATACACCAAAACCATCAGACTTCACCAAAAGACTATGAGCAGTTGATACAAACATTTGAAGACAAATTAAAGATGGAAATGCAGGCAATTCAAGACAACAGTCGGTTGATAAATCCGTCATCTGTTATGGACGCTACTTCTAGTTCACCAACAAAGCGGACAAATAAAAATATAAACAACTTAACATTGAACCTCGATTTCACAGAAAAAAACAAGGAAAAGGAACAGGAGAAAGACAAAGAGAAAGAGGAGGAAAAAGAAAGGGAAAAGCCAGTGCCTGCAGTACGTACTGTTAAGACAAGTACAACTGTTCCTGTCCCAGTTCCATTAGCCTCATCCACATTAGAGATGGACTCTGATTTGGATATTGATAAACTTAAGCAATCTCGAAAGGAATTACAGGGAAATATTCAGTATTTGAAGATACAAATCGCTGAATTGCAACGCCAAGAAGACGAGACATTAAGAGAGGTAAGACGAGATATTATTTTTTTCATTTAGAATTAAAAATTTTTTTTTTGTCATTTAGATGGACATGGAAAAAGCGCTGGTTTCAGCTGAACTTACATCAATCAATGATTCACTAAAAGAATTAGAAAAATCCCTGTCCACTTTGCAGACCAAAATCCACCGCTTAGAAGCACAAAGAAACTCCACTCGTGTAATGGAGGAAAATCAGCAAGCAAAGCTCAAGCAATCCATTGCTATCAAACAAGACCAAGTTAAAAGGTAAGAGCGTTAAACACGTTCAACCGAGTATTATTCTTATTTCTTGTTCTACTTTGCAGACTGAAAATGATGCTCAAAGAGAAACCCTTAGACGATTGCCTTAAAGAAGAATTCCAAAAATGTTCAGAATCTTTGGATAACGATCGTAAGACTTTTGAAGATTTAGAATTCCAGTATCTGGAAGAAGAATCCGAATGGCAGGCATACCGTGAAGAGCTTTACATGGATCAAAAAGAATATTCATTGAGAATCGAAGCAAAACGAACTGAACTGCAGCACTTGGAGAATCAGGAAGCTGTAAATCATAATACAGCTTCTTTAGATGCTCGAGCTTTAAAAAATAATCTCCTCACACTTTTAAATGAATTGCGCGACAACCAAGAACGTCTCCGAACTGTGGATAGTAATATCTCTGATATAACTGGAGAACTTAATGAACAATCAGATCCATCATCCGAAGAAGACTACGATAAAGAGGACGAAGAAGAACAAAGTGAAATATCTCCAAGTGAACATCAACACGGAATCATGTCGCAATCTCTATTCGGTTCAGCTGAACTTCTCTGCCCAAAACGTCATCCAGAGGACATAATGTCCAAAAGTGTCAATGAGAACATGTTTTATAATAACAAAATCGAATTGCCATCTCAACAGCCATTGACCACCAGTACACCCAAAAGACAGCTTAAAACGGTGGATATTGACGATGATTTAATCAATACTCCACCGGCAATTCCTGCGAGACCAAATAAAAACACCGTCCTGGATTCACCGTCAGTTGAGGAGAAAGTTATCCTTCGTATGCATAAAGATGAGAAAGATCCACTACTGAAACTAAAGTACAATGTAAACACTGAGGGAGAACAGGGGGAAAGAGTCAATTTTAATCTATCGCTAGGTAGTGATGATTTTGAGGTAAATCCATTGGAGAGGAGAATTCCCTCGCAGGATGATATCGATCGTATTTGTAAGGTGACCTCAGATGCACCGATTTCAACTAAAGGAGCCAGTAATAAGATATTTGACAGTATTAAAGAAATTGAGCGAAATCGACAGTTGTTGTTGGCGCAGCAAGGTTGGTATAATGAATAGTTAAATCCCTTAGTAATGGAGTGGATAAGATAATTGTTTTTTCGTTTTTTTTTGTCTTTGTAGGATGTCATGTGATTGAACATGAAAGACAGAAGATGATGGATCTAAAAAAGAAAAGCCATGATGAAGCACGTGCACAGTATTTATCAATGTTAAGCACTAACGTAGAGTAAGTATCTTTCTTTTGTTTTGATTGATTTTAAGCAAATTAGTTTTAAGAACGAGAAGGCTTAAAGTGCAGTGGTAAATATTTTGCCCATTTAGTGGTATTGACTTGATTTTTGAACAGGCGATTTGGATTCGTTTGATTTTAAAAGTTGCACTGCAACAACTACACAACGATAATTCCGCGGCAATTAAATCCATTGTGTTGCAATTTTTCTGCCATTTAATTGTGATCCATTAGAGATCCATGTTGTTTCAGATTACAGTCATTCGAATTATTTTATTACTGAATTCCATTATGTCACTGCGTAAATGACTATGATTATCTCCATTGCTTCTCTAATGTTTCTAGCACTACTTTTACAAAACCATAGTGGTCAAAAATATAAAGGGATTCATATTACACAATTAAAGCCTTAGACGAAAATGCTCTACAGGGTCTTACATTGAAGATTTACTGCCACCTATACTTGCTATAATGCTTGCCGCACCTTCGTTCGTCTATTCTATAATATTGTATATTAGTTTGACGATACAAAACCGATATTTTGTTTAAATGTTAAATTAATTAAAACCCAGTATTGATGTGTAAGAGATTTCGGGTGGATTTAGGCCGCGAAAGTTACATTCAACACTTTTGCAAACAGATATTCTTTTTCGCCTATTTTCTTTTCTGATGTTACTAGAAACCATGTTGAGTTTCCATTAACCAAACTGCCCAGCGTGCTCAATTCCACCGGCTCCAGTTTTGCACACCGAGTTGGCGGACATTAATTTAGGTACGGTCGTAGAACTCTAAGATCATCGGTGCTGTGCACTTCACATGTCTTAGCTATCTTAAACAGTGCAGTCGACTCTTTTTTGACTACAGCCAATATAATTCTTCTTGAATCTACTTCATTCTCCTTCAATAGAAAAGAGATCATACTCGTATATCAGACAAAGAAAAACCATCCACTTGCGTAGGGTCATGCTTCTGCAACATTTTAATAAACTCGGCTATATCTTTGAATGAGCTGGAAATGATGCCTTCTGCCTCAAGGTATGGCTTACCTAGAAGACGTAGACGTGTTCAGTTTAGACAGTTACTCTGCTCTGCTGTTTCTTCGTCATAGGTGTCACAGTGACCAGCTAGAAATCCGGTTACTGCGTGTATCTTTGAATGGTCGTGGCAGCATGATGTTGAGGCCGAGCATTTCTGGTCGGTTCGTCTGCTGGCACCCAGATTAAGTGGACTCTATTCATTCTGGCTAGTGTTTTGAGAAGTATAATGCAGTGATAGAAAATTTTTGAGATTATCTCAAATGAGTTGATTGCAAGTAGGGCCGCTTTGCTGCCAGAGAGAATATAAATATTCTTTTTGGTGACAAATCTGTTTAAGTTCTCCCTAATGCAGAACTCTATTGCGTGTATCTCAGCTTTAAGTTCAGATATGCTACTGTCCATACTTGCATTCGTATATGACTGCTCCAATTCCTTCTGTTTTGGGTCCGTCGGTGTACCACACCAGCCAATCTCTTGTTAACAGGTGTTTATTCTGTTCCCAGTTCTGTCGATTAGGGAATGTAACCTTGAAGTTATGGTTGAAGTTGTACGTTTCCAGACTGTTCCAATAAAAGGTCTGAACTATTTTGGTGTTGTTCTCATCCACCGGATAAGCATGTAGGCGTTTGCCAAAGCTTCTTTCTGTATGTGGGGATAAAGAGGTGGGAGGTTGAGCTGAACCTCTAATACTGCGGTGGGTGCTACTCCCGTACTACACACACAGACAAGTCTTTGAAGTTTGTTTAGTCCTGTTTGTATAAACTTTTGTTAAATTTTATGACACCATGTTTGAGATGAATAATTGACTATAGATGAAGCAATTGTTATGTACATCTACAGTGCTATTCTTGGGTTAAGGTTCCAATTTTTACCTAGACAAGTGTGAAGTGAAGGAGTTTCCAAAAGTGTTGTGTTTATATCTGCTATGTCTACTAGTCGATTTCATTTTCTTTGGGCTTTGAAACTTTGGCATGTTAATTTCCACTTCTTGGTATAACCTCCAAAAAATATTCCTACTTTAGACACTGTTAATGTGCTCTTTTTTATGGGGAAACCGCTGCTTTTCCTTTCTTTATTGTTCGTAGAACTCCTGAGCTGTTCTCGTTCTTTGAAACATAGCCGCTTTATATGTATTTTGGTTGGGTGCATTTTTCTGACAGCTTGCATTTTCAAACTAGGTTTAGGTTTCGTGTTGGAGGCCTAATGAAACTTGCGTATTAGGAGCAGCGTTTTCGATGACCTGCTGGTTATTGTGCCGCTGGTCCCCTCTATATGATTCTATATGATGGTGGGGGCTTTTATTTTTACCAAAAACTAGTTAAAAGATTATAAGAGTTAATTACAAAGAGTTGGTTACTAACGTATATAAGTAAATTGTTTGCCTTTAATTTTTGTTGCTGAAGTCATTTGTATATTTCAGTGGCTTTTTGACAATTTCGTTATGATGATGATTCCTGCTAGGTGATTAAGAAAGTTTATGCTTAGATAGAATTCATCCAGTGATATGTAAATAAGAGATCCTCTTCCTTTTATACTTTGAACAGATAGGACATTGATTAAAAAGCTTGGTGCAGTATGATGAAACAACAAAAGACCGCTGAGTTTACTAAGAATATCAAACTTTTTGGCTAACGATACCAATTGCCCACTAATTATATGTGTCGTTGCTAGATTTTGTCAACTTGAGTTTAGTCTACCAACAACGTTCATAAGGAAGATTTTGTCAAAGAAAACACAACAGAAGTAAAGTAGTGCAGTTTTAGGTGCCCTACATTTATTTTTTCATCCTGATAGAGGTATCAGACTATGCTTCTTGTTGATTGCTAGCATTTTGCCACAACAATTTGATCTTCGTTTCCCTTAATGGTTAACACTCTTCCTGCTTTAGCTGTATTACTTCTTTCTTAAGCCAGTTCCTTAAATTTCGGGTCATTAAAATGTAATGTGCTGTATTTGACCTCATATAATTCTGTTGTATTAAGCGCTTTATATACTGCTCTTTAAAATACCAGAGCTGTCCTTCAATAATGTACCTATATACTACGTCATTAACAAGTCTTGTTTACTGATTAGCAGATGCTATCAGACAGACAGAGTATTCTTTTCAGACCATTTTTTATGAACTCTTCCAATTTTATGTTTTGCACATATTTTGAAATACTAACTCTGTCGTATCTGGCTATAACCTTTGAAAAGAAATTTATTTCCTAATTTAACCGAAGGCAGTTAAGTTACTGATTAATTCCCTTTTAAGGGTGTTCGGCATATATATCTACAGGCTCAAGAGAATCCCTGTTTGAAACACACTCCGTGGTCCTAAAAAAACAAGTTCGGTCCTCGTTGTCGTCGCAAAATTGGGAACTGGGACTTAGATCGTCTTACGTGGAGCGTTGTGGTTCACTGGTCCCAATGTACGTAAGTCAATTAGGTGGAATGTATTAGCTTTTTAGAACACGTTAATATCTTGATAAAGACTCCAAGGTCTCAATTATATCTTCATTTACTCTTTTCGCACACAAACCAAAATATTTTTGAAGAAGAATATTCACTTAAAAAAGTGCGGTAGCTGCTCCGCTTTCTTGCTTATGTCCAACACTGTGCGTGCATTTTTCAAGTTTTTCAAGTAAAAAGCTTTGAATTTATTTGCGTTGCCAAACTGAACAAGCAGCGGTTTCTTAGACTATGATTTTGTCGAATTTTTATTACTGTGTGATTCATGATTTTACATTTACTCTAAGATGAACAAATAAATAAATTAATTGTTGACGCTGCAGTCCGGGCTTAATCAAAGTATAGTCTCTCCCAGTGAGAGACTGCTGTTGGCCATGTTATTTTATGTAGAGTGAGAAGGAACCTACGACTCCGAAAGGCGTGGAAGTGAGAGACTTTTTCATAGGAAGAGGATTATAAATTCGGAGGTTTACCATTCAGGTTACCTAATCTCAGAAAAGTAAAATACTTCTTCTCTTTGTTGGTCTTAGAGTACCAGTAGTCGGCAAACGTACAGACTGCACCACGTCACAAACGCATTAAATGCTGTTAACTATTTTGATGTCGGCATAGACAATGAATGTTTATGTATACTGCTTTTGCCTTTACTTATTTTCTTGTTAAAAAGAGGCACAAGTTTGAAGGAATTAAAAAAAAACTTAATATTGCAGCACATATTTTCAAGCGCACTATAGAGCTGTATCAGTTTGACAAGGATCCAGAATTTGGCAATAGTCTTAAAGAATTCAGGACGCTGAATAATATCATGCTGGTTATTCGATGACTTCTTAACTTTAACTTATAAAGACTTTTTAAGCGGATTATGGCCACCGGTGCAGGCAGATCGTGGTCAGTGATTTCAAACAAGACGCGGACAGCTTTCTGTGTTTTTGCTACCAAATTGATTTTCTTCGGAACACATGTACAATAAAACAGTAGACCTTATTTTTATTACTTACATCAATAAAGTAGGCGCATAATATAAATAAAAAATAAATTATAATGGTAAGTTCCATATTCCTCTTAAGGAACAGAAGACCGTTCCTTCAATCGTGTATTCTCCATAATAAACTTGTTAAGAAACAGCGTTTTTATTTGGCCTATAACCTATTAAAGCAGAACTTACAATGCAAATCCTTGAGTGGTGCCATTCATGGCAAGACAACGCATTTTTCAGAACATTTCTGTAATCAGAATGCTATTTGTCATGTAAAAATGCATTTGTACGCATCAAATGCACCAATTTCTTCATATCATCAGATGTGTTTGATATTTACCCGTCGTATTTTTTGAGATTTTGTAAGTCAGATTTTGCTGGCGAGCGCTGGTCTTTTTATAATTCATCAAAGAAGATGTTTGTTTACTGAAGCAAGTAATCTCTCAAATATACAAATAAAAATCTAACACCTGATATTGGCCCGCTCTTTGTTTGAACAAAATGATGCTATAACATGTAATGCAGCGGCAGAGGAATTGCCCGCACAACTCACCTGCCTGGTTCAGTGAATCTTAGCGTGCATGCGGTTTGATCTGTGGTTCATCTGGTATTGGTAAGAGGCTGAATACGATCGATAGTCCTTGCAGAATATAGAATCGCTTCCTCTGTAGATTAAAAAAAAATTATTGCTCTCTCTTATAAAATCATATTGATACAAGAATACGCTCGATTTATCTATTCAGAAATTAGAAAATGATCAAGCTTTGACTTTAAAATTTATACATCCATATGGCCTTTGTAATTTTATATTCAAACAGTCAGTTACTAATATGTATTAAAATTCGCCTAGACAAGAGTTAACTCAAAAGGTTTTCTTGCAACGAAGACTGTTCCTAATTCGGTCAATCTGAAATGTGCTATTTAAAAAAAAGAAAAAAAACCAAACAAACAAATTTGTCTTGATCTACATTTTCTATGAACGATTCTATTCAATATTTACTATTGTGTCTGCACTTATGGTTCAAGTAATTTGCCTCATTTAATGTCTCATGCATGGGTGAACTACATATCGTCAGCAATTTATGCACTACTTGAAGTCGTCGCCATAAAAAAGAATCATATGCCTTACTTAAGTGTCTCCTCCAACAAAATCATATAAACAAATCATGGGTTTGTTGTAACAGATGTGTCAAACATGAATCATTGATAAAAATAAATAACACTTCCCCACTGATTGCGATAAGATTGAATTCCTTGTAAAGTCAATGTGCTGCAGTTTGCATCTCTTGCCTTAACAAATATTTATTAAGCGATGATATTTAGTTTCAAAGCTTCTAATTTAATATCAGTATTGCATCGATTCGATTTTTTCATAACTCTTAATGGAAAAAGAACATAGTGAAAGCCATTGGTGATGTATTTTTTTTTTATTTTACACCATTAGCTGTGTCAAGGCATGCACTGTGATATGGGGTGACTAAAAAGTTGATCGGAATTTATGGTGATTTTCAAGAAATGAATATTTTATCGCGAATTTTAATAAAAGTGACTATAAGCAAATATTTTTTTCAAGGTAACAGGCCCACAAATTGCTTTATTCTCAAAGCAGCTTTTCCTTTTAAATATTATTACAGTAATTTTTCATTTTAACTTATTAATGATCACTTATATTTGATAGGCTGATCATAATGCCAACTTGTTATAAGTCCCGTGGAGTATTATCTACTTTGGAACTAACAATATTCTTCTATTCAGAAGGAGTTTTCGAATCAATGACAATCTATTGGATTACTGATATGATTACCGACATTATTCTCTTTGGAATGATATCCTTTATCTCTCACCGGTGAAGATTATCAAACCCAAAACAAAACAAGGCATGGTACGACTCGAGCTGCAAGGTCTTATAAGGCCAACCAAACAGAGGAAAACCGAAAAAATGAATTAGGAATGACTGCAACGCCTTTCTTAAGCGTGTGAAATTCCAATACGACCGAAAACTGAGACAAAAAATACTACAATGTCCCAAAGGTAGTAAAAGCTTTTAGTCGTTTGTCAAAAACATCAGAAATTATAGCTCATCCTCCATCCCAACGCTCATTCACAATGATATTGCAGTGCCAATCTGTTTGATGCACACTTTACGGCCAGTTCAACGCTTACAGATTGTGCTTTATCTCCACCTACACTTGAGTGCGTCGAATCCTCAGTGGGACGAATCTACTTTCGCAATCGTGTAGTAGCAAGAGTACTTAAAGATCTCAACATACATACATACATCCGCTGGTCCAGATAGTATATCTCCCCTTCTTCTGACGACGTGATCTTCCACTCTGGCAAAACCACTGCGTAAGCCTTTTCACCAGTCCTACTCTTTAGGACTCTTCCCGATCAGATGAAAAACAGCATTTGTCCAGCCCATCCCTAAAAAAGGCGATTCATCTTCTCTCTCCTCCTACAGACCCATTGCACTTACGTCCCTTCTTTCCAAGGTCATGGAAACGCTGATAAATGGTCAGCTTTCGTAGCAACAGGTGCACTGGTGGTTTGATGGCATGTCTTACGAGTGTAACCAAAGCGTACAGCAATCTGGCGAAAGCAAGATAGTTGCACGTGATACTTCTAAGGTATTTGACAGAGTTTGGCATCAGGCTCTTTTTTCAAAAATGCATGCATCGACGACTCTCTTCTTCAATGGATTGGAAACTACCTTTGGGAACGTTCAATTCGAGTTGTCTTGGATGGTTTCTAGTCATCAATATTCACAAAATAAATGCTGGTGTGCCCCAGGGCTCCGTTCTGTCTCCAACACTCTTTTTAATTGTCTGTTACTTCTAATCCAATAAATTCCTTTGCTGACGACAGTCCTCTCTGCTTTTCATATTCGTTCCCGGACTCGCGTCCCTGCTCTTCGGCTGTAGAACGGTAACGGCAGCGTATGTTAAGCTCATTAAATTCCTATTTTAACAGCATAACCAAGTGGGGAACTATCAACAGAGTGGAATTTAATGCTTCCAAAACACAATGCTGTCTGCTGTCGTTAAAGCGAAATTTAAACACCCAGCCATTACCCATGAATGGCACTTGCAATCGAAACTGTAAAACTTTCCATTCTCGGTATGTGTGTCATTAACAACTTACGTTGGAATGACCACATATTCGATGTCGCCAAAAATGCTGCGAAATGGTTTCTTCAAGCGATGGTAGAAATATTTCACCTCCGCCCAAAACTGGAGTACAATTTCCACATCTGGTCAGGTGCCCCTAAGACCTCTTTGCACTTGCTATATAGGATCTAAAATCGTGCATGCCCACCTTCGGTAGAACTCTGAAATATCGTGATTCTTGCCTAAGCCGTACAACTCGCTTATGGAATGCCCTGCCGATCTCTTTATTTCCAAGCCAGTATAACTTGTAAACATTTAAAACCAATGCACATCGGTATCTTTCTTTTTTCCCTCCCTAACTTTCTTTCGTCCGCGCTATGTGCAAACATCTTAAGGGTATATAAAATCCCTTGTGCGCGCCAATTATAAAAAAAAAAGTTCGTGACTGATCTTCACACGTGGCGGAAACTTTGCTATTGTATATGACCCAAATCTTTGTTTTATGGACTTGTTGTATACCAGTGGATAAGTCGTGGCATCAGAACCAGAAGTCATTTTATCACTAGACCCCGTTGAGTTAAGTCGAATTGTGCGTGAAAAAAAAATTCTAAAATGGAGAACGAAAATGCTGTAGGGGTTTAGAAACGGAGTGAATGTTGGAACTGCAACAAAAAACATTCAGAACCGAATCGTTCTCCTGCTCTAAGGACAGTTAAAAAGTGGTTTGATTTTGCAAGGGTGGTATGACCTCGGACGATCAACCCCGTTCTGGACGGCCTTCCGCGAATGATGATGACATTGTGCGAGCCTTAGTGAACAATAACCCGAAGATTTTAATTGAGGAGATTGCTGAAAGGTTTAATATTGACCATTCGTCAGCACTTCGCCATTTAAAGAGACTTGAATTCACTTCCAAGCTCGACACGTGGGTGTAGCATTGTTTGACGAAAAAAAAATAAACTGGACCGCGTCTCCGGGGCCATATCTCTGCTTAGACGCCATGAAAACGAATCTTTTTGGGATCGACTCGTAACAGATGATGAGAAGTGGATTCTGTACAAAAACGTGCAACGAAAAAGGAGCTGGAAAGAAGTAAAGGTGCAGAACCCGTGGCAAAAGCTGGCTTGCACCAATGAATTCCAGGGATATAATTTTTTTCGAGCAAAACAATCACTCCGAATAAATACTGTGAGAAACTCTCTAAGCTTAGTGAAAAGGTTCAAGAAAATGTTCTGGTTTTGGCTAATCGAAAAGGCGTCATGTTCCATCATGATAACGCCAGCCCTCATGTCGCCCGAAAAATGATGCGTTGTTAAAATGGGAATTCCTTCAGCACCCACCGTATTCCCCACACCTTGCTTCTTCAGATTTTCATATGTTTCAGTCCCTTCAGGACGGTTTGAATGGAAAAAATCTGGTTCCGCCGTAGCTGTCGCAAACTACCTTACGACTTGTTTGAAGGAAAACCACGCAGTTTTTATGAAAACGGAATTCGCATGCTGGTAAAACGTTGGGAGACTGTTGTAGAAAACAACAGGGATTATATAATTGATTAATAAAATTGTTTTCTTTAAAGTGTAATCTCTTGTGTTTCAAAATGAAATGAAATGTAAGTATCTTCTTGACTTTAAATGAGCGCGTCTAAGAGGGAATGTTTTCGTTAATACTTATAAAAAACACGAAAAAAAAAATTCAACTCTTCGTGTCGTTCTGTTAGCAAAAAGAAAAAAAATTGGTACCTCTTTAAACGATTGCATGCCACGAATTTCTTTTTGGCACGACACAATATTATTGTTCCGGCGGAATATAGATTCAAAGATCTTTGTTAAAAGCTACGTGCAATGACAAAAGTCTATAAGTCTAAAGTCTATAATACACTAACAAGTCAAAAACTACAGTGTGCGGTTACAATTTAGACACTAATACTTACTTCGGTAAGTAAGACACTCTCTTCAATTCAGCGCACACTGTTTTCAGCTGTCTGGACTAAGCACTCTTTCATCTGCGACGCGACGGCTTGATCGTTAAAACGGCGGTTCGATCTTCTTTGTCGTCTTGAATCTGTGATTCGTAGATCTCCTTTGCTGGAGCATTATTGTCCATTCGCTGGATATGGACAAGCCATATCTCCTCTGCTTTCCAGGAGGACAGCCAGCACATATAGCAGAACTGGCAGCATAAATGATTTGTAGAGCAAGTACTTCGTCTTCTGAGTTACGAGTTTTCGCAAAATAATGACATTTTGTGCTAGGCCATGGACAGATGCTTCTTTGTTTGTTGGCAATATGTAACTGGTTTTGCCCTCATTTATTTCAAGGACAAATCGTTTCGCCTTTGACACTGCATCTCCTAGTTCGAAGACACTGTTTACAAATTGCAAAGTGTTTCCCACCATCACGCGGCTCATTTGAATCAAATTTCGGTCATCACCTTATAGAGCTCAAAACGATGAATGCTATCATATGCGGCGTTGAAGAGGTGAAGAGGTCTCGAAGGAAAATTCATTGGTCTTTACCAGAATTTACTTTAGTGGGAAAATTTGGTGAATGGTCGGAAGCACTATGATACGTGCCGATTTTTGTGTTTCAGAAGGGTCTGAGACGTTTGCACAATACGTCGGATAGGATGTTATGGGCGTCGCTAAGCAGCGATACGCCTTGATAGCTCTTACAAGGCATAGGTTAGGCTTTCTTGAAGATCGGGCGTATAGAGTTTAAAGTCCAGTGATCGAGCATGCTTTTATTCACCCATACCTGATTGATGATTTGACACTTGCACACTACCAGAATCAGTGGCCTTATTGTTTTCCAGTTTGTTGATAGCTGAATCAAACTCCTGTATACTGGGAGTGGGGAACGCTTGTTCATTGACTGGAAGTGGGATTCTTCCCTGCCCTATCACTCTTTCTACCTAGTTGCTTAAACACATATACTTTGCACTGCGCTTTGGTCGCTGGTTTTCACTCACTGTTGCGGGGAGTATGCGTTCCGTTTTTGAAGCTGTCAGTTGCTTAGCTTTCCTGAAAAACAGTCGCCTATTGTTCCTACCGCGGTACTCTTCAATTATCATAGATTATATATTAATGTGGGATAGTCAATTAATGAACTATTACTTCGTATATGTTTTGGCTCCATATTATGAAAAGTGCAATTAAAGAACGAATTGTCAATCGGGAAAAAATATAAGCGGTCTTCTGATTTCTAGAGAAGGTTATATAGCTATCGAACATTCTTGTTCTCTAAATAAATTACCAACAATTTTATATATCGGTGTTCGGGTGAATAACTTAAGGACGGTTAAGAGTTTCCTTAGATGCACCGTTTGGTATTTATATTAGTAGTATAATCGAAATGTCGTCTGGTCCCTGTTAAAAATCGACCTCATTCGTATTCATTTACTTAGCAGTATAATGGAATACTTATGTATCATCTGCTGAATGAGGTTAATACGATTTGAATCAGTGAATGTAAATATGTATCATTACTTCGTCTTTGTATTAATTTCAAGTCATGAATATGTATTATCATCGAAAGCAAATATAAACAAGACCCTACGACAGTAAAATGTTCTTTCAACAACGCTTTATGCCAGTTTTGACAAAGGTTTTCCACATGTATGTGGTCATAGTTTTCAACTCAATGTGTTATATGTTAGATATCTGAAGGCCCTTCTGAGGCCTAACCCTTTAAAATTGAAATTGTATTTGATACAATTTTTTAGTCTGTAGGGTTAAAGACTAATGATAGGGTATGTAGAGGCTAAACCTAAGCCAGTTCTCCCGCCTTTCTATTCATTGTAGCGTGTTTCAAAAATTGATTGCTATGAAACATGTCTTATATTCGCTAAAGGAAAACGAGACATTATCTGCATCTTTCCGTATAACAATAGACGGCCAATTATATTTTAGAGAGATGGCGGAATAACTCAACATTCATCTTTGTTGACTGCCGGGGATACGAATATTGCAGCGAATTGTAAAGCCTAAACAGCTCGTCAACATAAAGCTACGCTAATTATTCTATTAAATTTTAAGCCTTATATGATTGTTTCAATATGTCTGATTTGGTCAAAGCTGCATTTGAAACGGTCTAACAGTTTTATTTCTCTCTCAATAGATGGCATATTAGCTCTACAATATAAGTCATCCATGAGCATTGTTTCATAGGTAAGCAAGGCTTGAAACTGAAACTGTTAAGATTGCATAGACGAGAAGATTGATTCCTTTGGTAGTGGGTCGTTTGACATTTCTGGATAATAATTAAGGTGCAATTTATTTATTTACTTTTTTTGTCATTAAAATTTTCAAGTAGACGTCATACTGCCCGAGCTTTAAATTTGCCACCAGATAACTAAGTTTACTTCTACAATTTAGCATAAAAACCCATAAGAATACTACTGAAATGTTGCCTCATTTCTCTTAGTGAATAAAATACTACTTATTAGTTACCGGCCCACGTTCCAGTGAAGAATCCCTGCATGACACACGTTCCATATCCTTGGGCCTTATGTATTCATGTATGTTGCTACCAATACGCTAGTCTAATGGCATTGGCGATAATTCGGTCTTTAAAATTGAAGTCCAAATTTTTCTGATCATCTAGAACCTGAAAATTCGAAGACTTTAGGGCTAGAAGTGTCCGAGTCGCCATGTTTAGGTTGCTTATATAAATATTGGTCCTCATAAATAAGACCGACCAAATATCTGACAAATTACTCGGTATCTTTTGCTTATCGTTCAGCACTCGGCTCCATGTTACGGAACTGATTAAATAAACGTTCTATAGAGCAAAACTTCCGATCTGTTCCAAACTGTTTTCCTTTCAAAAGCACGTATGAATCAACCAATTGCCAAGGTGACTGTTCGCCTCATCTCTGTTTGTGAACAAACAATTCCGTGTTTGCCGACAGCATGTGTATGTACCGTTTTTTTTGACCTCATTAACTTGAAGCCCAACATATTTGACTTTTCTTTATTACCGTGTTTACTTCGACAATAAATCACTGAGAATGAACGATAATATTTAAATACATGATCTGATAAACACTGCTCTTCATAGAATGTCTTACGTGTTGAAATTTTTTTTTTTATAATTAGCGCGCGCTTAAGGAGTATTAGTACCCTTAAAATGCTTGCGCACAGCGCTGGCGAAGGAGACGTAGAGCGGAAGAAAAGAGAAGTACCGATGTAAATTGGTCTTAAATGTTTGCAAGTTACAATGACTAGGCGGAGCAATCCATAAGCGAGTTGTACGACTTAGGAAAGAATCACGATATTTTATAGTATGTGCGAAAGTGGGCTTGAGAGTATACTGATGAGCATTCATAGCGAGACGGGTGTTACGGTTAAAAGTTTGAAGGGGCAGAATTCTACTGGCAATTTCGGTGGAGCACTGGTGGTGAAAATAGCGATGTTCAAGCGTGTCAATTGACTGTGCAATATTATCGTCATCTATGTGTTTTATCACACGGCTTTGGAGCTTATCTAGCAGGTTCAATTAGGTCTTGGGGGCCCCTGCATTGTACTCCAATTTTGGGCGGATAAATGCCTTATATATTGAGTCCAGATCAAAGAGGGAGAAGTATTTCCTACATCGTTTGAGGAAACCTAAACTTTTCGCAGCATTTTTGGAGACATCGAATACCTATATGGTAATTCCATCGTATGTTGTCATTGACACATACCGGGAATGGGAAGTTTTTTGGTTTTTACGATGTAAGTCCCATCCATGGATAATGGCTGGGTATTTCGCTTTAACAACAGTAGAGAGCATTGTGTTTTGGAAGCATTAAATTCCACTCTGTTGATAGTTCCCCAAATGGCTGTTAATATAAGAATTTAATGAGCTGCCCTTCCCGTTCTACAGCCGAAAAACTGGGACGGGAGTATGGGAACGAATATAAAAAGCAGAGAGTACTGTCACCAGCAAAGGAATGTACTGAATTAGAAGTAGCAGACAAGAGATCATTGGGTCCGGTTTGGGGCTTCTGTACAACAAATAATAGTGGATAGTTTGCTTACAGAAAGGGATGAAAATTAATTCCGGATTGGAACAGGAATTTCATTGTGGTGGTTAGCTGCATCACTACGCACGTAAATGGCGAAACCGCTGTGAGAGAAGAATAATGACACTAGTTCGTGGCCAGGTATCTTCGTGTACCTGTATTTCACTAAGTTGCAAAACAGCTGGCCTGTATTTATAGACGTGGACGTACGCAGTAAAAGTGATTAGCTTTTAGCCTGCTATGCCCACTGTAAATTTACGAGTCATTACAAAGACAAATAAACTATTTGGTCCACGTGAATTTCTCTAGAATCACTGCGAAGTTTCAATTGAGGTGCAGAAGATAATAAGATTTGTTGTCATTTAACTAAGGTTTATAAAATATTTGGTATGACAAAAGAAGAATGGATCAGTGTTGTTCGACGAGAGAGTTTTACTCTTTACTTTTTTCGATTTTTTTAAATTTTTTTAAAATTTTTAAGGTGCAACATATTGAGGAATGATGTAACATTAATAATTCTTCAAAAATTTCATATTTGTCTATTGTAAAGATTAAATATATTTCCTTATACCAACGTTAAAACATTTCCATATATAGTATTGTGATTGAAATAATCTCATTGCCATCATCACCCAATGAACCCGACTAATTATCATTATTACTTTGCACACCATTTAGTCACATTAACTCAGCATAATGTGAATAAAATTGTAACAATCATAATTTATTACACAAAATATAATTCAGTCGTAAATTGCTTTCATACTTCTTTATAAAAAGAAAAAAGAAAACCAGGTTTTATGCCCCTTTATGAGTCGCGTTTTCATGCCTTACAGTCTGTGCTCTATTCGCATTTGATAGCTTTTCTATTCGGGAAGTGGCATAATCAAAATAATTGTGCTAACTGAACGAACCCACAGACGACAAACTCCAGACTCATAGTTGTGCTCCGCATTTCACGATAAATTCCCCATTTGAACTAAGCGGCAGGCAGGCAACGTTCTCAGTTTAAAGCGGCGATTTAAACTCGCCTGACCAGTATTACCTAGATCCGTTCTCGTTTGCCATTCCGCCATTCTTTTTTGCTCTTTTGTTTTATTTTTATTTTTTATCTTCAACTGGGCGAACGTACTTAGTGTTAGCTCAAACGCATGATATGAGTAGTCTGCGCCGCCCTACGTTTATTATCACATTTATCTGCGTCGATATTGAAAAAAATTAAATCGAGCCGCTTTCGATACAAAATAATAAAAAAAAAAATTCTGATAAATAGTATCGTACATAACGTCACTAATCTATGTACAATCGAACGTTATAAGGCGTCAGTTTGTGTTTGCCAACTGATAAAGGGTATCATTAACATTCCAATTTCGAACGATTTGTCACCTGCTCTACAACCCAACCAAACTGTAAGCGCAAGTGGGCGATAAAACATTTTTTTTTTTCGTTCTGTATTAGTCTCTGCGTTGGGTTTCGGTGGGAAGAAGCCCCCAAACGCAATATCTCTCTCTCTCGAAATGAACTTTGAAAATATCTCTTCGTATATTTGTTGGTAACGTATCTTGCAGTGGCGATGCGGGAATTAAATTTTGTGACACGTCGTCTAATGATTGTTGTTTTTTTTTTCTTGCAGTAACTCAACGAATAAGAAGAATGTGACTGCACCGTCGGAAGCTGATAGCTTAACCGATAAAGAGAATCAAAAGCAGCAGGTAGGAGATACAGACAAGAAGATCAGCAACAGCAACAGCAACCACAGTGGCAACATTAATGCAAAAGTCACCAACAGCGGCAGCTGTAATGATCAGAATAAATCTAGTCAGGTGAGTAAGTGTACACATATGTATATAAGAACAATCAGATAACCAGTCTTTCTCTCTCTCTTGGCTCTTCAATCGAAAGAAAATTAAAGAAATTGTGCTTTGTGATCAACCGGGGGAAAGGTGTGTGTGATTGTTAGTTTATTTAACTAATTTACATATTCAGATTTAGATAATTTTTTACTCCCAGTGTGTCAGAATGATTAAGTGACGATTTAAATGTGTATCGGTATAAAGTTCGCTATGTCACGCTCCGTGATCTATTGATCTGAATCAAAAAGAATTTGAAAATAATAGGCTACATAAAGTTGCTAAAAAAAGACAAACATAAACAGGCTCTTTGAATAATGCACAGTCTGTCTGGAAAGTGTACGTGGAGTAGAGCGAAAAATAATTTAATCGATCGTAAAGTCCGTGAAAAATATATAAATTACTTAATGTGTAATCGTATATGTTTTGTTTGTTTGTTTGTTTCTTTGTTTTGTGATAAACATATGCATTTAATCAGGGTTTATTGGATATTATTCATGACTTACTTTATCACTCACCTTATGACTAGAAGCTAAAAATAAAAATTATTTGTTCAGGCACTGATAGCAAACCTACATAAAAAATTGCAAAAATGTTGATTCGTTGAGAGTTCTTAAGAAAATTGAATTGTTCAAGAAAATGATACGTTTAGATTGAGAACTTATCACTATTTATTTACCGGCTTACTAAACGGTCTGCCATCTAACGTTTTTTTTTTCAACTAGTGCTTATTTCGTGAATGGTAACACTTAGCTCATGTCTGATTTGACAGATAATTAGCTTTATGCATTATGGTTAATAATGGAAAATAATTTCATTCAAATGGCTGCCTCGGCTGGCCATGCAGAAGCCTACACGATCGGTCCAATTTTTAAGCACATTATCGATTGTGTGCAGCTGTATTTCACCAATGGCTTCACGAATATTGTCTTTTAAAGCGTCAATTGTCTCTGGCTGGTCGGCGTAACACTTATCTTTTACGGCACCCCACAAATAATAGTCCAACGGTGTCAAATCGCAGCTCCGAGGTGGCCAAACGACATCAGCTCTGCGGCTGATAATGCGATCTTCAAAAACAGGGCGCAAAACATCGAGTGTAGCTTCGGCTGTGTGGCGCCGTCCTGTTGAAATCAAATGTTGCCAATATCCTCCTCTTCAATTTTTGTGAACAAAAATTCGTTCAACATGGCCCGATAACGATCGCCATTGACTGTAACGCCCACTCCTTGCTCATTTTCGAAGAAAAATGGCCCAATTATGCCTCTGGACCAAAATCCGCACCAAACAGTGACTCGTTTTGGGTGTATCGGCTTTTCAATGTATGCGTGCGGGTTTTCTGTGCCCCAAATGCGACAATTTTGCTTGTTTACATACCCGCCAAGATCAAAATGAGCTTCATCTGAAAAGATGATTTTTTTTTGGCAAAATCGGCATCTTCTCTAAGTCGATCGCAGGCCCACTTAGCGAAGCGAAAACGCATTGGATGGTCAGTTGGCTTCAACTCCTGAACCAATTGGACTTTGTATGGCGTCATACCAAGGTCTTTATGCAAAATTCGTCTCAATGATGTCTCCGAAATGTTCAATTGTTGAGAACGACGGTGAATTGATGTTGATGGCGCTTCACGCACACTTTCTGCCACAGCAGCAATATTCTCAGGTGTACGCACTGTTTTTGGCTTTTCACGCTTTGGTTTATCGAAGTGGATGCCAGTTTCTTTCACTTTTTTCACAAGACAACGAACATACGGAGCTGACGGTGCTTCTCTTCTTCCAAAATCCGTACGCAATTTTCGCACACATTCAAATGAACGGGAGCGTTGATAGAACACGATATTGCATAGTCTCTCTAGACTTTTGTTGGCAAAGTTGTGGATCAGGTAAACGATGCATGAATTTCATTCATCAAGATGTTTTCTCCCGACATACTCTTGGGAATTTGTTGATATGTCCTTAATAGTGAGATTCTTACTTTGTGGTAAAGATCATTGAATTGTGATGTCAATTTTCGTTTTCTTGGTTTTCGAACTACCTACCAGTTGTTTATATGTGTATAAATTGGCAGAATTCACATCGTTGGATCGTTGAGCAATGCTGAATAAGCTGGTACCCGGTTACGTAGTTGATTAATATACCTTATTCAATTTTTGTTTGTGTTATTTAAAGTGTTGTTTTTTCTGAAATGTTTTAAAGCTAATAATGGATCTAGAGACATTCATCTCAAACAAGACGCAACCAGCTGAAGAAATAAATCAAAATATCAACTGAATCAACATCTAAATATTTAAATTCTTTGTTCGGAATGTGCATATGTGTGTATTTTCTTAAACCATTTTTTCACAAGCTAATTGTCGACAAGAGAGCACATTTGTCATAATGAAATAATAAAACCACTTAATAGATGCTTTCCAGTTTAAAAATGTCAACGGCATTTACGTCTTTGAATATGTATCTAAATGATTTGCCTCTTTGGCAAAAGAATTTGCTTTTGGATTCCATCCAAATCACGTAGATTCCCACGGTTAATCGTTGAATTGTCCTTGAATCACAATATTATATCTAGTATGAATGTGAATATGTGTTTAGTTTATTGCATTAGTTTTTTAAAAGTCAGAAAGAAAAATGCTTTGAATTGTTTTGAACCAAATGTATGCAGCGCATGATTGACATTTAAATAATAACTTGCCAGCTTTAAGGAATTGGCGTAGGTGACTTCAGTTTTTAAGATAAACAACCGATTAGTCTCGAAACGATATAAGGAAGTCAGGCCAAATCCAAAGTGGTAGTATGTCTATCAAATTCAGAGGTTATTCATCATGTTGTACTTTTTAAAATAAACTCAATACTCGTAGTAATTTGGAAAAAAATAATAGGATCAGCATTGATAGTTCTCTTCAAAAATATTATGGGGGTATTCACGCTTTGGTGTGTCTGATCTTATATCGTAAAAGTGTAAAAGTGTATCATTTTCCTACAATACAACAACAAAATGCCCTGGCTGTCATTTTGCTACACTCTTACACTTTAGCAATGGTCTAACCCTATTTTTATGAAGAGTGTAAAATTGTAGCATTGAATTGAGAACATATTTTTGACAGATGGTTGTTGTTGCTTCGTTCTCTCAATTCATAAAATCTCTTTAAATGAAAAGGATTGGCAGAAATATGGACGAGGAAAATGTGGTCGTAAATAAAAAGCATTTGATTTTTGTTCTATAAATTAACAATTATTTTACATGTAAACAAAAATCAGCTAATTTTGACTTAAGACTCAATGTTACTGTAAATACGCTTTTACACTTTTACAAGGCCAGCTACAACGAAGCGTGAATACCCCTTATGTGATTACGTCCTGTCCTGAACATAGGCGGTTTTTGGGAAACCTTCGTTAACTATTACAAGTTTTTTCTCCCACTTGGTGACGTAATGGGGTGAAAGATATACATATCGGGCACACATTGGCCCTTTTGACGAAATTTTCAATGACATTTTGACATAGTGTCATCCCAATTCCATCATTGTGGATTTGCCTAATTTCTATGCGTTGTGCGTCCGTGTACTTATCCACGACTAAACCTTAATGCTCACACATGACAGCTGTCAAACAACAACGCTGTACGACCGACACAAAAAAAATGGCGCAAAATTCGAAATAGCCGGTCTTAATGGGACACCCTTTATTACTTTAGCAGAGAGCTTCGATCAGTTCAGTTATCAGCATTCTTTAAGATTTCCTCTTGCGAAACGATTCAAACCAGGATTATTCCATGTATAATACTTAGGGTTCACCATGAGTATTTTAAAATAAACTTAATCAAGTTTCGGTGATTTGTTTTATTTCCATTATAAGTTAAATTCAAGGTAGAAATTGTATGTGACTTTTGTATCAGATGGCACATGCACATGTATGAAGTTGTTCGCGCTATTGAGAGTTGTGCCAAATCAGAGCACATGAACTTCGTTTTAATTTTCATTTACCATTTACGATACGCTTTGCAACTATGACTATACTCGTACTCGTATAAGCAAAATGTATCTTGCTTTTCCCGCGTAATACATATTATCACTAAAAATTAGGGATCACAACTTCAATGCAACTTCATTCTTGTGATTTATAAGAGAAGAGTTTGCCTAGTATTAGATGTCTGGCACAGACTTCAACCAGAAAGAAACAAAAAAATAAAACAAGGTTGCCTTTTCTGCAGGGCTTCGAAACTGCTTTAGCAATGCATGTTTTAGGAAATACCCAGCAAAGAAGCTTGTGTAACGGTTCTGTACAGCTCTATTGAGTCCAATCACGCCTCGATGGGATATATATTAAAAAGCCTCTGCTGCATAAGGATCATATTTTCTTCGAAAAAAATTAGGGAACAGTTACTTTAACATCGTGTATATTGTGTGAGGGCCATGAACATTTGCCAGCGCTTATATTGGGCCCTATTACTGCGCTTTTAGGCTGTAACTCCACACGACGATGGAGAACGTTCGCTGCTGAATAAAGCTAGGAAACAATAGACATTTCATTTCAGGGTTTATATTTACAAGGTGATACGCTGTCATGTAATTTATTTAACATCATACATACATCACACCAAGACCAGAGCAGAATTTTCAAAAAGTCTCAACCATTTGCATACGCTGATTACATATTATTGAAAGAGTAGCAAGCTGTCAGTGGTGCTTTGCAAGTATTGAATCAGAAGCGGCAAGAACGAATTTAGTTGTGAATAAGGGCAAAATCAAGTATATAATGTTAACATGGAAGAATGCACAACACCGACGAATCGAATCTGTAAGTTTGAAGTACAATATTAAGGGATTTTGTTCGTTTTTAACTCTGATACCAACACCTCAACGATCTGGTCAGAAAAGTACGCGTCAATCGCTTAAAATGGTTAGCTGAAGTAGAGTAAATGGAGATCAAAGTACCCAAAGTGCCTGCAATTCCTAACCGGAGGACAGACATTTAAAGAAGAAGAAGCGCTGACTAAGATAATCAGAGGTGTTTATTAATTAAGGCCTAAAGCTACATAAAATACATTGCTTCATTGAACAACAAATGAATTTTATTTACTCGTACATACATACTTTTAGTGAAACGGCAATATAATATAAAATATTTAATCTGGAGGTGGGTTTTAATGGAAGTTAGATTTATTAATGAACTAAATGTTTGTAAACAAATTAGATAGAGATTATAGTATATTTGTATCGTGTTTGGTGTCTCTCCATTCTCGGTTATCACCCCAGATATTGGTTCGTATGCGCTAGTCTGGACTTTTCCATTTCTTTCTGCCACAAGAGGTATAGAAAGCCCAGAATAAGGATATAGAAAATTAAGTTGCGAAAGAACAATGGACAGCAATTTAAACTAATTACCTATTTTCTCTAGCGCAGTTAAAGCAAACTTCCAAAGCAAAAACAGAAGTTTTGAAGCTATTACTTCCTGAAAACAATTTAAAAAAAGGTGCTTAAATTTTGTCAGTAAATGATGATAAAGTCTCATCACTCGTTGAAAGTGATTCTTTTTGGAACGAGTAGCTTAAGGAAAATTCAATACTTCCAATTTGTTTTTTGCTGTTCAAGTGTAACAAAGTGTAGATTTGGTTACAACAATAAATTTAATTAGTTTTTTATTTTATTTAATTTTTCTTATGTGTAATTTGAAGTCAAAGTTTAAGGCAGTAGGTCGAATGCTGACACATTCTCACATTATTTTAATTTTTCCACACAGCAAGAATATGCACGAATACGATGAATGCTTCAGTTTAAAGTATGATATGTATGATACTTGTAAGGCGTACTTTGAACTTTTTTTATTTATGTGATGTTATATAGTCTATTAAGAGCAGACAACCATGTTAGTGATCCATAATTGAGGCTAAAACGAAATGCTGCAAAGTTTATGAAACCATACTTGGTTGCACTTTTCACCTTTTTCCAAAAGTTCAGCTACACGTGATAGAAAGCTTCACATGCCTTCTGTGTCCATTGTTCAATACAAAGTCCATCTTAAAGTAAACAGGACAAAAAGAACAAATACTTCCTTTACAACACCATGTTTACTGGTGATGGAAGGCGCCCGGCGAGCCGAAACCCAAAAAATCTCGTTTGAAGAAGTCAAAAGTGAAGACAATGTTGACTTTCTTTTACGATTCCAAGGGTATTGTCCACAAAGGGTTCGTTCCACCGGGCCAAACAACAAATCACGATTCTATCTTGCTGTTTTGAAGCGCCTGGTGCATTGTATTTGGTCAGAGTATTGCGCATAGTTGGCGTTTGTTGCACGATTATGCATCATCTCTTGGATCGACACTTGTAACCGATTTTTTGACTAAAAATCGCGTTTTAACTGTCAACCACTTGCCGTATTCGCCTGAATGATCTAAAACATTTATTTGACATGCTTTTAGATCGTGCAAATCGCTGTATTGAGTCGGAAGGGGACTATTTTGAATAAAATGAATCAGTTTTTCAAAAAAAAACTTTTTGTTGTCCTGTTTACTTTGGAACGCACCTTGCATTTAACTTTTGTTAAGGTTTGAGAAGTTGACGCCAATGTATCTGCAGCTGGAGGATAGTGATATTAGTTTTTTTTTTTTTTTTTTTTTTTTTAACCTGTTTAAATAGTGGAAATTTACAATATTCTTGAAATAAAAACTAAGCAAAAACAAGCGAAATACTTACGCACTATCATAATAACGAAGTACAAAACCGCATTAGAAGTGGTACGCAGTACATTAAATCTTTATGTGTTAAGCTAGCTACAGCTCTGTGTTAAATAAATTGAAGAAACATTTTGTTCAAATATGGACCTTGTTATTTTAAGAAACAAAAAATTTGGAAAAAAAATTTATTTTGCGTATTTAATTTTTTTTACTTAAAATTACCTACGATACTAAAAAAAAAAAAAAAACTAATACTAGACTAACCTAAGCGTCAGCTTCAGCCCAATCAAGCCACCAGTATTTATCCCGATTTGATCTACATGTATCGAGAGTATCCCTTTCAGGAACGCTCATGCAGTATCTCCAAACATTAGCCCCATCACCCGAGTGTACCGGCACATGTAGGATTCTTTTGTCTGTGGCCCTTCTAGCAGCATGATATATAATCGGAACATTACTAGCATCAGATAGATAGCCATGTGCATCTAGATACAAGAACGCCTCAGTTGGTATATATCCACTCGACAATGTGTTTCTGAAGTAACCAGGGTTAGGATAAAACAAGCCCGATATGAACTCGTTCTCAACAACCTTCACTGAGGGCGCGAAATGATTTATGACAAGGTCCAGAATAACATTGTATATCCTGGACAAACCGGAAGCATCCAATATTGTCTTGTTGCTGACATAATGCCGAAAATCGGAATGAGCGCTTCTGTACATTCATAAACAAGCTCGAAGACATTTTCTTTCGAAAGCTCGATATTTCTCCATGTAAGAAGGATTTATGTTCCACCATACAGGACTCGCGTAAGTCAATATTGGACGCACAAACGCTTGATAGCAAATGACCTTCACATCGGATCTCAGATGATTCGAGTAAAAAAGGCTTTTAAGTGACATAAATGCCGCTCTCGCTTTTTTGAGCTGTTGGTTTATGTGTTCATTGTAATATAAAAATTTATCCAGATGGACACCTAGATACTTCACAACAGTCTTTGACTCGATGCGGAGCCCATCCGAGGATTTTATTACCAGGTTTCGCCAATTGCGTCTAAAGTCTGTATTACCCTGGCCTACTGGGGTGCGGAACAGTATGGTTTCGATTTTTTTAGCTAAACCGCTCCTCTCCGCACTCCCCTGATTTGGCACCGTCCGACTTTTACCTTTTCGGGAAAATGCATTTTCCGATTAAAGGAAAGCGTTTTGTAGACGTAGGAGCCCTGGTATAGATGGAATATTAAGCGGAAGCATCGGCGTTTGCAGTAACATTTTCTATTAACATTTCCGTCGTTGCTTCTAGATGAATATGCGGAGATGAATATGTTTCGTCATAATTGTAGTGAGTGGCTTTATCTCTAAATCTAACAGCCTTTGTCGATTCGTCATTTTTGCCAACCTTATGGATCCAAATTGCATACATTAATGAAGTAGGAATGCTTATTTTGTATGCAAAAACAAACGACAGGAAAGGATGGGCGGTAGAAGTAAACACCATAAAACCAATCTTTAGATAAACGATTGAATTCTATGGAATTTATTAAGTGATTCATATGCATCACGTACTTATTCTCTCAAAAAAAAAAGATTTTTTTATTATTTTCGTTTTAGCAAAAAAAAAAAAACAAAAGTGACCTATGACATATGTTTGCTGCAAGTACCAACTTAATTCAGTATCATTGGCAATTGCTTGGAAAAACTCTTTGCCCACATCTTGTTTTTTCTTTTGCCAAAGCCAGCTGTTCTATGTATGTTCCTTCAGCATTGATACCGCGAAGCAACTTATAGGCCCGTCGTTAAAAGAGTCTGTGGTCGTTTATCACCTCCGCTCGGTATGGAATGTGATATTTTCGATAGAAAACAATTCATAAGAAATTTGCCCAGCTTAACTTGAATCAGTAAAAGTAAAAAAAATCACTATGATTCCCATGACGTCTGAGATTTCCTTAGATTTCCCACCGGTAAGGGGTATGGCTAATTTGTTATTCTATTAAGCTACGTAGCGCTCACTCATCCGTTGGCGTATTATTTTCTTTATATATTTTATTTCTATTCTCCTGTCTCTGCTAACGCGCTGTGCTTTTTATTTCACACAGAAAATATAGAAAAATTGCTTTTATAAGTTTCTATAGAAATCATAATGTGTCTTATAGTTAGTCACGAGGCGGCTCCTTAGCTGGATGAGCCTCCCGCGCGCGCACATTGCTTCTTTTAATGCGTTCATAGAAAATTTTATCGAAATAGAAATTGTGGGATTTTTTTTTGTATTCTTGGCTTTTCGTAATTTTGTTTTTTTTTTTTATTACTAAAAACTTTGATAAATTCCACTGGTGGTTGATAAATTTGACTGTATCTCAGGCTGACATTCTCCCGATCATGCTTGCGATTGAGTTGCATTTTTAAAAATAATTTCTTAAATTTATTTTCGCTTCAAGAGTGTGGTGAATTTGAACTAAATTTTGTTTTCTATCCGGACTAATCTATTCTCGATATAATCCTGCATTTTTATTTCTAAAATTAATATTGACATATAAAAATAACGTCGGTTGGTGTGTTATTTTGTTGGGGAAAAAATTAGATAGATTTTTCTTAGCCGAAAAGATGTCAGTTTGGATGACTTACGTGAAAAGGCGACAACCTTCGCAGTCGCGAGTGAAAGTTGAATACTCGTATTATCTAGTGAGTTGAATCTAAATGTATTCCCTTAATCTAAAGAAAAGATATAATCTACTTTGTGTGAAAACATTCATTAACATTAGCTGATGTTAATTTGCAGTGGTGTTATTTTATATGAGGTGACGCAAGAATTGTTTTCAAGGCCATGCATTGCTATATCTCTGTGTCATCTGTTGAGATCATAATATGGCAAATTACAGCAAGTTACCATGTTGTTTAGTTCTACCTGTAGTTTATGTTTTGTTTGAGAATATATAAGTGATCTACTAGTTTATAACCGCCACTCTTCTTTTTACCATTGAGGACAGGTTACTAATCGCGAAGCACGATCGTTGCAAATAACTTTTTTTCTCAAAAGATCAGATCACATTTATGTAGAATTGAATGTTTACAAGGTATATACACAACAAAATATACCTTCCTCGCTGCATCTGTTTCTTGCATATACACTCATGCAGTAATATGCGCTCGGTTACGTAAAATGCGTGACTAACTATATATAATGACGCTTCAACAATTTCCAAATATGCCCAGTGAAGAGAGCATTGCAGAGTTTCAACATTGCACAATCTATCACAGCCGTGAATATGAATGCTTAATGTAAGGAATATCGAGGCAAGCCTATGTGACCAAGAGTAATTGGCTCCAGAGCACACCGCAATGACAATTCAACTCACCCTCACTTTGTGTCCTCATCAATAATGTAATATTTATGAAACTCAAAAAAGAGGGGCTAACGTTTTGTATATAGCCGATGTACAGGGTTTTTGCCACTTGTCAAATGATAAAAATGAAGCCATTATTAAAAATTGAACGATACATGCATCAATAACGCATTGAAATTGGTAAAATTCACTGCAAGAAACGGTGTATGAAGTTCGAAGTGATGCACCTTTTTGTTCAGCAATTGTAAACTTGGTTCGGAAATTTGAGCTATCTAGAGAAGTTAATGGTGTGAGGAACCGAAATCGTGCAGGTCGCCTAATTAGAACAGAGATCCTAAGTCGATTCAAGATTTGGCATATCACAAAATACACTCCACCGCATTTTGCTTAAAAACATGGGTCATATAGCCTACAAGGTGCAACTGCCGCATGAACTTAAGCCGGCCGGAACTTTACCGTTCTTAAGGCCTTATTAACAAGCAGAATTGCCGAATTTTAGCCCAAAGCAATCCAAGAATGATTGTCGATAAGCGTCTCTATCCGTGACGTGTTACTGTTTGGCTCGGCTTTTCGGAAGAAGGCAAAATAAGACCTTATTTCCTTTAAAAATGAAGCGGTTGTAGCTGCTATCGTAAATGGATTGCGTTATCGAACCATGATAAATAATTGTTTTTGCGCAAACTTGAAGGTATGGATGTGGACAATGTTTATGTTCATAGGACGGCGATACATGACACACAAGTTTGCAAAACCGTTGCTCTTTTGCGGGAAAGATTCCTGGCTGAGTCATTTCTTGAAATGGTGATCAAAATTAGGCGTCGAGATCATGCGATTTAACATCGTGCGACTTCTTTCTTTGAGGCCATGTCAAAAAAAGAGATCTAGGCCTGTATAAAAACTTTCGGGATTCTCCAAAACGATGAATATGGTGCATCGTAAGTGCACATGCCCCCCATAAAACCGCATTGATTTTTATCAATGAGTTTAACTTTATTACGCTGTTGAATGTCTAGAAACCGTTTATAAATTTTCCTTTGAAGGCAACATTAGATTCATCGAGAGGTGATTGTTACAATTTTTCGTATCGTCCTTGCGTTTATGCAGTGTAACAAAATAGCTCTTTTCCCACTGTAGGTATCCTTAAGATCTGTTATTTCTTTCTCATATGTATGCAGCAACAGAGGGAAAATTAACCGATTTCAAATCAAATCTCTGGACATAAGATCTCCGAAACCGAGGTTAGTAATGTCGTGTGATCTATTCAATTGTTGATTCTGTTACGTAAAAATTAATCAGTCACACAGAGCGTCCTTAAAGTAATATCTAGTCCATCAATGGTACGAGTATCTGATGAAAGTTTATTGAATTTGTCCAACCAACGGAAGGAAGGCGAATATAGGAGAATACAGAACCGTGGGATCTATAAGCTGATTTCTATATAAAAACAAAAAGATCGATCACATGATTAATAATGTTCCATTAAAGACCTATTAAATCTTTTCCCGATTTGAGAAGGAAAGCAAGATTGAACTACCAGTTAAAATTAAAAGATAAAATCATCACGGACGTGAAAGAGTTTTAAATAGACAACTGGAAGCTCAATACTTATAGCTAATAAAGGAAACAGCAATAAAATGACTAATTACATTGATGGCCCAATATTCCGGGTTGGAACAGAGATAAGACTTCACATTTACCATTTTTGTTCGTCTTGTGATATTATGCACAATGGGGGGACCTATGATTTTTTCCAACTCCGAAAGGCAGGAGAATGAGAGATTTTTCCACAGGACTTTACTTTCTCAGGTTTGCTATTGGCTGCCGAAGGGATGGTGATGCCAGGAAAATTACTTTTTCCGTTTTCCATTGTTGGACTTGTAATCGTATCTATAAATTTGTTTACGGGGTTTTTAGTATCTTAAACAGATACAAGTCTCTTAAACAGAAATTATTTGTTCTTCTTTTTTTCAATTGAAAAATTGTTGGTTTTTAATGTTTAATATTTGGATGCAATATCGGGTGGTCATAGGAGAGTAAATCGGTCTATACAACGCGAATAACAGTCATAACATTGACTAGCAAATCGTCAAGAGTGGCTAGGTGGCCTCAAATTAATTTCTACATATATGGGACGAAGGGCCATACTGCTGAAACTACATCTCGTCCATATAAATGTCATCCAAATTTTGGAAGAAATTTTACTTGAATATAATCTGGCTATGATTTTCATTGATCATAACTCCAAAAAATTCGGGTCAGACTTTCATTTACAGCGACTATGTTTTCTTCGGTGCGTGAAGTACAAGGTCGAACTGTGTGGATATTGTATGAGGTTGCACTGGCATACGTGGATGTTAATTTATCGACAGTTGCCGAAACGGACGATTATGCGTAGCAAATAATGAACGAACAGCATTTGCAACTATTGAGCGGTTAAACTTTGAAACTCTATTGGGAAGGATAATCCTTTTCCTTGTTTAGTCATGAAAATCACCCAGTTAAACAATAAGTTAAGTTATGGAGTCGTTTATGTGACATGACATGCATACGTATTTCTGCATGCAGGTACGTTGTGTTATTTTAAATTCATTATTAGTTCCTGTTATCACTATCACCGATAAACAAAATCTTGCTGACTCGGCCTTTCTGAGAATCACTTCCAAACTATAACCCACTTCAGACATGTAAGTGGTTTACGTACGTCTGCAATGCTACATCCACTTAAGGCCTTGACTCACTTTTCTTTAATAGTGTAAACAATCCCAACAAAACAGTCCGCTGATTATTCCCAAGTTTACCCACTCCATTCCAATTAACATCATAATTATTGCAAATGAATTCATAACCATGGACCCAGTTAATTGACTTAGAAATATATATATGTACATCAATAGAACGAATTTGGCTCATAGCCAAATGCCAGCGGAACAATTAATTATCTCGTAAATACGAGTGGTAGTGTTATACATTTGGAACATGTCTATTTTTTTATTTTACAATAAAATCTAATTTTAACTGGAATGCCATGACAATGCTACTCATATCTTTGAAATACGACTCTGTGATTCATCTTACGATCTATTTATGTGGAAAATACTCGCCGGGGAATTTATTGCAGGAGGTAGTGAGTGACGAATCACCATCATTCAATTACTATGTCATTTCTGGAGTCTGATATATACTCACGCACACACCTCGCTCACTCTCTTCCTGTATCTCTGACGATTTATTGTTTACCAACAAAAGAATTCTCATTCTATAGAACTTTATAAATAACCACAAATAAATGGTATTTTTAATTTTATTTTAGAATCGTCACTCACAGCCAGAATTGGAATCACAACGGTCACGACCCCTGTCAGAGGCCAATTCGGAGTTAAGTTGTGATCTGCTATCGGAGAATACCTATAAATCCAGCATAGAGCTATCATCATCATGTGGTGTTGGCGGTGGAGGCGGAGGAGGAGGTAACCGTCACTCAGAACAAAGTGACGATGGCAAACGCTCAAGTGTCAATTCAAATGATACAACAAGTAGTGACCGACTTATATCGGGCGCCAAAAGAACGCTGCCAAAGCATCAGAGGCCATTGACAAGATATCTGCCAATCTTTTCGCCGGACTTAGATTTGCGGTCACACATTGAATCGGCGGGTCACCAAATAACCCAGTGTCCGCATGTTTTCGTTGATTCGTACAGCTGTCGAGGGTAAGAATGTCTAGCAAATATAACACTTGTGAACTTGAGAAATAAATCTAATAATTTTTTGTTTCTTTTATTTTTGATTAGATATTTGCACAAATTAGGTGCCACATTCCATGGTTGGTCGAGGAGATGGTTTGTTTTAGATCGGCAGCGTACTGCGTTTATTTACTATTCGGATAAGTCTGAGAGGAAACCGCGTGGAGGAGCGTATTTCCCAGTGAGTATTCCAATAAAAAAGGCGATGAATGAATTCATTTGTTGTATTCCATAATAGAAGTGACGCAGATATTTTTTTCGCTTAATAATGGATACACAATTTCGATGGGATTTCGATAAGCGATTTTAGTTTTGCGAAATAATTTAGCTCACATATCTTGGAACGTAATGCAGCAGTTCAAAATATAAAATGATATCAGCGTGCACATTGAAAGCACGCGAATATACTCGTATGATGAAACTTCGTCTTGTATTATTAAACATTTTCTTTCCAATGCTTGAAAAATAATCCGAACAAGGATTCGAATTTCATTGTTAAAATCAATTCATCATCACTGGTGTACTTGTACTGCGAGTATCGATTTCTGTAGAATAACTTCTGTATACCGATTACAAGGCTTGAGACCTGGAATATCTACATACACATAAAACTCCTTAAATAATTCAAATTCATTCAAGTGATGTTATTTCTAACTTTCTTTTGGAAAATTTTGCCTTTAACCTCGTCGACATTCCACCACATCTCATTAATTTAAATGCTATGTCCAAATTGTTCACTGACAAATTTAAATGCTCCATTGGGATACCTCTTTTTTTTAAAAAAAGGTTATAAAACAGAACGATTTGCCTAATGTGTTTGAATTTAAACATTTTTGAAAAGGCATTTAGAAAAGGGTTTCGGAGTATCTTGAGAAAATCAATTATTTTGGTCCGAAGCAGTATGGATTCAGAATAGATCTTTCTCCTGAAGATATTCTCTTGGATTTCTGCTCCCATGTACAGAAAGAGATACTCCGTCGGTCGGTCGTTTTGTTGACATATGTATGTAACTAAAGCTTTTGACATGGTAAATCACATCATAGATTTTGCAGATTTCTGAATACATAATGGGTTTGCTTCTCATCTTAATGGTAGGATTTAACAGTGAAAATCAGGATAAGTTTATGTTTCTATAAGACCCTTAATCCCGGCATTCTCCAAGTGTCCGCCCTTGGATATATTTCGCTTTTGATTTTTATCAATTTCATATTTGCCTTCCATTTCAAAGGAAAACTTAAAGTCTTTGCATGTGACCTGGGAATTGGACATTGCTGAGTCAAATATTGAGTACTTAGTAACTGGTATCAACCATGATGCCCATCTACTCGGAATATGTTTCACAGACCGCAGGCTAGTAGCTAACAGCAAAATAAAACATATGGTTCTCAGTGTAAGAGGGTTAACTCAACGGAATGTTCTGACACAGAAATTATAATTCAAACGGCTTACTGCGGTAGAAAATATTGACAATATGCTCTACTGATATGCAATGCCGCTTGCAGTAAAGCTGAAATTATTGAAATTGCATTATCTTGGAGTATCAACTGATTGAAATTGATCCGAACACATTTCAATTTTAAAGCAATATCTTCTTTCCAGTATTCGACGTTTTTATCGCTTCAACAAGTTTTGTTCCACCAATATTATATCATAAAAACAATTATTTTGCTATTTTCTACTCAAAGCTGCAGTATGATATAAGCTTCCAGCTTACTTAAATAAAATAAAAAAATTCAGCCATCAAGCCCATCACTTTGTAAGCTAATTAAGACTCTTCCAGTGTGGGACACTCGTTTTATTATAAGGTACTAAAATTGTGTGCTTAAGATGGGGCCACGTGCAGATTCGAATCATCGACGAATATACATACCTTGAATAGAAATCTACCTTCATTCAATGCCATATCTACCACAAACTTTAGGAATTCATTTTATCTTCTAAGTTATCTAATAACAGCCTCCATGCAAAAATGCGATCCATTAGATATTTATTGAATGACATTGAAATTTTGGGTTCGCTTTATTGTTTAATATTGAAATATTTAGTTTAAGCCTTTTCCCTATGGATCCGTGCCTTATTTTTGCATCCTTAATTTTATAATTTTTTTAATTACCTTCAAAAACACTACAAAGTATCATAAAACACTATTTGAAGAAGCATTATATCTATTCTTAAAAATATATTATGTCACATATTCTTATTTTATTAACCGTGGAAATATGTAACGCGTATATACATATATTGCTATATATTTCTCATATGTATTGCGCCGCTGTCAATGTTGACTTAATTTGCGGACCTTAAAACCTCGGCTAAAACTTTTTAGACCGGATGATCTGACGACCTTCGTTGAACTGAGCAAAACTAGCTGATTTTCTCAGCCTAACTTTTGACCATCTACAGACACACCTGAGAGATAAAAAAACCTGAAGAGGCTTACCGAAATACTATAGGTTGGATTTTGTTCGACTTTCTGGGGTTTGTAGTCACCTAAAGTCTTCATCAGTGTTCGCATATTCAAAATCTACTCGTATAACGAGTGTCTAAAATTAATCAGCCTGGTGCTGGTATTATTCGTTCAACATGTAATCTTCTATTTCTTCCAAGGTGGGAAATCTAGTTTTAGAATTAACAACATCTTCTAGGCTTCCGCGTGTGATTGGGTCTAAACCTCGAAGGATGAGAAAATCCATGATCTGTTCTCTAATTACCTTACTTTTTTCCAGATTGGAGACCCGCTCTTTAGTGTAGTGCTTGTAGGCTATGATTTATTCGGCATCCCCCGGGATCGTTGGGCGTTGGGATAGAGTCATCATATCCTCCAATTCTACTTTTGCTAGGTTATTAAACGCTCTATCTACAAGGTATCGCAAAATTAATCATCCAATTTATTTTTGAATTATTCTTTTACTAAATAAAAAGAAATGAGTTTGAATGATGGAAATCATTATTTGGACCTTTACAATTGTTTCTGTTAAGTGGAAAAGATAATATCTGCCAAGTGGCTGCCGCCAGTGTTGATTCACATTTGTGCCCATTTTATCGCATTTTCCATGACTTTCCACAAGATTTCCAGTGATAACTGTTCGCATTCCTGTCGAGTATTCTCCTTAAGGACTAATTATCTGAGGCTTGTTGGCGTAAACCCGCGACTTCAAGTAGCCTCAAAGAAAGAAGTCTGGGATGGTTAAATTGGGCGATCTTGCTGGCCATGCTAAATCGGCAAAACGGGAGATTACGCGATCAGGAAACGCTTCCTTCACAATATTCATTGTGGCTCGTGTCATGTGTGCAGTTGCACCGTCTTGTGCAGTAAGAAGTCGTTTATCATAGCCTTGTAGCCGTTCGCCAGTAACAGTGACCGTATTGCCGATGGCTTCCTCAAAAAGCCACACAGTGGCTTTAAGTGGATGTAATGGCTCTTCGTGCATCACACGCGGATTTTCAGTGCCCCAGAGACGAAGATTTTGCTTATTGACGTAACCGCTTAAGTGAAAACGGGCCTCGTTGCTCATGATGATTTTCGGCACAAAATCGTCCTCTTCGTTGCTGAGATTGAGGATGGCTTGATAGTAATTCACACGCGACTGACAGTCAAGAGTTATTAACTGACGCACTGTTTGCACTTTGTACGGGAACATGTGTAAGTCTTTCACTAAAACTCGCTGTACGGTCCGTCTGGTGATGCCCAATTGCGTAGCACGTCGCCTGGTTGATGTTTCTTCGTTTTCAGCGACATCGGCAGCCACAGCCGTGATATTCTCGGACGAACGATCAGTCCAGTGACAGCCACGCTCTGTATGGTCTCCTGTGGTTCCACTCTGTTCGAGTCGAGTTGCTAAGCGCCGGAATGTTTGCTAAGTTGGCGTGACACGATTAGGAAATCGACGTCGAAATTCACCCTGCGCTAACACCACCGACCGATTATTAGTCAAAAATATCGACACAATTATTCCACGGTCTTGCGGAGTATAGCACTCCGTTGTTTGTCTGTTTATATACTGCAGATGTCTAGTTCACAAATATCAAATATGATTGATGTACGACGCCATTTGCAAAAATGATACCATCTTCCGATAGGGTGATTAATTTTGCGCCACCTTGTAAAAGTGGTCAGGCTTTTGATAATTGTCTTCAATAAGGCGCAGATGTCATATTGCGTCTAATGCTTTGCCAGTCAGCTTGGATTTGAGTAAAGTGAAACAATCGATGATTGAAGAAGACTTCTTAGCACCAGTGAATCGAACTGCTCCTTGAATTCACGATAGTTCGTGTTGTATTCACAATATTTCGTGGGGTGGACTCGCGTTCAAATGTCAGTCTCACTTTAGCTTGCAAGAGAGCTTCGGTTATCAGGGATGGCTGTGGATGTTTTGGTGGATTGATAGTGAACGAAAAAACGAAATTGAACCCAACTCCTTCCATATACATATGTATATGTGGGTTGGGCTGGCATTTGAAATTCTGGGTAGATAGTAGCTGTGCCTTACTCTCCTGTTGATTCCGCGTCATCCCAAACTCGGGACCATTATTGGTGTGCTCCCTTTGTACTTGCGTGTTTTTTAAGGACAGTAATTCTCCGGTTTTTGTGATGGAGTCGGATTGGAATTGGTTAATAAGTTGATCGTAACGCTGTCTTCCGGTTCCGGGCTATAGATAACTATCGGAATGCCATCATCCAACTGGTAGAAGTTAGAAGTAGCCTTACCGGCTTTTGGCTTTAATTAATTAAGTGTTGGCTATTTGATTGCTTATCCTAAGTTTAAAGTAATTTAACGGTGTCATGGATTCTAACCGATGCGGTACATTGACTTGATTGCTTATTTAGTGGATCTAAATAAGTGGATTTAATTCTAATGAAATCTGCTTTAAAATGTACTTCTTTCTGCGGCATGCTTAGAATTATTATTTTGGCAATTGTTTCACAGTACCTTATTGGCAGTATACTCGTATATACCTGGGTTGAAAATATTCGTTAAAATGCCGTTGCAATTTCCGCACATATGTTTGACAAGTTGAGTCGAGATCGGATAAAAATTTAGTAAAAAAAAAAAACAGCTTATCCACTAACAAATAAAATCTACCCAATAGAAAAAACAGACTAAAATTCTACTAGTGATTTGTATAGATATACAAATTTTAGTTCAACTTTTGACTCAATTCCTTACGCAAAACTTCAACCTACAATAGCCGTATAAAGTGGCATTCACAAACAAATCCTTTCTTTCTTTATGAATTCTTTCCCTGACATCATTGCCTACATATTTATTTGTAATTTTATTTTAAATAATTTGTTAATTCATTTTTTCTCATTTTAGACAATCGAAGAAGTCTACCTTGATCATTTGAATGCTTCAAAAAGTGGGCGACCTCACTGCACATTTATCGTGAAGACGAAAAAGCGTAGCTATCATTTGCAAGCAGCTTCCGATGCCGCTGCCAGAATTTGGATTGATGCGATCATAACTGGAGCTCAAGGAAACCTAGATTACTAAGGCATTTCTTATATTTTGTTTTTAGAGTAGAACATGTAGACAAACTAAGAAAAAAAAGAAGAAATCATAGGACTTACTATCCTCACACTACAGATTTCTATGCCAAAGTGAATTTTTAAATTCAACCACATTAAAACTAAAACAAAAAAATAAAAAAAAACAACACTTTAGATTTTAACTATAGGACGAGATATAGTTTTGTAATTAGCATGTAAGAGAAGAAAAAACAGAAAAAAGTGTTATTTGCTCTTCCTTTCGGACCTTTCTTGTTCGCCAGCCTCAATAGCGAGATGATGGCGAATGTAGCAAACAATAGTTTCTATTTGTATGTGCCTTTTGTTTTGTTAATGTAAAGGACTAGATATTTATTGCAAACGATGCTGATTTTGAGTTTAGTTTAGATGCTCAGCTTTAAGTCAGCTTCTTTGGCACTTTAGTTAACACCTGAAGATGGAATTAATGGAATTGATTTTAGTTGTCGCGTTAATATATAAATTGTATATATTTGTGTTGACAACGATGCCTAAGGACAATTATTTTGTTTTTTCTCCATATTATATAATATATTACGAGTATTTGGAGTTAGTTAGTAGAAAACGTATACACCATTCATTTCTATTCGTATTTGTTTTTTTGAAATGAAATTATTGATCGATTTAATAATATTTACTTTACTTGTATTATGATTGAAATATTTTTTATAAATTTCATAATTTTGGATTGACTTGTGTTTTATCAAGAAGCCTTCTTTCTATAGTTTCTAATTATTTATAATGTAACAATGAGAAATAAATTTAACGAAATATACAATTTGTTTTGTATCTCAATCTATTACTCAAACTTTAATGGTAGGGTCTCTCCAACCATAAGTGGATTCTTTTCTAAGCCGTACACCTCGCTTATGCAATGCCTTTCCGAGCTCTTTATTTCCTAGTCAATATAATCTGCAAACTTTCAAAACCAACATGCATCCGTATCTCTTTTCTTTTCTTCCTAACTTTCCTTCTTCGCCGGCGTTGTGTACAAACATTTTAAGCGAACAGAAATTTCTTGAGTGCACGCTAATTATAAAAACAAAAAAATTTGTTAAGCCTTCGACTCTTTCCCCTTATGTACGGTACTAAAGGTAACACTTTGGAATTTCCCTAGTATCTTCAGGTGAATGATGTGAGCTTTACAACCACTTGATTTAAAGAATATGAGCACATTGTGCAAGGAGATTTTGTTATTATTAAGAACTAAGACCACATCCCAGGTGGAGCCCATTATTGTTGACCAAACTAGATAATTTAAAAGATTTTTTAATTGGGAGGTTTACAGTTTAAAACAATTCTGGCAAACCGCTACCACAACACATTCGAGTGATATTTTCTGAACCTTTACTTTGAATAGAAATTAAAACAGATATTTCGTTTATCTCGCACATCGTGGAATAAACTGAATATTGCACGTGCTTTTTTTATTTCTTATTTCATCAAGCAGCCGCATCATCATGTATAACGACGTGCAATGATTTGCCCATATTTTTTAAAACAGATAAGACAGACACTAAAATTTGGAGACCGAAGGAGAATCTATAATTTGATTTCAACATCACGCGGGTTTCCAATCCGAGCAGTTATCCAAACGAGTCCTGGCACTCTAAAACAGATCTCTTGGTTAGAGGATAGTTGTTTATTCGTTCAATGTGATTATGTGCGGGGCTTAATAAATTATTGCAATAATTTATTGACAGGAACGACGTTTTACAGAGCGAGAGGTTCGTGGGTGGCCTGTACATGATCAGAAACTGATTCACTTACACCACCAATTGGATCCATTGTTCCCACTTCTGGGTTTTACTTCCGGAACCTGTAGAGAAACCTCTGCAAAACTAACCAAATAAGATATTAATCTGAGATGGTTCTTTATTAGCTGAGTAACAAGAAGTTCATGTTTTTATCAAACCGAAATAGCAACGGTTTGAAAATTGCAATCTTCCTCAAGACCAACTTGTTTACTATTTTAAAGAAATATTAAAAAAACTACCTAAAAGCTCATCTTGAATATAGATTGCCATTGCCCCAAATTTGGACTTTGCGTTACGTTTTTCAGCATGTGTAGCTCTCCTTATGCAAGTATGTTCCTGCCAACTGCGGATAAGTATACCAAATGCTCTTTAGTGTGGTCGCTCTCGAAATGTGTGAAAACTCTTAAATTGCTCTGCAAGAATGCAGTTGACTATGCGTCTAACCAAAAAAATCAAGCTTTCGAATGACAGAAACTCTGCGACTTGGCAGCCTTTTTTAGTTGTGTTACGTGTTCGTAGTCGTTATATCTTTTACTTTGAACTCTCAAATCAGGCAGGTGAAGATCACCAACTGTTCAAATCCCACCTTGAACCTAATTGATGGTTTCGAGACAATTCGCTATGCACAGTGAACCATGTTTCAAGGGATTGTTTAAAATCAAATTTAAGCTGCGTGAAAATAATTTTGGTCCAGTTCATATCCTCTTTTCAGTTAACGAAGGTTTACCCACGACTTTGTTTCTAAAATCATTTTATCGGATAATTTTGCGATATTCTAATAAATTATTTATTTGCTATTTTTTTCCTGTCGAAACAGAGCACACCGACAGAGAACTAGTCTATTGTACTCCTTATATATTCCTTTTTCTGAAATTCCTAAGTCCTTCGCAGTGGTAAAGTGCCTTCAGTGCTGGTATTCGCTTCCTCGGCGCCGAGTACCTACAGCCTGTTGCAAGCGTAGGGCGGAAACACACAAGGATAGTGCTTCGCGGTCGTCACCACTCTCACGGAAGTGCCACACTTAGATACTAAGCGAAAGAGTAGTGCCTCGTCATGAGAGCAATATGCAGTCTTAAGTCTGTCCTGGAGGAATTCAGTATGTGAAATGCAGTATGTGACATGGAAACCAAACAAGACTGTGAATTCAACTTTCCATCTGGGTTTCGAGAAGACTTGCGTTCTGGAACCAGCTTGAAAGTCATGAGCGGGTTTAGCAAAGCTTTCAGCACAGCTCACATACTGCGCCCCTTTTGCAGATTCTCCACAATTTAGTTCATTGTCATCATTGTTGCGTATATCTTTTAGGTTTTCCTAATGAGGAGAGAAATCTAACGTCATAATCCGTGGAGATCTGCTACATTCCTTTCTTTTGCATCAGGCATCGGCTCGCAAGCCCATTAAAAATCCAATAGACCAAAGATCACTTCTTTTTACACGGAAGATGGGTTTGATAGCGCAGCTCGTGAAATAAATATCAAGGGAAGTGAGATTCATCAGTGCGTGTAGAGCAGAGCCAGGGAAAAGTCCCAATGCGGTCGAGATAAACCGTTCTTTAGAGCTTGCTCCACCAGACAACCATAGGATACAATTAGGCATGTCATAGCCGTGCCGTCCAGAGGACCCTCCTTGGTAACAAGGTCCATAACTTGCCGAAAGTTCCTTTACACTACCAAAATTCCGACAACGTCTTAGAGCTGACGTGATGTTTTTAGTTAAAAGAGGTTTGTTATCCAGAATATTACCAGCTAAATTTGCGCGGTCAAAAGTGCCCCCAATGTCGGTGGAAATGCTCAGAGTGTGCTCCTCGAATACTGCCTACCAGGTTTTGAAGCGCCGTCTTCCGCGTTGGTAGGCATGTTGCATGGTGGACAGAGGATTCATTCACAAAGCAGTTTGCGCACATGAAACTCGACCATTCTACTTTGCTGCAGCTGTAACGTATAATTTTCATCCCCATGGATGAGCTACAAGACAAGACACAAGACAAGAGCCACCAACTTACTAAAATGCCTCTCTAATAGGGTCGACCTCTAACTGTCTGCGTAATTCCAAAACAGTTTTAACGTCCAAAGAAGCTCTTTATTTTACTCAACAAAAAAACAAAAACAAAATTGAATTCACTTTATAAATAAATGGTAGAGCAACTAGCCCCCATTTTTTCATCGTTATCATGAAATCGTATGAAGTAATTATTAAGCCACTCCTTAAATTCCATCATGTGCTTGTCCACATCACCAATGTAAGAGTGTAATTTGAACGTTGGGGGAGGTAGAACTCCTGGTCCAAAAATATTCTGAATGTAATTCTCCGTCATGTAAACTGCGGCAATAGCATCAACCTCGATCACTTCATGGCGAAGCGCTAATTTGGCGAATGACTCTGCAAACAGTTTCAGTGTGATGTACGATTTCTGAGAAAGACATTCTAGAAAAGACAGAAACAAACAAAAATCCCATTACATAGTGAAGAGATACACATACACGCCCCTACCTGGTCTGTCCATTCTAACAGAAACAAAGTACTTTCTTAAGATTTCCGATGCTTCATGCGCAAGATCCACATGTCGTTTAGTAACAACTGAAAGAAATTTCCTCATGTCGTCTGGCCCAATAGACAATTCATCGACGGGAGGCTTATAATCTCTCACCGAGGCACGTTCCAACATGAAGTCGACCAAAACTTCGTGATTCTCCTCTTCGATTATGAGAGGAATGCCGAAGATTCTAAGCAAAAGAAATATACACACTTAGCTGAACAGTATAAATGAACAAAAACCTACTCGACAAACTTATTAAACGTATGCCGGTCTTTGTTGTTGCAATTATACGATCGCCAATGTGTCCACACAGCACTTTCCAATGGAACAACAATATTAGTTCTCTGTAACATGACCAAACCGGTCTCCACAGCCTTCAGAAACTTTGCAGCTCGCAGTGTCTTCAATCTATCCCAATCGCCTAGATAGAAGATACCACCCCTAGCCATGACAATTGGTTCCGCTTCTATCCAAATCGGCTGTCCTTTCTTATTTGCTGGCACAACGAAATCATCATCTGGGCCAACAAATCTTTCAGCCACTTCGCCGAGGCTTTCCATTATTTTCGTAGCTATTTCGAATTCTGGTCCAATGGCCACAACTGATATAGGTGGACGACGACGATTCTCTTCCAACGAAGCAATACTTAGCAGCAAACCGATTTTCAAGTGGACAAAACAATCCATTGGCACCTCGTTTTGGCACATTTGAGAACCCAAAGCGTACACGAATGCAAAGTCCGAGTAAGACCTTTTGATTGTCTCATAAAGTCGGAGCACAGAACAGGGAATTTCTGTTGTGTCTTCCTGTTGGCCTGTATCAGATGACTGCAGATCTTTTCGAGTGCTTGTCGCGGGATTTTCAGTCGCGCTAAGGGAGTGCTGACTGTAGCTGAGAGTTAAGAATTCCATCGGCGATAGACGAGCATAGCTTGGACCCGCCTCTGATGAATCGATTTCTTTAGGAACTGATGAATTGGGTTCTTCTTTGGAAGTACCTGGTATGCATGCCGAAAAGTCGAGATTGAAATTATTGCTGGTGGCGTTAGCTTCGTCAACCTCGCGTCTGAACTGTTTCGAAGTGCTCGGCATACAAAATGGTGTTTGCAATGATAAATCCAGAGGCTCATCTTTTACTTGTGGATGGACAAAGATTGATTCCTCGTGTTTGCTTTTCTGAGTGCAGTCGGTTAAGTCGACTGCGGTTTCTTTTTGTGTGTTTAGGCAAAGTAACGATTCCGACGGCTCAGGCGAAAATGACAAGTTAAACTCGGGATATTTGCGAGTTTTCTCAGCCGCAATACTGCTCTCATTGTTATCAGGAAATAGGTCAGCTGTATGAAGAGGGTCATTGATTGGTTGGTGATGGAGGAACTCTGAAATGTCCAGGTCGTCGTTAAATTCAAGAAGATGATCAAGATCGTCGTCAGAAATCGATTTTATAACGGATATACCGCTGTTTACTGCCTCATTAGATTCCATGCTATATAGTCGAGTGTTTCTAAATCTAAATTGCCAGTGACAATGTACTTTGCTCCCAAAATCAATTCGCAGTCGTATGCGTGTTCTATCAAATGTGAACAGTAACCTATGAAATTGGAAGCGACCAATGTTCAAAGAGCTTACGTACCTCTCAGTCGAATGAGCTGGCAGCGGAAGATCTTACCAAAAATCCTTGGGGTGGATACACTTTCGAATGGAAATATTTTTATATAACGAAACGATCCCATACGACGGAATTTAGAGTTCTCTTCCATAGGATGGTAACAGGAAAAACAAGTTGGAGCTGAAATTCAAAAAATCTATTAGCCGTCATTATATTGCAGAAGCAATACGCATACCTTTTGTGTCCTCGCTTTTAATACGATGCGAATCACAGGTCGGCGTTGCACAAAACCAAACTGTTTGAATTCTACAGAAGACACAGAATCACAACCATGGCAGCATTCTCAAAGACGGAGGCATTTATACTTACACGTAAGTCAGTGGTTCAGTGTAGGCAGACAATACACCAACAGTATATGACAATCCAAGAGGATATTGATGTAGTGCAGGACTATATAACAAATCCTCCTGCACTGGCAGCCCAATGAACCGAAAAAATATGTGAATTTGGTTGATGTCGATATGGGGCGGCTTTGGATCCGCTGACTCCCTGATGATCGAAGAAACGACAGAGTAAATGAGGTACCTAGCTTCTTCGGGGAATTGTATTGGCTCTTCGATCACGAAATCGAGTAAATCCTCAGAGCTGGCTAAAAGTTCTTTAAAATGTAAAGGGAGTTCTAGAACAATAGCCGCACGAGCGACTTCGCGATCCTGAGATTCAGCGTAGGTTTTGATGAATTCTTCGGTTTTCTCCTCAATTATTTTGATTAATTTTGTGCCGCGCAAATAGTTTTCAAGTAGTTTATGCTCTTTGAATCTGAAAAAGAAGTTTAAATTTGTTAGCGTAAGTTATAATTTGAAATATCTGCAAACAAATTACGACTCAGTACTTGTAGAGGCCGACATATTTTCAAAGTTTTAAAGTTTGGCGCGGGGTGAAAACCCTACAAATGCATTTTAAGTGATTTTGGTTGTGTTCAAAAAGTGTATTACAGCGATTGAATGTAAAAGACGTTAGTTTTGAAATCTCAATATTCTTAACAGACAATATCGGAGTGATTGCTTTTGCAGAGTACTCGAAACGTTTACCGAACTTAACATGGAACAATAACGGTATCCATGCACTGTAACTGACTTGCCGACATTATTTCGGACGAAGTCCAATCCAATGACACTTCCGGCAAGAAAATCACACCAAACCTGTCTGTTCGCTTGACAAAATGCGGCAATTAAATTTATTAACCACAAAAATATTGACCAAAAATATGCCTCGTTACTAGGGATCCGGATCCGGTTCGGATCTTCTTCCATCTTGAATAGAGCTCAATTAGCTAAAGTTCGACGTGCCCGATAATCATTTGGGTTTAGTTCTTGGTTCAATACGATCTTATTAGGACATAAAATCAAGTGTTTTCGTAAAATACGACAGCGACTTTTGAGAGAACCCAGCTCCTGAGAACGCCGCAAAATCTGTTGATAGCAGTTCTTACTTACAGTCGCAATGTTCTTTTCATTTCTGGCTCTTCGGTGTCGCACTGATACGGCAAAATTATGGAGTACAAAGTCAGTGTGTATTTTTTTGTTAAACGTTCAATTGTTTGCATATCGGGGCGATTATAACTGCCGAAAATTGTAGAGTGTACGCACGTAATATAGTCGATACTGTCTGCGAATTGCGAGAGACGATTTGTATGATTTGTAAACGCGATAGAAGCGTATATCGCTCCATGATTAAGTGGTAGACAATAAGTCTGATTGCGTGCTGTCAGAATTGATTTTCTGATCTTTATTTCTGTAAGTACCTCAGAAATTAGAATTGCAGAACAACCAGTAGAAAAGGTAAAGTGTACCTAAAACCTTGAGCAAGGTAGGATTTAATTAAATATAACCAACCGAATAAGCAAAGCCAAATCTGCTATCGGCATGTTCTTTAAAATATGGAAAAGCAATGCTATCAGTTTAAAGACCGAGCTGCTGCTGTTCTGGTCAACTGTTGAATTCATCCCGACGTACCAATCACACAGGGTACGTCTTTTCAATGGCGTAGTTTGATAATAAACGGAGGTGCAACAAAGCTAGTTTTATGTAAAAGAATATCAGATTGAAGTGAGAGCATTTTACCAGCTATAATATTTGAACGCCAAGTTACCGGTCGACTCAAGGAATATGTTGGGGTCTCACTGATAGTCCAAGAAATTTTTAATTCTGTATCATATTGGTCAGGAGTCCCTGGATTATTCCCCATTGTAGATCAGGGTGGTGATTGATGCACTTCAGTTCCGATATTAGCTTAGGCGCTCCATGGAATAAGGCCATACGCCATACGCCCACGTAAAACCTTGGAGACGTTCTGTATGGGTACAGTATCTGGAAAATGTAGTCACCACACTTTCAATTCGGAGCTCCATCAGGGACCTGGTCAGAGTTCTTTATACGCATATGTACTTTATACTCGTAATACCAAGCCCAAAGTGGCAGCGATTAGGACAAGCACTTCCATTGCTTGCCATGCAATGAGATGGTAAGTAGGTAGGATCCACAAGGGGACACAGGATATAAAAATACCAATAATTCCACACTTCTCAGATTCATAAAAAAACGATACTCGAGCGCTAATAATGTCACGGTGACATTAGCAATCGGAACGCTTAGCACTGAAAACTTGTAAATTGCACCGTGTTTTCTAGCGTCACACAGCCATCGATTTATAAATCTCAAGACAATAAAGACTATGATATGCCGGCAATTTCAAATTGGTTGGTCTCTTTGAGGATTTTCATTAGAAAAGTTGGTCGTTTATCGATCGTGCTGATCAGTGTGTTGCAGAAGGGCTTGAGACTTTCACAGAATGTTGTATAGCACCTTATATTCGAACATTAAGCAGGGTTATGCCTCGACAGTTCTTACAAACATGGTGTGGTTCACGAATTGGAGCATTTATCTTATCAAAACAGTACCACTTTGTTTACGAAATTCCGCTTGTAGACCATAGGAGTCGGCGGTCTTGACGTTCGTCAGCTTTTAGATAGCTGATGTCTATTATTCAACTATTCCCTGCGTTCCGGTGACAAAGTTTTCTTCACTGTGTCGAAAAGCCTACGTTGGGTCTAGATGCCAGTTAGTTAGCTTTTTTTGAAAAAAAAAACCTCCAGGTATTTCTCTTATCACGAGACTTCGGTATCCTTCAGGTGGATGGCCCTCTTCTCGTCCTACCTTCTTCTGGGTCGATAGTCTTGTTTTGAGTTGGAGTTGTGCATTTTCTGTCACCTTTTTTTCGCTATACATAGCAAAGGTCCTTTTTCGATGGTGGCTGGCTGCCCAGAGTGGTGTTGGCTAACTCTTTAATGATTTCGCAATATTGGTTCAACATATTGCGGTTCACAGCTTTTTCTCATTGGATAGTGGATCTGAGAATATGGTTGCAACAAGAAAGTGGTCAGAGTTGGCATTTGCATATCCAGAATGATGGATGCGCATTTATTAGAACGTGTTCAATTTGGTTTTGGGTTCAACCATTTAGAGAGCGCCAAGTTGCTACGCAAACGTTAGTTCATTCGCCGAATGTATTTTTGACATGGATATGTCTAACCGCTTGCCTTTCTGAAAAATGTGTCCCATTTTTGCTTTCCCTCTACCGTTCAGTGATCGAACTCGAGTGCGAGTTTGGTGTTGTTGCTGGGTTTGCGTGCTTCACAATGAATCAACTGTGCAAAGGAATGGCATATTGGAGAACAGTCTGTACATGGACACATGAATCGTCGTCGCTTTGTGTGTGTTACAAATATACGTTTCATCCTTTGTGCATATTTGTTTTCTTTTTCCTCCTTTAGTCTTTTGCCCAATGCTGGTACTTCCACCGACACCGCTACTTTGGCGGTTCTTATACCATTTTATTGATTGGTGGGGAGTGATGGTGTTGGATCTTATTAGATTTTTCCCAGATACATATTTTGCTTTCCTTCTACCGTTCAGTGATCGTACTCTGTGTCCGGATAAGTTTGTATTTATTTTACACCGATTTATTGTTGGAAACAGGGGTTGATTAGAAGGAAGCATCCAGTTGGGTGAAAAGATGTATTTAGTATGATGCGATGTTTATGTGCAATGCAGGTTGTTTTAAGGGTTGTGTATAGTTGACACATAAAAGTCAATATATAAGGCGTGTTTTTTTTGGTAATCTATGTAGGCTTAACAAATATTTTCCATGTAAATTACACTAACCACTTAGCCTATATAGAATAACGAAATCTGGATAGCTATTCAGCCTTATTTTCTTAGCCGCGATAAAAACTGTGCTACCAGACCATTTTTCCCTGATTGTTATCGAAAAATGCGTCAAAAGTGACACAACTGAGAGACGTCAGTCATAAGAAATATTTTCAAATGAAGAAAGGATGTCTTCTGAAGAGAAAACGTAAGTAAAAGGTGAAAAACAAGTTTATTAAGCTATAAATTAATTCATTTTATTAGCAAACCTAAAACATGGACCAAGGAGGAGGTATTGGGATTGACCAGAATCACTGCTGTAACTGGAATCAGTTGTTAGTAACGAAAACATTGGCTGAATTTCATGCAAAATGTTATTAAAACTTGCAGTTTTACTCGCCAGCAATAGAGACAGCAACTGAAAAATTTATACCTGAGCATTTTCTTCATTTTGCTATGTACGAGTATATTTAAAAGCCAATAGAAAAATTTACAAATCACAAAACAAAACCAAATAGGTAAAGTGCGTGTTCACATTGGAAGATTGGAAGATTGTCCGAAAGAGAGGGAACACTTTTTATTGAAGTGGGAAGAAGGGTTACTTCCACCGAGAATCCATTTCTAAAGTGGATTCTCGGGTGCAACACATCGTTTTTTTCCATTTCGTTCCATTTCTGACATATTTTTTAATTTTAGTTTTGATCTTTGATGAGAAAGGAAGTGTGAAGAATAGGAAAAATCGTATGTTTCAGGCCAGCTGCGCAAGTTTAAAAATGAAAAATGCTCCGATTCAAGTGTTCCGCTTGTCAAAAAGTCTTTCAACCCCATGACAATGTGAACACGACGTTCATGGTGATGACTTTCAACCCGTCGCCAATTTCTGTTTGTGCCTATTTACATGTGAAATGTCATTTCGCGGTGCTGCCAGACTAACGTGTTGAAATTGCTGGATAGTCATTTTATTGGCAAGTACTTTTTTAAGCCTATATACGAGTAAATAGAATAACAAAAAAAACACACCTATAGTTGTTTTGCTTCTCTTCTTTTATTTGATTGATCGTACATTCCTACCTTGTGTTGTGTGTATAATGGGTTGTCGGAACAGGGGCGGATAGAAAAAAAAGTAATTGTAAGAAAGGATGTGGTAGTTTTTACTCTGAATTTGCTCGCCTATAGTGCGAAGTTTATATGCCGATAATTCTCAGTGGTGGTCTCAATTTAGATCTACGTTGCCCTGATGGTGCCAAGTTTGTAGAATTTATGCACAACGAACTTGGTTTAGAAATGAACAACAATCTTGCCATCTCAACATCTCGTAATTTAACCTGTATTGATGCCATCTTCTCCCGACATATCGATAATCTTGAAACACGCCACTATATTTCCTACTTTAGTACACACAGCCCATTATTGTCTTAATTCGAGTTCTACAATTTGAGTACAACAAGTGATGTCTATACTGAAACTAAACTCATTTTTTCATAAATGTAATACCATAACATAACTTAAAAAACTTGTGTTTTTTTTTTAAACCATGTACAACTTTAAACCATCTCTTTTTTTGCACAACCACCCTATATTCTATTTCTTTTCACCCGTAAAACAATTAAGGTTTTTTCGTCGTATGCCTATAAGACATATCCATGTACGAATGTATTTGCATGTCGTGTAGATACTTTCAGGTGCTTTCAGCAGTTTACTGCTTTTTTTCCGGTTGGACGCGATTGAAGTATAGTAATACCGTTGATGTTTTTAATGGTAATCGTGAACATTTTCGTACGAAAATATTTTTATGATTTTCGCCGTAGATTAACTAAACAAGAGTGTACCCATCAACTCGCTTCGACTTTTGGTGATGAAGTACCATCCCGAGCCACTGTGTTTCGTTTATTTTCCGCATTCAATCGTGGTCGTCATTCGCTCCAGGACGTATTTCATGAAGATTGTCCAAAATCGATTATTGTGTCAGAAAACATCGATGCTGTCCAGGAACTGATATTGCAAGATCGTCATATGACTTATCGTGAAATTGAGGCATGCTTGGGCATTAGTTCCACTCCCATTCATTTAATACCGCATAGTTTGACAATCGCTCAAAAAAAGACTTGTGGCGATTGGTCCAAAGAAATGTTGAACAATTTCGATGGCGGGGTTTCAAAAGACGTATATACGATCTTGACAGACGAAGAACCATATGACCCCGAAACTAAACAGCAGTCGACTATATGGGCCTTTCAAGGTGTTCGCACACGAAGCAAATGGTCGCCTGCTTATTCGGAAAAGTCGCCGCAGTGCCGTTAGAGCAACGTAAAACGGTCAATGCGGAATGGTACGAAACCACAAGTCCCTGAAGAAAAAGCAATCGCCAAACATTATCATTTTTCACCACGACAGTGCTAGCCTCACAGGTCTGCTCAAATAAGTGACATTATGAGCACTCAAAACATCGAATTGATGGATTATCTGCCATACAGCCCTGATTTGCCACCGAATGACTTCTTTTCGTTTCTACACATCAAAAATAAATTATGAGGTAAACGTTTTTCGACGCCTGAATAAGTGGTTGATGCGTCTAAAACGTGTGTTTTGGAGTAACTTCGTTCAGAGTGTAAAAACTGCTTCAAAAGTGTATTGACCTTCGTAGAGTATGTTGAAAAGCAATAAAGTCATTTTCTATTTCTTTTTCTTAAATAGAAACCTACATACGCATCTGGTGGCAAACATGTGCAAGTAAAATAAGCACCATTAATGTGTAGTCAGTTTCAGTAGTGTGTGTCGCCAGGTTGACGCCGGTTGGTGTATACCTTAATCGTGCTCATAGATCAACTAACATAGATGGAAAACTTTCCAGATTTTGATCGTTCCAAAAACCGCATGACCCTGTCAGTGAATTGTCAACAATGTCAATTCCCGTCACATTTTACACAAAAACGTCATTCATAATGAGTTTTACGTGAAAATTGCTCATTCTTGCATTAGTAGAGTTTGGCATCTGTCACTTCATTTACGCATAACCAGTGTGAACTGGAACGGTCGTAGCCCCAATTAGCGACCCAAATCGTGAGCCATGCGCAATACAGGTGTGTTTTCAACCAATTCACGGCTCCATGTGAACCCCCCTTAATACTATAATACTATTCTTTTTGATATTGTACCCGTTGTACTTAAAATAGTTGTCTGATGTAGGTTGTAGAATGACGCACAGGCGAACGAGCAAAAAAAATTTCCAGAAATTTGTCCATATCTCTAGACTGTTGAAAGGAAATAAAAGAAAAACAAGCACAACTCACGACTTCAGAACAGATTTAGTGTTTTTATTATTTTAAGTGTAAAAAAAAGATACACACGAATGTACAAATGTTTATCGGTTGGACTTGGCAACACGTTCCAATTCGTCCTTCTTCTTGATAGCATAAGAGTTTGATGAGCCCTGCAAGAGAAAGAAATCAAAAATGTACATTAGATTAGCACGATGAACTTTCCATATTGCTCCTTAAAAACTTCAAATATGTCGTTGAGACTGTAGTTCTACGTTTCTCGAGTATCGCCAGAGGTTAGAATTATTTCTGACGACACTAGGATAATAAAACCAATTTACTTTCGTCCTTAAGCGAGGCTGTATCAGCGGAATGAATTTATGCTGACACAGTATTAGAAAGGACTTCCAAAGGCACACCCATACTCAGATGATGAGTGCAAATGTCATGCTACACAATGGTGGGTTAACTTGTTCGATAAAGTGTCGTTTTACGTTTCTCAAGCTCCAGGGAAAGCTATCAACTCTGGCGCTAGGATTATAAAACAATAATTTTGTCCTAAAGCGAGGCTGTATTAGCGGAGGCGTGTTATGCTAAAACAGTATTAGACAGGACTTTGAACAGTCACCAAACAGTGCACAACAGAGATTAACTGTTTTTCATTTTCGAATGTTGTTCTACGTTTCTCAAGCTCCAGAGAAGGCTATCAACTCTGGCGCTAGGATTATAAAACCGTAATGTTGTCCTAAAGCGAGGCTGATACAACGAAATGTGTGAGCGTTGCACAGTATTAGAAAGGACTTCGATTGAAAGTTAGATTCTGATATAAAACTCACCTTGGCAGCGTTGATCAATTCATCGGCCAAACATTCAGCGATGGTCTTGATGTTTCTGAAAGCAGCTTCACGTGCACCAGTGCAGAGCAACCAAATAGCCTGGAATAAGAGAAAGGAAACAGTAAAAAGATTGTGTTGTGTATTGCGTGTCTGAAATGCGCAACGAGGGGAGCAACAACTGTCCTTAGATTCCCTGTCGAGTTCCAGATAATTCAGAAACTCCACTTGGAATCCAAGTTTGTTCTAGTCCAGAAGCATAAGCTTCATTTCTTAAAGTACAGAAAGGAAGTAATGTGCTGGACACAAAGGGCAACTCTCACTTGTTCAAAGAGAAAACAAAGAAATGTCTCATTAACTCATGCGTCCGAAATTAGTTCACCATGCAGACGCTACGGATATTTAACGAGAATTGCTCTAGCCAGGTGTTATAATCTCCCTTCCAAGTACGAACGGATCGGGAAACATTTATCCATGGCATAAAATCAACTAAAAATGAAAAACATTAGAAACTTACTTGGTTGACACGACGAAGTGGCGACACATCCACGGCTTGACGACGCACAGTACCGGCACGACCGATACGGGTCGAGTCTTCACGTGGTCCAGAGTTGATGATAGCGCTGACGAGAATCTGCGAAACGAATTCAAATTGTTACAAAACGAGTAAAAGTCAAACGGAATGTACAATTGGCTTCTATAGCAGCCTAACAAGTCATGTTGAGCTGCAAACTTGAAACCGATTTTCTAATCTGCGCCCACATTCTACCTACTGTGGCGTCGAAAGTCTCACCACAGCAGTTTAGCATGGGACGTTGTAGAGGGTGTTGTAAACTTGTTCCCTTACCTGTAGTGGGTTCTCACCGGTCAGCAAGTGGATGATCTCAAACGAGTGCTTGACAATGCGCACTGACATAAGTTTCTTGCCGTTGTTGCGTCCCTTCATCATCAGAGAGTTGGTCAAACGTTCAACAATTGGGCATTGGGCCTTGCGGAAACGCTTGGCAGCATAACGACCAGCAGAATGCGGCAAATAGCGAGCATACTTCTCTTTAACAGCAATGTAATCTTGCAGGGAGATATCACTTACAGTGACATCGTCACAGCTCCACCTGCCGAACAACTTAATGTCGGGCAATTCAGCTGGTTGTGGGAGTGCTGTTGTATCGAGGGTGGGCACTGGCTCTGCCTCAACGGGCTGCTCATCGAAATTTTCAACGCTTTCAACATCAGCCATTCTGAAAGGGAGAAAGTGGATATAATTAGTAAAGTGCTTCGAGAAGATGTAGTGATGTGCTTGGGTCGGATCTGGTGGCGCGAACTCCTACTTCGTTTTTAGTTGTTGGTATGAACTTTATTAAGGTTTACATCTTCGAGACAATGTCCTTAAGAGGAGTTTACCGATTTATTCTGGTCCAGATTGAATACTATAAACGCCATTAACTGAAGCAGATATAGTTTTAGTGTTGGACGGAGGAGATACCGTGGTTATTGACAGCCATACGACTAGGAAATTCAATCAAATTCAGTGATAAAACTACAGGGTGCTGTTCTGACAATGCCGCCTCTAATCAGATTTCACATCGTTTGGACTCATAATGTTGGTATGGACTTTATTAAGGTTTACATCTTCGAGACGATGTCCTTAAGAGGAGTCTACCGATTTATTCTGGTCCATATTGAATACTATAAACGCCATTAACTGAAGCAGATATAGTTTTAGTGTTGGACGGAGCGCCGACTTAATTCCCATTGAAATACCAGGTAAAATTTGCAACCATAATATTCACGACTACATATACTTTAAATTTTAACAGAAAATGATTTTAATTCGATAGAATTTGTCGAAATTTTAAATGAAATACCGAAACACGTGTAACATTTCGTCCGCCATAACCCAAATTCTTTTCAGAGTGAATTTTCACCCTTAAACACTTGAAAACCCATCACATAGTTGCAATTGTTAATTACAGCAGACGATAAGGTACATTTTGAACACAATTAAATAATTTTGAAATGGAAAATTTGAAAAGGTTTCTTACATTTATATTTTGTGAAAAATCAACCGATGCAAACAGCAATGGCGTTCGCCAAGAAAAGAACATGTTGCGAAAGTGCTGCCTCTGTGGTGACATCCGGAAGCGAAGAAACATCAAGTTCGGGTTTGTGTGATGTGTGGTAATGCTTATGCTGAGGTTATACTGTTTAGAATTTCGATTGATTGATATAGAATTGATCAAGATACCAGATACCAGTAACAAGTATACGAAGAGGGAAAATTGAATTTCATAAGAAAAATCGTTTTACTTTTATAATTTCGTTCATAAATTTTGAAAAATTCATTATTCAGTAAGATCATAGTGTATCTGGGTTGTGTATTAGTATTCTGCGCTATGTGAGGAGAAGGGGGGCTAGAAAGGAATAACGCATCCCTATAAAAATGATAAGAAAACAGGCCGGCCTGATATTCATAATCGAATCTATCATAAAAATATAAGAAAAGTCTTGAAATAAACTGGGAGCAACTCATAACCCTAGAGCGAATTTTGTTAGGACAATATCCATTAAGGACGCATGTTAGACGGCTGAGACTAGTGACAAAAAGTCATTTTCAGATTTTGCAGTGCCTCTTCTTCCACATTTCACTTATCCGCATTGATACTGCGTCACTTGTTAGGTTGGCTAAACCTGCAGATTTGCAACTATTCTACTGGCCGCTCTGGTTTTTGGGTCACCTTGTTAGTAAGGCAAATGGACTGCGGATGTTTTTGCATTTGAAAAATTTAATTATTTTTCTCCTTCAAACCTCGGCCTGAACTTTATTGCTCTTTGGGCTGGACTTTCTCGTTCAACACAGAAAAATCAATTTTTTCAAGGATAGGTTAGGTTTTATAACTCTAGCTGACATTTATAAGATTTTCAATTCCGTCGCCGTTAGTTTTCTTTTATGTTTTTTGTATAATACATCGTCCAAAACTGCAATGCGAATGTTGAAGTTGGACGAACGACTGTTATGTATAATATTTAAGCCATCCCATTGATGGTCAATAACATAATATTTAAATCTGTCGCACTTTGGCACGATGACTCCTTCTAAATATCTTAAATGATGCCATAAATCGAGCTTGCGGGTTCGAAAAAACAACAATAATAGATATTCGTTCTTAGTCGGATTGATTCGCATGGCCTTTATCAAATTATTGAACGTTGCCTAAAGGGCTGTCACATCGTTGCTCAAGCGATAGTAGTTCGCCAATTATAAACAAAAAAAAAAAAAAAAAAATTGGTGGAAAGAGGAGAAGTTGTTTCACACTCTTTATTGTTGGACGGCATTAAAAAGTAATGGAATTTGTACACTACCTTCGTGTACTCCACCTTTGATTTTGGATTGTCCGGTTATTTCCGATGCGCGTTTATCTTTCCTTCTAACGTCACAGTACATCTCAGAGGGTTCTATCGAACACTCTTTCTAAATCGATAAAGGCAAGAAAATTTCATAGCGTGGTGATGTTTTGCCATCGTTCTCTATAAATCGCCAATCTCGTTGTATGCCGATCTGCCTCCCACAAAGGCGCATTAATCTTAATAATGTTGCGTTGGTGATTGTCTAGAATTTCTCGAATATTTTTAGCTGCGTCGATCTGTAGTCTCATTGTTCCATCAACACATTTCTTTATTTATTTTTGGGAGTAGGCTGTTTGAAACACCGACAAGAGTTTTTGCACTACTCTTTAAATTTTTCTTCAAAGTTGTTCCATATACCTTGAGCGCTTCGACGTATATATTATTTTGGTAATGAATTGCCTGCATGTGGTGAGTTCAATGTGTGAATCGTATCACAATTAATTAAAATTATTCGCAGTATTGTTAGCAACTTCTTATATTTTTGTGATTACCATAAAATTTTCAGAAATCTAAAACTAAACTTGTTACGAACAAATATTGTTGTTATTAATATTTTCCACCTGGCAGTGTCGCAAGATGTTTAGAATCTGATTAGCATCATCTTAAGCACCTCAGATTAAAGACAACTATCTTATAAAAATTAAACATCGTTGGCAGGTAGTTATTCAAAATTTAAATTTGCAACGTTTTGTATTTCTCCAAGGCAAGAGAACCACTCATTGTGTGTACAACTACCGGCTTACAACAACATTTTTGACAACCAAGTTGCAAAGTTGACCATTCGACCAAATCAAGGATAAACAAGTGATTTCACGGCGGAATTCAGGGCAAATGGACAACAGACTACAACGATATGAGAAAATAGATTTTCTCGGCGAGGGTCAGGTAAGACTCCCCCTTTTCCTACGTGTCCAACAACACTTAATTGTGCTGCTTTCCTAGTTTGCCACAGTGTACAAAGCTCGAGACATCCACACCGATGAGATCGTTGCAGTGAAGAAAATAAAAATTGGCAGCCGCGAGGAAGCCCAGGATGGAATTAACCGCACTGCTTTACGTGAAATTAAACTATTACACGAGTTACAGCACGAGAACGTGATTGGGCTGGTGGACGTTTTTGGACACAAGTCCAATGTGTCGCTGGTTTTCGATTTCATGGACACGGACCTCGAAATCATTATTAAGGATCCGAAGATAGTCCTCACGCAGGCAAACATCAAGTCCTACATGATTATGACACTCCAAGGTAACTAACAAACTTAAACTCTAAGTGGGATGACTCCCTAATCTCCGACACTTTTTAGGGCTGGAGTACTTGCACATGAACTGGATCCTTCATCGGGATTTGAAGCCAAACAATTTGCTAGTGAACTCCAAGGGAATCCTCAAAATCGGCGATTTTGGTTTGGCAAAGTTCTTTGGTTCACCCAGCCGGATTTACACTCATCAAGTGGTGACACGATGGTACAGAGCGCCAGAATTGTTGTTTGGAGCGAGACAATATGGCACCGGCATAGACATTTGGGCTGTCGGGTGTATTTTAGCAGAATTATTACTTCGTGTGCCCTTCTTACCAGGAGACAGTGATCTAGATCAGCTGACAAAGATCTTTCAAGCAATGGGCACTCCCAACGAAGAGAATTGGCCAAACGTCAAACTCTTGCCGGACTTTTTGCAGTTCAAAGTGTTTCCCGGAACGCCACTCCAACACATTTTCACTGCAGCCCCTGATGATCTGCTTGAGTTGGCGGAAAAATTACTGGCGTTGTGTCCGTCAAATCGTTGTACTTGCACCGAGGCACTACAAATGAAATATTTCTCATCGAAGCCAGCTCCATCGATTGGAGTTAAACTTCCTCTGCCGCAGTCGAATAAAGAGAAGCTCGACGAGAAACCAAGCTTGAAGAGGAAACTCTTAGAGGCCATGGATGGGGCAACTTTGCCAAAGAAGTTGCAGTTCTAATCGAATGGAGGGCCTTTAGTTTGTTTCGTCTCTTTTTGTTTTGTTGACTAATAAATTTGTTTCTTTTTTTCTACTAAAAATTCTTTGGAGTTTGGGTTTAGGGGTAGCTACTGCGTTGCTTTGTATCGGTTACATCCTTTGGAGTTTGGGATTGATTCGTTTCTTTCAATAGATTGAGGTGGATGCGGTAAAACCAACGAATGAATTACAGAAGATCTTAGAACAGTGGAAGCCGTGCAAAGTTATCCAAGGTTCAACCATTCCAGTGGAACTCTTGTGATGTACACTATATTTGCAACATCATTCCACTTGCGCGTAGATTTTGAAGACGTACAAAGCTCGTTATTGAACTTAAGTGCCGATTTTTTCAGTTGTACAATCATAGAAAGCTCAATGACTCCTGAGGTTTTCTCTAGATGAGCCTCAAGATCAAAGGACGCTCACCATTCTCTTACAAACTACCATCCACGAATCGTTCTTCCTACTGACTCATTGGTTTCTACCCCTTGGGCTGGATTCGAGGTGAATACGATTCGTGTCGACGACCAACTTGGCTGAGGGCCTAGTTCAAAAAAGCTCAGTCGCAAATAGAGTATTAGGAAACATGTCGAGCTCCGGACTAGCTAGCCTTATCTCCTTACAACAGCTCTGTTCAGATGGACCTACTTTCTTTCCGATTCTTCTTAAACCGCATGTTGTACAGTGACGTTGTTGATTATATTGCCTGCTGGTATGGTTCCTGGAACGTAGTGCAGTGTAATGATTGTGGCTACTGTTAACAATAGCGAGGCTAAGGCAGGTAACACGTTTCATAGTATTGAGAAGACTGATCAATCATGGTCCATCACTGCCACTAAAGAGCTTAAATTGCCCGCTCAGAGCAAAAAGACGAGACAGGAGCTTCTCGCAAAGTGAATCGCGTACAATCCCGTACCAGTTCCAGACTAAATCCCCTCGCAAATCAAAGTAACGTTTTAGAAGACAAGATCGTGATTGCAGTAAATCGATAAAAGCGACTTCGAAGGTATGTTTTTCTCGGAACAGTCCGAGATAGTGAAGTCGAAGCTATCAAGTAGCTTATTGGACATTATATGGAAAACCCAGGACTGCCTCGGATTACTTGAGATACCGGATAGCATCAAGATAATGTAAGCTTATCCTTGTGACGATTAGAGATCATGCTACGAGTAGGAGAGTATTGTATTGGAGCTAAGTCCGAACCTTCTTCCAAAGATGAAATACAACAAACTGTTTTATTAAACAACCCTTCGTTTTCAATTTCCAATTTACTTAGTTACTTACAGGCCTTGGACTTACTGGAATTTGTCATACAGTGACGAAGTGATCAAAATACCGGCACCTACGACACCAGCGCAAAGTATCGCAGGATATTGTGTCTCTTATGTTAAGGGGACTGGTGTGCTTAGCAAAAGCGTAGTGCGCCGTTAAGTCTGAGGACAGTAGGAAAATCGTTGAACTTTTTAAGGCGTAGGGAAGCATATTTTTTAGCCTGTCTGCATCCTGAAGAACCATGCCAGATGTAGTTATATTCACAAGAAACCCAACTGTTAATCGAAGACCGAAGACCAGGGGACAGAGGCATTACTAACGTAATTTTGGTGTGGTGGCCTTAAGCGCATCTTGACTGTCACTATAGACACAGCTACTTTGCCCCCTCAATATATCTCCGCTTAGAAAATAGACACAAGTTTTCCTAACGAAGAGTGGAATATAGTGTTGTCATCCTCTAAAAATACAACAAAGCCATCGGCGAAGACCCATTCATTGTATTAGATACAGGCCGGAAGTTCTGGGACTAGGGGCAAAAGATAATCAAGGTAATCAAAACTGCAATACGTGTTGTACAAAAGACAATTTCTTTTTAAACAGAAGAAGGTCTTGAGAGTACAGACTGTTTATGAATACCAGGGAGAAGGAGATTCATCAGTGCGTCTAGAGCAAATCGCCCATACAACCAAGACAGACAGTTTTTTGGAGTCTGGTCGTATTTTCGTGAAAGCTTGTTCCAATAGTCAATCGACGTTTAGGATATTATTCATTTCTTCATAGGACCTCCTCTGTCAGTGTTATGCTTATGCGTATGAGTTAGATCTGTTAAGAGTGTTAAGCAGAGATCAGTCTAGTATCGCTGGGCAACCCTTGATTGCATCAACCATCACATATTGGCCACTGTCAGCATCCGCAAACAGGGTCTTGTTCACTAGTATTCGTTTAATCCCCACAGCTAGTGAATTAATAGGTGGTTCGGAAAGTCCCAAGACTAACACATAAAAATATTTTTTTTGGCAAATTTCAACTTTATTCATCAACATAGTCGAACGATTTGTCCAACCCTACAAAATACACTTCAGTTTCGGCCGTCACTTCTTTATTGGAGCTATATCTCTTTGCGGCGAGCAGTTTTTTGGAGTTTGTGAAAAGGTAACAGTTGCTGAGGGACAAATCTGGAGAATACTGTGGATGTGGGAGAAGTTCAAAGTGCAATTCATGCAGTTTTGGCATCGCGACCAACTTGTGTATTGTGTATTATCCCTTTTCAAGATAGTCAATGGATATTATACCATGCGAATCCCAAAATACGGATGCCTTTTTGGTCGCTTTCGTTGGCTTTCATCCATTTCATCCATCCCAACCATTCTGCCAATGGCCTTCAACACGTAGGAAATCAAACTAATTCGTCTGCAGTTCTTCGCGAGGTTGTAGACATCTTTTCCTATTTTCTGTGTAAAGGCTAGTCTTACTACATATGTAGTGCTAGTGCCAGATTGCCAGCAGCTGGTCTTTACCTTTTTGTAGCAAACATATCTCAATAAATCCCTTTGATGTCAGGCGACTTAAAGTAATCGAAGTACGCAACAACATATTAGGTCCGTTCCCCTCGACATTTTTGTAAGAATTTGTAAAAGAGAATTTGACAAAAACTGCGGCTATGACAAAACAACTAAGATCATGCATTTGAAGAAGTTTATCGAATGCGATGCCAAGTGTCATAAACTGAAAGACAATCCTTTTTAGATCCAATCGCCGTCTGAGATGGAATCTGTAACAAAACACTACGCTGCAACAAGCCAACAAATCCTCATCAGTGCGCTAGTAAATGTCATCATAGCAACTACCCGCCGTTCAAAATACAAACCGCTATCAAGTGTAGCTGCGGCCATATAGACCAGATGATAAAATTCCGCCAGCTATCAACTAGAGCTGACAATGCACATTACAAAAAGCGTTGCGAACAAGCGAGTCTGCGGTAAACACAAATGCGTCAACACATTTGCCCGATGTCATGTAACTATGCTCCATCGTGCGGCCATGCCATAGGGGTAACTGTCGATCTTTGCTATCGCAGTTCATTCGAGAAATTGTACTGCGAATGTAAAGCTGAAGTGATCTATCTGCCGCGCCGGTGCGATGTGGCTAAAGAGACAGGCCTGCAAGCGCCCATGCTCACACCAACACTCATGCGATCGTCCAGTGTTCAACTGCCATTCAGCAGCTATATAGGTGTCCACCGTGTATAATGTTCACCACGAAATGGTGTGTTGAACAGCACCAACAGAGGAAAACTATTCCATATAGCCACGAGAGTTTCAAGTGTGCACTGGCGTACAACAAGTCCTTGATTTGTGGTGTTAAGCGGCAGGTGAAATCAGCAAGCAAAATTGCACAACTGTGAGGCTTAATTGCGGACAAGTGCATTTCGCCATGCCACCATGGGGACTGTCCGGAAACAGCATGCAAATTGCGTGAAACGATGAATGCCGCACCATAGAAGCCAATCGTCGTCTGACTATCGGTCTATAAGTCTGCAACCTCGACTTGACACAAAATCTACTTAATAAATATTCCGAATTCATTCGAAACTATGCCAAGAAAGATATAGTTCTTGTCAGATCCATCCATGATGCCCTGACCAATCTCGTCAAATTGGCCAAGGAAAGCAAGCAAAAGTCCCGCAGTCAGTCGTTTCCAACGTTGAACTGTGAGAACTAATAATCGGTGCATGAAATGTGCGAAGTGTTTGGAATCGAATCGGTGACTTATGATGCAGAACCCAATCAGGTTCGATTACGCATTATAGTCTGGTTCGAAGCAATGTTATTTTTACGGAGCTAGATCGGCTGAGCGTCTGCCAGGACTTTATTAGTTGGTTGCCTTCTGTACTCTGTAATCATCACACCGTTAGTTTTTTTTCGTCGAAAATGTGTGGGAGTTTAAAGTGGCCTACATTTTCCATGACAGCGCTGCATTGTGTTAACTTTTTTGGTTAGTTTACTTAGATTTTCTGACGCCTGTACGCTTTCGTGTTTCAAATTTTACAACGTGCTTAATTTCTGTCCAAGTCATCCCCAAAAGTCTGGATAATGAATAATTTTGCTGGTATACCTCTCGATCTATGCCATCGCATTGTGTTAATTTGGTCACAGCAGGATCCAGCTCGAAAGTCCGCCTGTTCGATGTCGGCATTTGAATCAAAATATTCTTTCAGGTTCCTATTCTTTGGCAGCTTAAAAATCATTATTGTCGTCCAATCTTTCGTGAAGGCTTCGGTTTCCCATGCTTTCCTAATTAGTAGCTGTAGGATGTTGAGCAGATTTTCATCGAGTCCTTCTACTAGGTGCAACTTGGAATTTTCACCTGCAGCGAGTTCCTTATTAATACTGTTTAGGAACGCTTTAATCATTTTTTAATTAATTTATCGATTTCTAAAAATATGTTCTAATTAAATTTGATACTCATACCTTGTAATTTATAATTGCACTATGTGTTCTGAAATCCAAACATATTTGTATTTGCCAAACATTATATATTTGGCCTACATATACGAGTATTTCTTAACGTTAGAATAATTCACTCAAACTAGTAACGTTACTCAAAGCTTTTCTATTGCCGTTTATTTTTTTGGTACTTGCTCATTTTAAGATTTTGTAATCTCGGTCTTTTGGATTTCAGACGCAGCATGGTAAACATATTGGGAATACAAATTATTGTTTCGTGTACTTATACATGTTTTTTTCCCTTCATATCGTTCGCCCATTCGATTTTGTTCATCCTCAACCGTTTCGTTCGTTGAGGCGTCCGTAGCAAACGATCCAAATCAGTCAATTCCACGGCGTTCTCAAGAATTGGGCATCGCTCAGACCACATTATGGCGTATTATGCGTAAGGATCTTGGTTTACACCCATACAAGATCAAGCTGACTCAAGAATTGAAGCCGATGGACCATTTGAAGCGACGTACGTTCTCCGATTGGGTTCTGGAGAAGATGCGCCAAGATGATGAATTTCATCGCAAAATCATCTTCTGTGACGAAGCTCATTTTTGATTCAATGGGTTCGTCAATAAGCAAAATATGCGTTATTGGTCGGGTGGAAATCCACATGTGCTTCATGAATCAGCACTTCGTTCGTGCGATTTAACGCCGCTTGACCATTTTCTGTGGGGTTACGTTAAGTCATTGGTTTATGCCAACACGCCGACGACGTAGGAAGAGCCAACATTGAACGCGAAATAGCGGCTCTTTCGGCCGAAATGTGTGGGCGAGTCGTTGAAAATAGGTCCAACGAATCGACCGCTGCAAACGTGCCCGCGGTGGCCATATGAACGAAGTCGAGTTCCATTCATAAATGTTTTGATTGTACTTCAAGCCGATAATAAAGTTTTTGAAATATCTCAAATGGTTTACGTTTTACTTAAAAAAAAAGTTGTCAAGTCCTTATTGGAAAACTCTATACTTTCGTCCCAGCATCTACTTGTACTCGTAGTTTCACTTACTCCAATATTTTGTGGACGAATTTTCCGCTGTCAAGGAGGTCTTGACGTTCCAAAATCCAGTCGTTGTATGTGGTCGATAGCGAAAGGCCGTTAACAAAGTATCCGTCTGTATCCGAGGCGTGTGTTGCCCTTTTGGGACATTGAAATGTTTTACGGATGCTCGACTCGCCATTTAACCTATTCAAACTTTACAATTTCTAGAAGGTACCAGGAGCCGTTGCGTGCAGCTGTTGAGGTAGGGCTTAACAGGTCTTGCATAGGCATCCATTTTAAGCGAGCCAGGTTTCACTGCTAATGCTGCTTCTACGAGGAGTCTTACGTTTGTGGTTGGTAAAAGTACATTGGAAAGAGTTTAATTCAGTCGCCCTCTCTAGTCCCGCACTTATCTGGTTGCCTGCAGCCTTTATCAATTTCGCAGTGGATTCTGGTAAATTATCTTGAATGAATATATTTACTGTTTACCAGATCAGCAAGCGAAAAGAGGTAAACGATCTTCGGTTGTTTACGTTCAATTAAGTGCGGACACTTAAGAAGCAGCAAAACTATGATACGAGTATTACCAAAGACGCTAGACTATAACAACGCAAAAATGCATCGTAAACAAGCAGGGTCATTTTTAAGTTGACTTAGGCAATCACAGATCAGATAGGTAATTTTTCATAGGACATTGCCTGTTAAGTCAAGATGCTTAATTGGATGAGTAGTGGGGATGGGTATGAGAGGTTGTGCGTATAGGACATCACAGTGGGCAGCTGAAACCTTAAGAATGAAATATATATGTCTTGTCAACTTGTCGACTTCAACCCAGATATCAAGAATAACTTTTGTGCCAGAAGGCAATAAGATCTCTATTTCCATATTTGTACATTTGTTACTCATGTTGCTAAGATGTTTACTTTCCTTTTCGCTTTTGGCAAAATGAAGGAACAACGTTATGTTTACAATCTGTTGTTACATATCCTTTTCCGCAGGCTATGTACCTATATCAATCTTGGATATCTAACTTATGGTGTGTGTATAATCATGCGAAAATGTTTCATTATGATGTCCTGTCCTTTCCACGACATTACTGCATCAATGGCAATGAAAATAAATCCAACAAGTCATTCTTAAAATATTACAATCGTCTCGTCTATCAGTTTGTGAATAATCGATTTTCTAAGTTTGCCATTGGATTATGTTTAGCCAGAGTAGCCTCCCACCATATAGCCAGGATGTCCTTATTTATATCCTCGCCAAAAATTTATTGCAGATAAATTTTATTTTACGAGTACAAGTATGTCGCGAATAACAATTAATATCCTCAAAACAATGTTGTCATCCATTCACACTTTTCACTTTCACGTTCATGACATGGTTCAGTTTCAACTCAAAGTCAAAGGAGGAGAAGGAGTTGAAATCTTATCGCCACACGAATGTCAAGCCAATTTGTTCAGGAGGTTTTAATAAAAATCTTAGTGGTCTCTTAGCTATAAAAATGGATGTGACACCGCCCGCTCCACCATACTCTAACGGATAAATTGCCAAATCGTTGTTGGTTGTTGGCCGATTCCAATTTCTCCGTGTATCATCAATCAGAAAAAAAAGAAAGAATTTGAAATATTAGTACATAACCTACATACTCGTATATGGAGTACGTCCTGGTTTTGGCGGTAGGAAGTCATTTGGTTGGATGATAAATGGTTCAAGGCTATGGAAGGTAGATTATGATACACGTAGATACGTAGATACACGCGACAACGGTCGTTAAGTTGAATTTATCTTGAAGGTTAAGATATTTATTGCGTGAGTCTTTAAAGCGCTTTCGCATAAAATAAAGCCTTTACAGCTTTACAGGTTTGTTTGCTTAAGGAACATCGTAACATCGTAAAATTCCAGAAACCATTAGGATATATCTAAGAAAATGGTTTAAATATGATGGGGAAGAGGAGTTGTATTCCAAGTTAATAGAGTTCACCGATTTTGTTCATTGGCCAAAGGAATAACCGTAGGCAAGGGGCATCCATAAAGTACCAACAGGAGCCAATGTGGTAAACAAATACAAAGCGATTGATGTTACGGCCACTGACAATCTCAGGGGAAATTTCTAGAGCCGACAACGTTTAAAATTATACCTGAGAATTAAAGTTGGAAAGCAGCGAAAGTTGCTTTTAGAGGCTTAAGCAAATGGGTTTTTCGGTGTACAATGAAATTGACAGGTAGGAACGTAACATGCGCAACAACAAATTTTATCTACCACCAGGCAGAAATACTGTTTCGATATTCATGATATTCATGTCTCGGGTGAAAGTTAGAATTGAAAATATTTCTCAAACCAGAAGCTGAAATCAAATATCCTGGATGTGCAGTATGAAAAAATGGATGTTCAGTGGGAAAAATTAACTTAATTATTGGAACTTAGCCTCTATGTAACAAACTTCTTCATCCAGCTCGATAGTAAGCCAGCTATCTCCAGTAAGGCACGCCGATTTGGTTAAGGTCCCTTTCCATTCGCGCGCCGTCTTTCCGCGATGGATTCGAAGATTCTCCCAGCCGGAGCACTGGTGTTTACCTGGTCTAAATACCCCAGCCAGCTATCGCTGTCGTTGTTTCTGCGCTCTTCTGTACAGTCCGAACAATTCGTCCTCTCCTCTTTTCCGAAATTCTTTTTGCCAAAACAGACTAGGGTGGCCAATCTATCTAAATACAAAATCCATGCCTGGAGAGAAATGGAATGGTTTTGACCTTTGTCCCTTTTGTTTTGTTTTTGGAAAGAGTTAGAGTCCTCAGCAGCCAGCAACAGCGATTAGCAAAAGTTGGTCATATTATATGTAAGGAGTCAGTTGGCCACGGAGTCATCCATGATGCAGGAGTCGACGGCAGTGGCACGCTCGCGGTTGCTCGGCTCTAGCTCATCGGATTGGGATGGTTCTTGCCCCTACCCCGTGCATCACAACTCAAGGTAAGTTTGTTTCGTTCCGAATTCTAAAAAGAAGGAAAACAAGGATAGCCTGGAGAAAGCTACGTTACTTTACGGACGGACTTAAGGGAGAGGAAGAGAGAAAGACGATAGAAAAAAGAGGAAATGAAACAGCAAGATCATATCTGTGTGCCATCACCATAGTGCAAGACCGGGACTTTCGCGATTAAAATTAACTAATCCTGCACTAACCTAAACCCTAAATACCGAATTTAATTTTAACGAATAATGACTAAACCTTAAGCTATCATAGGGTACATAGGGTAGTACCCTACACCGAATAATGCGTCCCAGGATCCAACAGCGATGACAGCTCGTTTAGACTTGAAATAAGCCAGGTGTTGTTAGCTGAGGATGGCCAACCCACCCTTATCGCACTTAAACGTGAAAAATTGCTACCATTCTGGCCAAAACTCTGAATGGTAGCCCCTAATCGAAGTCCTCCCAGTCACCACCTGTAAAAGAAAACTTCAGGAAAAGGAAATAGCGGAAGACAGTCACGTCATTTAATGTCATGTCGTCATCGTTTGTGCGTCATGTCTAGTCACAGTCGCCCCATTGAAGGACAGACGGTCCGCCCCTCCACACATCACTTGCGACAACGGTTTTACTCCATCATTATAAAAAAAAAGATATTAATTCAGCTCATAACAATAACAATGGATTTATTAAAAAAAATCATAAATTCACAAAAGAAAAACTTAATAACTAATACGAGCTTTTCTGAATTCTATTTCTTAAAAAAAAACTACTATAAGGCTACTCTTATTCTAGCAGCAAAAACTTATGTATATAGGTCTTACCGGATTTCAGATCCCTCGTAGTTCTGGCGCCAGCACTTTGAAGAATCGCTTGAAATTCATAAAGAAAATATATACATATATTTTTTTGTTTCCGCACACAAAATTTAATAATAACATTAAAAAAAAAAAATAAATAAATAAAATTAAAAAAAAGTGCGGAAACTTTTTCTTTGCGTGCACACTGTACCAAATAGAGCTAACTAAGCCCCCTCTTTTTTTTTCTGGGAAGGACTTTGTCGCTGTACTACCACACTATCTTTTCCTACCGATCACACCGCGAGCCAAAAAGAAGGTGCTGTTTCGAATCCAACCTCCTTTTTTTTCTGAAGGACTTTTATGCACAAGTCAAGTCTGTCCGCAAAACAAACTCAGAAAAAGAAAAAAATAATAACACCACCGACAATGCCGACTGTTTCGATCAGAAGTTTCGAACTCAACTCCCAGCAAACAAATCCACGACCTTCCCGACTATCACGAATCTTCCCACTACAAAAGAAACTCTCAACTCAAAATCGAACGACCTTGCCATTGTAATCTTCTGACACCCACTAGACAACAGCTGGTCCACATCGAAAGATGATCAGCTGACTTTCTCCTAAAAGCCATTGATCTTCTTAATCTATTCTTTTCTTTACCTACATTCTTAAGTTCCCATTTCTCTCAATTGGGTTCCTGTCTAAACTTATACTTAAATTAACTCTCACAGATCTACCTCCTTAGCTAGGTTTACCACCTCCTCCTCCTGAATTTAAATTAGTTAACACAACTCTCTCTCTGCGGCAAAAGGGACATAAGCTTTGTTCAGTGAGGCTGTTCCGGACTGTTCCGAACAGAAAAGTACAAACTTACACCTTTCCTGTTCAATGAGAAAAATTTCTGTCCGCATCTGTTCTGCTCTGTGTTCAGTGTGGCTGTTCCAATCTGTTCGGAACAGAAAATCTTGCACCTACTTTCGAAGTAGAACACAATTGTGAAAAATGTCAAAATTAGCTGTGCTGTATTTTTCTGTTCTCATTTGATTTGACGCTTTTCACAAATGTGTGCTGTTCTGCTCTAGTTTTTCCTCACTGAAGAAAGATATATTCACCATAGTAACAAGAACACAGGGAGAGAGTGAGCCTACGAAGAAAGTAGAATGAGGGAATTTGAAAATAGAGGGACGCTTAATAGAGTCAGGTTTTGTTGTGAGTTGGGAAAGAGGTCTAATTAGTAGGTTTAATTAATAGATTGGGAGGGGAGAAGATCTGTTTTTGAAAAGGAATAAATTTACTGGATTTGGTACAGTGAGGGAACACAAATAGAACACCACAATTAAAGATATTTATTTTTCTGCTAAAATGCTGACGCTATATATATTATGGTTGGTGTGGGTGTCATTGTTATTGTAGAATCAATGGCGCAGCGTAGGCAGGCGAAATCCTTTTGTGCGTTCTTTCGATTATGACGATATTATCGGTTTATGAAAATAACTGAATGAGTTACCTGGACAATGAGAAAAGCAAGATTGCATCTCTCTTTCCAAAAACAATATCAAAGAGATCACATTATAGGGCGCCATTTTGCCTAGATTCTTATTTGATATTGATGACCTCAGTGAGGTGCTTACCGACTTTGATGGATCATCGTGTATTCCTCCCTGCAATCGCACATAATTTTCTCTATAAATGTTGTCATAAGTGGCCTTAAAACCTCAAGTAGGTGGTGCAGACCTACTGGTGAAAAACCGCATCGATATGAACCAATCATGTTGTTGCCGAAAGGTATTTCGTACTCACGCAGTACAACATATATGACCTTGTAGATGATGTTGAGAAGAATCTACAGCTGGAGCTGGTCTCCTTTCTAGAATACCGGCTAACAATGCTGAGGCTCCATTCAAATGGCATACTTTTGTTCGATTAGGTTTTACAGTTAAGTTGATGATTGTTCCTTGCCAAGTCATCTCGTCCTACCTTAAACTGTTCAACAAACAACATCGTGAATGGTACATTGAACATGTCACCGAAATTTTGACCATAGTAGCCATTATACAGTCTTAGCAGACTGCGTGTCTTCTATCATGTTTTCTTGTTCGCCTTTGAAGCCATTACCTTGGGCTTTATAGCCTTGAATTTATCTTTTCACATTTTGGCGACAGTTTCAAACCTCATCCCTGGAATAGCTTATCTCTATTCCCTCGATTGCGCATTTCGTACACTTTTCCTTTTCCTCTTCCTTTTGTGAAGTCGGCATTCATCCTATTTCTTCCGCTCGTAAATCCAGGGACCAGAACTGAGCTTTTCAAGCACCATTGATCTGTATGCTTTCTTCTTCACTGCATCTGTTCGCACAATTTTAAACATGAATAACTGTACACCGAATGAACGCCCCTAAATAGTGACGCTATACATTGAAAATAATTGGTCATCATTGAAAATAATATTTGGCCTCAAATTTCATTGTACATGCGTTTGTAGTGAATCGTCAAGAAGTTGTTAGGAAGACTGTTGTCGAAAATCCAAATGTCTTGTATTATCCATGGCAATCTTTGTGTGTTTGCAATTGCGTGGAAAAGGTCTACAAGACTTCTACTTTCAACAAGTGTGGCGGACCAGCACTAGCGCCCCTAGGAGCGAGTAAGGAAAACGAAGAACGAACAAAAAACCAAACACTTCCTTATTCCTTATTCCTTCTTTCTTTTCTGCCAATGACATCATCGGGAGCGGTTTGTTCAAAAAAAAGGAAGACAAAAGAAAAGTTGTCAGAGTTTGAATTTTTCGAGAATAAATTTGTAAAAACGCATTTTGTTGTTTTTTTTTTATTATTTTATTGTGAAGAAATTCCCACACAAGACAGCGCGCCATGCCACACTGTGTGTCAAACAATAAACTTTCTGAATCAAACATTTCTATACCGAAGCTCCAGATGGCGCACCGATAAATGGGCCGACAGATCTTTCAATAAAAAAAATTTAAAAAGTACTGTTATTTTTGACGGTTGCTTGACATTATGTTCAACATTGCTTGACCCTGTATTACTTAGTAAGATAAATAAAGAGACTTTCAATATAAGGTTCTATCATCGACTTTCACCATCGAGGCCATAATGAGAAAAATAAAATGGGATTACTGGTAGTATGTTGCTCATACCAAACCGTCACGAGGATACAATCACTGTGTATAGCCGGGTGAATGATAAATCGGTCTGAAACCCATCAGAGAAATTGCACAAATAGAGTGGCAAAGGCAAAAAAGATAAGGATGTTTACCTTATGTAGTTTCTGCCATGGTATAGGTGATTTCAGGACTACCTTCATAAATACACGTACGTGGGTGGCCCACATTCTCAGGATTGTGAACATAAACTACAGAACATAGAGCATAATTTCGAGCTAAGAACTACTCCCCTGCCTAGAAATTTCTGAAGGTAAGCCTTCAACCTCATTGTAGGTCAATTTTTGAACCAAATGATGAGGTGTTTTTACTTTCTACTATATTTTAGTTCTATAAGTAAAAACATTTGTAGATACGTAAAGCAACACATTTCGCTCAATTCGTGTCTTATCTTGTGAAATTCACAACTAATTTCACACCGAGTTTAACAAAACTTTGTAAAGATAAATATCTGATTAGTTTTTCTAAAAACCATTTCTTTAATACTAGTAAATTATCTTGAATTTCTAAACCAATTTATAAAAAAATAATGTCACATTTTGAAGGATTTGAGTGACATTTTTCTCAGACATTCCTCACAATATTCCTTCAAAGTTATTGGAAGAAGGAAAGTGAAGAAAATATGCAACCGAAGCAACCATTGTCAAATAATGAAAATTTAAGAAGCTTAGATAAATTCCTTCCATCCTTTGCTGTACTATAATACATCAGTATTGCAGCTATCTGCACCTAATCTTGCTCCTTTGTCTTTTGAAAGGATAACATGAATATAGATGAAGTGAAGGTGAGATAAGACATCCTCAATTCGTTGGGTTGTCAGAATTTTAACGAAATCTTATCATAGAAAGAAAACATGATTTTCATAAATTGATCCAAAATAATCCAATTATGTATGTCTTTTTGGAAGGTTAATTCTTATGCAATGAATTTTAATAAAGGATTATCAAGAGTACATCAACGCTTGCCTAGTGTAAGGGGACTTCGGATTGGTGTCCCTGAATGATGTAGGTCCGTGAATGGTGTAGGTAGTTTGTTTAAAATAAAATGGTTAGCCTTGAAAGCTAGTAATTAAAATGAGAATGCTCACCCTAGATATAAGCCATTTTTCACTATAACAAAGAGGAAGTTTTTAGGGAGTTAGGTTAATGAAAAAGGACATTTGATGTTTTTGCTTCTACAATATTTGTAAAGCATTTATTCATTAATTTCATAAAAAAATGGAAAATGGATGAATCTGCATTTTTTATAGTATTCATTTTTATGGCGGACTTATGATAAAAAATTCCAGAATAATCTAAATTCAATCTAAAAAAAAAAAAAAAAAACATTTTTTCAGTTTTTCTACCCTTTCCGCAGGGTTTAGCCGCTCATGCGACTTCGTCGCTCCGCAAAGGGTATACCAACAACTGGAAAGTAGGCGCCTATACCCACAATACATACATGACTCAAACCATCAAATGGTGGTCGGCGGGTTTAATTGTCATATCTTCGGTGACATGCATCATCTTTGCATGAAATCGAAAAATGGATGACTCTCCGTATATTCTCTTTAAAATGTTTGTTTTCTCATGGAAATTACGAAAGCAAATATAAGATATTGATATCTTGACGTAAAAGAATTTATGAAGAGTTATTCGCAAAAAACTTATTTTCTGAGCATTCAAAGCCACAAAACTATTGGAAATATTAATTTTTTCTTATTTCTGTGATTTTTATCATATCGCCGTTAAAAAGAAACACAATAAAAAAAAGTGGATTTTTCAACTTTTTATAACCAAATTACCAGGCGACCGTGAAAGTAAATTATTACCATTAATTTTTTTCACTTTGTTATGTGCATTTTCAGCACGCAGTCGATCTCTGTATTCTTTGCACGACTTAGGATTTCATTCAGGCAATTACATCCAGGTAATCTTCACAGTATTTCTCACTTCTTCTCAATAACATCGACAAACTATATAATATCGATAAATAGCAAATGCTGCACGACTGACGACATGTCCTATGGATACTCTACAATATAGCTAATTCCCATGTAAATTCGCACTAGAACTTTCCATATTCATACGAAGCCAGCGATGACTCCATGTGCCTATACTCGGGTCTATATTACGAACTCGAGATGGAGGTCGTATCCCTCGCGCGAGTTACATATGTACTTTGTCCAGCCCTTATAAACAAAATACAACTTATTTGAATAATGTCTTTTTACTTCAGGGTCTTTGACATGACTGACTTGTTATCTTAACCTAAAATAATACAAAGTATTATACAATGAAGAGTTGATAGTTAACAGTTACAATCATATTGTTTTACTTGCATTGCTAATGCCGCTGATCCCAAACAAGATCAAGCGATGTCGCTGGGCTGTTCTATGCTGCTTATCTTCTTGGTGTTGACAAACAAATCCAATTCAAATCAAATTTTGTTGTTGATGATGCTTTTGGTGTTGTTACCAAGTACCATAATGTTTAGGTAGATACTTTGACGATGGTAACAAAGATGATAATGCCCCCTTTACCGCTAATGGTTCATTCTAACCGAGTTAGTGTCCCACCACACGCGTTATCCCCTCTCTCTTTGCTCCTTACACAGGGTCTGCCGCCTTTTCAATCAATTGTACAAATGACACTTTGGTAGAGATCCGATGAAGAATGACCATAGGAAACCGCTGCTACTTCGGTTTATCAAAGCAACTGGGTTCAAACCTCCTGACCAGAAAGAAAGGTTGTTTTGTACAATACCGTGATCCTGTCTCTGCTATATGGTGCTTAGTGCTGGACGATAAGCAGGAAAGCGGAACTTCGTCGAGTTGATGGTCTAATTTGCGACAAGGGCAAATTGAGAAGAAGATACAACCGCAAACTCTACGAGCTGTATGAAGGTGAGGATGCAGTCCGAACAGGCAGCAGCGTTCCCGAAATTGAATAGAATGGAAGGCTGCGGTGTCTCAAGCAGAGACTCTTCACTGGTCGGGAGCCCGTTAAGTAAGTAGTCCTATATCTCGTGAAAACCTCCTTTCCATTGCCAGAAATCCAACACCAATGCAAGAGACAGGAATAATATCTTTTGTAAATCGAGAGAACAGTTCCCATTTGTAACACCAGTTGAAACTGATCCAACACCTACGATATGGATACGAGTAGGTTTGCGGACGAGTCTTAGTCGCTGAACCGTCTGCTCGGTAACAAACGATACTTGTGATCCTGTGTCCAGCAATAATCGAATGGTTTAAAGAGTCCCTTGCTTCTCGAGCGTATATGCTATAGCAGTTGGCCATATCGTTTGAATTGGACGATTAGAGTTAGACGAATTGCTTACTGCTACTACTCGTATTGATGAGCAAAGCGAGAGTGGAGCCGTGGTCGGAGAATCAGATGTTGTTAATCATCTAATCTAATCATTAATCGATGAGTTTGCTGGTGCTATTACATCAGCAGTGGTAGATGACTATTGTTAATAATGAACAAGCGAGTGGTGGCGGGAATTAAAAATGCGACAACGACAACAATGGATGCTCTTTTACAAATAAGCGGCGATGAGTAATATCAAGAGATAAGAATGCAGAGCATTTACTTAGTTTGTGATCGGTCTTGCGCTTAGGACAATGTATGTTTGTCTCAACTAAATGAAATTGAACAGATTTAAGTGTTTTCAATGATGTTAATGATGTTTCCAATGTTTCCATGATTCCAATGCATCGCAAGGACTTTGCAAGAAATTTAAGAATTCATTTATGGTACAATTGTCCCTAAAGCCGTTTTCTTCAGCCCACGCTTGTCTTGTCTCATGATCAAGTTTCTGCAGCAAAATGAAAATAACCCAAGGATCACGACTGGCAGCTTGAAATGCTACTAAACCCTTAATTGTTTCATCAGCACTTTCAGTGAGTTTTCGTAAATATTGTACACATAGGAAAATCGTTGTAGGCATTGAGAGGACAGATTGAACATATATATTTATAATTATGTTAGAACGATCGTACCGTTGGTCTAAACGATGCCAGGGTCCACATAATTGTAGTCGGAAACAGGTATATCTAATATCTATGTCTAATTAAAGTAGCTGTATCATCGCGAAGAAAAGATTTAAGATAATGGAATTTTTGAGTTGATATTAAATTGAACTTAGTGTCTGTTTTGTAATCTCCAGAAGAAAAATAGGAATATTTAATTTAGGGAGTGCAATGGAGGCTGATTCATTCGGGGTTTTGAGGATGAATTTTGCTGGCTAGGTACTGTATCTATGATCGATTGTTTGTCCACAGATTTTGTGTCATTTCGCCTTTCACATTTCAAAAAAAATATTTAGTTTCATACTCAAGTCTTAAGTCTTAAGATGCTAAATCAATTTCACCGATAAGATCGAATAACTGACCCTAGAGAAGAACTGTCGTCCACGCTAGCCCATCACTGTCGCTTCGCTTCACTCCAGCCATCAGACATTCAGGTGATTCAGCAACCTATACCAGCCCCACGCCTTGACAATCCACGATAGTACTACACCAGCTCAACACGCCCCGGCAACCACCAGTATAATCTTCCAATTTGCCATTTCTGCGAATCGCTGCCCATGCAACAAGTGTGTTTCGTTTTTATTCATTTTTCCATTTGGGTCATTGGTATCTCATATTGGTATCAGCACACATAACCCTCAGTTATCCACTCCGTTATTCTAATACGAGCTCCTGTGAATTTTGAAAAGCGAGGAGAGCGGCCGAACAATCCAAACAATTCATTGCTTTTTGAGTCTGGAAGTCGGCAGTCTGGAAAGATTCTAATGAGTATAAACTAATTTGATATCTTAAACATAAAACTTATATTATAGCAGCCCCGGCTCTTACGGCTCCCACATTAATATACACCAGAAGTCCACAAATTTAATATAATTGATCTTTTTATAAACTGTCTGAAAATGCATGCAATTGCTTTAATAAGGATTCACGTGTCTAATATGCAATAAATCTCAAATCATAAAAAAAGGCATAAATCAAAAGGAAAAACTATCGTCCATGTGTCCAAAGTCGAAAATATTGAAATAATTTTCACAAATCTGGCTTAATAAGGACCAAATATTTTTTTGCGTGTAAGTATAATTTCTAGTACACGAAAAAGAAATGAATTTGAACCGAGTAGACAAAAAACATCAGAAAGTCTGCCTCATCCCCCATCCCAACGCTCATTTTCAATGACATTCCAGCTGTCAGTTCTTTAGACAAGGCCAATCTACTTGCTGCACACTTTGCGGCCAGTTCAACACCTCCAGATTGTACTTTGTCTCTACCTACACTTAAGTGTAGACCACTACGTAAGTTTTTCTATCGATCCTACCCTAGGACACTTTCCGAGCCGTCCCTAAAACAAGGCGAATTTTCTTCTCTCTCCTCCTACAGACACATTGCACTTACGTCCCTTCTTTCAAAAGTCATTGAAACGCTAATAAACAGTGAACTCGTGAAATATCTCGAAGCACGAATACTTCTCAATGAAAGGCAGTACTGTTTTCGTTGCGATAGGTCCATTGATGACTTGATGGCATTTTTCTTTTGTCGAAAATGCGTGCATTTGGGATCGATCACTTTCTTCTTCAATGGATTTACCTTTCGGAGCGTTCAATTCAAGTTGTTTTGGGTGGTTTCAAGTCTGCTATTCACAAAACAAATGCTGGTGTACCCCAGGGTTCCGTTCTGTCTCCGACACTCTTTTTAATTTTCATCAATTATCTCTTCTCTGTTGCTTCTAATCCAATATATAGTAATCCTTTGCTGACGACGGGCTCTCTGCTTTTATTTGCTCCCGGACAGCAACGGCAGTGTATGTTATTAAATTCCGAGATTAACAGCATAACCAATGATGAGTGGAATTTAATGCTTCCAAATACAATGCTGTCTGCTGTCGTTAAAGTGAACTAAATAATTCACCCAGCCATTATCAATGGGTGAGACTTGCATCGTCGAAACCGAAAAACTTTCTATCCTCGGAAAGTGTGCCAATGACAACTTACGTTGAAATGATCATATTTGGATGCCGCTAGAAATGCTGCAAAATGTCTAGGTTTCTTCAAACCTTGCGATAAAACTCATAGATGATGCTAACATCACCCAATCAATGGACACCCTCCAACACCGACGAAATGCCTCGTGTCTCACTTTGTTTTATCGCTATTTCTGTTGAAGTTAATTATTTAATAGTTACCATAATCCGAATTGTATATTACTGGCAACACCCAACACAATACTCTTAAAACTCTTATATACTTTTCTGTCAAAGAAATCACTAAATATATAACTCGGTACAGTTCTTTTGAATTCTTTACTGTATAATAAATTTGTTGCTTGTGAAAAACCTAAGAAGGTGTTTTCAATTCTTTTGTCCTTATAAAGGTTATGGGCTCAGATCCGCGCAAAGTGTTAACAGTGTTGTAAAGTACAGACATTAAACATTTTTATCCAAAATGAGCTCGCCGTTTTATCAAATTGATAAGCTAAATGAGGAGAACTACGATGGATGGAGCGTGCAGATGAAAGCTGTTTTAGTTCATAGTGATCTGTGGGCTTACGTTTCAGGCGCTATTGTTAAACCCACTCCAACTGCAACAAACGAATCTTCAGTGGCGGCATGGATAGGTAAGGATGAAAAGGCGTTGTCGACAATTTTACTTGGTGTAAAATCTTCGCAACTTATTCATATTAAAAAATCGACATCGTCGAAAGAAACGTAGAGTAAGTTAAAAGAAATCCATCAACCGAGAGGCCCAGCCCGTAAGGTGGCTTTGTTTAAACAGCTATTGTCTCTGAAAATGGCTGAAGGTGAAACTATGTGTAGTCACTTGAATAAATTCTCTGAAATATCTGAAAAATTGATAGAAATTAACATTAAGATGGAAGATGAGTTGTTAGTTATCATAATGTTGTCGAGTTTGCCTAGTACCTACGAAAATTTCATTGTGGCCATCGAGTCAAGGGACTTGCTTCCCACATTAAGTGCTATGAGGACAAAGCTTTTAGAAGAGGGAAAACGAAGAGAAGAAAACACTGTAGAGACAAGTGAGTCTGCATTCTTCATACGTCACCAAAATAAAGCGTCTAATTTGAAAAGCAAATGTAGAAAAGGCAGGTGCTACAATTGTCAAAAGAAGGGGCACTATGCTTCTGAGTGTCGAAGTCCAAAAAGCTCGTCGACAAGAAATGTGACGTCATCATTTGCGATGTTAAATAACAATGCTAATTCGTCGGAACTTAACGAAAATATGTGGGTGCTTGATAGCGGGTCGACCTGTCATATGTGTTGTGACAAAAGCCGTTTTTCTATCATACAGCCACACATTGAGAAGATTGAATTAGCTGGAAATTATACCATTATGTCAACAGGTATTGGAGTTGTCAACATTTCTACAATTTACAGAAATATAAAACTGATTAACGTCTTATATGTACCTGAATTGAAAACCAATTTTATATCGGTTAGTAAAGCAGTGGAAAATAATTATTGTGTCGAATTCAGTGAGAAAGAGGCCAGAATCTTTGACAGCGGTACGAATTTGATAATGCATGCAATGAAGTTTGGTAGTTTGTTTGTGCATGAAAACAAAAGAAAAGTGGCTATGTATTGTATGCAGAATAATTTAAGTAACGATTCATTACTTTGGCATGTACGATTAGGTCACTTAAATGTAAAAAGCATGAACCAGTTATTTAAAGAAAACATGGTAGAAGGAGCTAATCTTAAAAGTAATCCAAATGCCTTTGAGTGTGAAATTTGCATGAGAGGAAAAATTTGTAGTTCGCTTTTTCCAACAAATAAAAGAATCGCATCCAAAGGGTTACTAGAAGTGATACACTCAGATATATGTGGGCCGATGAAAAAAAAACGTCATTAGGAGGTGCTAAGTATTTTGCATTGTTTATCGACGATTATAGTCGCAAGTTATTTGTTTATTTCCTGAAAACAAAAAGTGACGTTTTTGATGCTTTTAAAGAACTCAAAGCTGAGGTGGAATGTGAAACAGGGTGCAAGATAAAGGTGCTAAGAACAGACAATGGTGGAGAATACTTGAGCACACAGTTTTCAAAGTTTCTTTCTGCGCATGGTATAAAACGACAGCTGACTGTAGATTATACACCTCAGCAAAATGGAGTGTCTGAACGAGCAAATAGGACGTTAGTAGAGATGGCTAGATGCATGCTTTTAAGTTCCAATCTTCCAGAGTCACTATGGGCTGAAGCAGTTAACACGGCAGTATACATCCGAAACCGATCACCCAGTAAGCTTTTGAAGAATCAAACTCCTTATGAAATTTGGTGTGGGCGAAAGCCAAATATAGGACATTTAAAGGTATTTGGGTCCAAAGCTATTATGCTGGATAAACGTCCAGGAAAGTCCAAATTTGATGCAAGAGGAATACAATGTATCATGGTAGGCATATAGATTATATGAACCCGTTGGTAGAAAGATTTTGAAAAGTCGTGATGTAAAGTTCATTGAATTGTCTTCTAGTATGAGAAGTTATAATGATTCTTATACATTAATTGATTTAAATAATAGTAAACTACTCTACATTAAAGAGGAAAAATATGGTCCCCACAAAGTTTTAAAGGAGGCGGACTGTTATACTGGTGAGGTGGCATGCGAAGAAAATAACGCGGATGGGATTGCAAAGGAGCACAAGAGGAAGAGGAAAATGAATTCTTCACTCAGGAAATAAGTGAGGGTGAGTTGAGAGATGAGGTTGGCAGTATTGAAAACGACGGTCAGATGCATGAAGAAGATTCCTCGAAGTATATTATGAAGTTAAGACCAAGAAAACCAAAGGCGAATTTCTTTATGAAAAACAAAGCAGAGTTCATAGATGCTAACCCACTTTCAGTTAGTGATGCTCTAGATCGTCCTGATGTAGATATGTGGATACAATCAATGCAAAGTGAGTATGACTCTTTAATAAAAAATCAAACGTGGGAGTTAGTTGATCTTCCCCCTAATCGGCACGCAATTAAATCTAAATGGGTTTTCAACATAAAGCATGACAAACAAGGAAAGCCGGTTCGATATAAATCGAGACTAGTGGCAAAGGGCTGCAGTCAAAAGCTAGGGACCGATTACACTGAAACGTTTTCACCGGTCGTAAGATATTCAACAATACGATTAATTCTAGCGTTGGCAGCACAGTTTGATCTTAAGGTTCACCAAGTTGATGTCTCGTGTGCATATTTAAATGGAGATATAAAAGAAGAGATCTATATGCATCAACCGGAGCATTTTGTTAACACGGAAAACCAAAATAAAGTTTGTAAATTAAGAAAGGCGCTATATGGCCTAAAACAAGCAGGAAGAGAGTGGAACAGTAAGCTGGATACTACCTTAAAGAATATCGGTTTCTCTCGTTGTGTGTCAGATACTTGTGTATATACTATGAACAGAACTGATGACTTTAATATTGTTGCAGTATATGTCGATGATATCATTATTTCCTGCACCAAAGAAGATTCGATAACTTTCATAAAGCGCGCCTTAGCCGACGCGTTTGATTTAGTGGACAGGGGGCCATTTGAGTTCTTCTTAGGAATTGAAATCAGCCGAGATAAGGAGACAAGATCGATTTCTCTATCCCATGGGCAATATATCCGAAATTTGTTGTCACAATATGGCATGAATTCGACAAGGAAGTGCAACACTCCTTTGGATCCAGGCGAAAAACTAGGAAAATGTTCAAAAACGGTGTGTCCGAGGATAGATCCAAAGGAATATCAATCATTGGTTGGATCCTTGATGTATCTGGCGATTTCCACTAGGCCAGATATTATGCATGCAGTAAGCAGATTGTCTCAGTTCAATATTGAGCCACATAAAGAACACATGACGGCAGCTAAACACTTGTTGAGATATTTAAATACTACTGCTAATTATAAATTATCTTTTACAAAATCTAGTAAACTTCTATGCGGGTTCGCGGATGCTGATTGGGCTGGCAGCCATGAAGACCGAAAATCTTACACTGGTTACATTTTTGTTTTGGCTGGAGGTCCTGTTACGTGGGAATCGAGTAAGAAGTGTACTGTGGCGCTTAGTAGCACAGAAGCGAAGTATATGGCATTGGTGGCAGCAACAAAGGAGGTGGTTTACCTGCGAAAGCTACTCAGAGAAATTGGTTTTGGTTGTGTTGTAAAAGGGTCGACTGAATTATGTAGTGATAATTTGAGCGCACAACATTTAGTAAAAAATCCTCTATTTCATTCAAGATCTAAACATATAGATATAAAGTATCATTATATTCGTGAAATTTATAATAAATCTGAAATAGAACTCAAATATGTCTCAACATCAGAAATGATTGCAGATATTTTTACTAAAATTCTAAATAAATCAAAGCATTTAAAGTTTGTAAGCAAAGTAATGTCAATTTAAAATGTATTCCAAATAAATAAAAGTTCTAAGAGATATTTTTTTGAGGGGTAGTGTTGAAGTTAATTATTTAATAGTTACCATAATCCGAATTGTATATTACTGGCAACACCCAACACAATACTCTTAAAACTCTTATATACTTTTCTGTCAAAGAAATTACTAAATATATAACTCGGTACAGTTCTTTTGAATTCTTTACTGTATAATAAATTTGTTGCTTGTGAAAAACCTAAGAAGGTGTTTTCAATTCTTTTGTCCTTACAATTTCCACCACCAGTGCTCCATATAAATCGCCAGTAGCGATTCAACCATAATACTCGTCTCGCTATAAATGCTCATCAGTTTACCATCAAGCCCACTTTCGGACGTACTCTGAAATATCGTGATTCTTTCCTAAGCCCAAAAACTCGCTTGTGGAATGCCTTGCTGAGGTCTCTATTTCTTAGTCATTGTAATATTCAGACATTTAAAACCAACTTACATCGGTATCTATTTTTCTTTCGTCCCTAATTTTCCTTTCTGAGTGGAAACATTTCAAGGGGCTACGAAAAAAAAAAATGCGATCAATTCGCATAATTCAGTTTATAAATTTTATTTTTGTTCTTATACTACCTGACTCCTTGATAGTCCAAACGAGAAAAAGAGTAATGTCAAAACGAAATTAAATTATTTGGACAGTGAATATTATAATGAACTTTAATTGTTCACTGTTTAGAATTTAGCACGTGAAGAGAAATAGAGTAATGTATACAACATTTGGCTCAGTTCTACTTATAACGAATAATAGAATAAAAAAAATATCCAATTCATTTAGTATCGCGAAAAAGTTAAACGAAATTTAAATGCTCATTAAATATAAAAGTATTTAGGAACAACGGCTTCTTGGCAATTCCATAAGACAAAGTGGAACTGGTTAATAAGTACAGTTCGATAATCCATATAATTAATTTAACGTAAATAAACTCAGTTATAACAATCATTAACGAAACAATGGTTGCGTCAAAAGAAAGCTTTAATAAAATCACCATCGGATAAATCATATAACATATAACGATCGAAAAAGAAATAGAGATACTAAAGAGAAAGGAGAATTACAAAGCATTACAGGACACAAACAAACAAATCCTAAAAGAAAAGTAATAAGATTAATTGAGCACTCAACTTCCTATTCGGTACTATGGACGATGAAGATAGAGGACGAGTAGACATCGAAAACCAGATTAAGGCTATGTATAACCGAAAATAACCATCATCTTACGACTATAAGGAACAATAATAAAACTGCGTGTCAAGATTCAATTTTTTTTTTGGTGTAACATTAGTAAAATAATATATTGTAAAATGTTTGTGTGCGTACAAATAATATAACTTATTCCTTTCTATACAAATCCCTTTATTCAGTACAGTTACAATTCACTATTTAATTCTTTCTCTCAGTACAATTCAATTTCTCAACCACTTATACTTTTCTTATCTTTTACTTAAACCACTTAATCACTTCTCCTAATTAACACTTGAAATTACACTATAGAACTAACTTGGGATGCTGGTATTTATACTCGAATGACATACTTCGAGAACAATCTTCGCCATCCAGCGTCCCATACAATTTCCAATTTGCTAGAAAATTCGATTCCACTCTCCAGTCGAGACTTTGTTATTCCAGTATCGAAATCTTCTGGTCTTCGAGTATCAACATTTTCTGCTAGATGTCGCTGCTCACATTTAAGTGGTTATCACAATATAACTTTATCAATTGGGAATTCTATTTAAGGATATAGCAATGATTATCTTGTAATACGTACCGTTCCCGTGTTATGAATGCGAAAATTAATATCAAAATGCATACAAAATTAGAAGTGACAAAACGTTTATTGACATTGAAACCTAAAAATGCAAAAAGGTGAACTCATTTAATTCATTCCAAAACATAAATATTTGTAATTCTCATTTATTATAAAATATGTATTCTATGATTCAGCTTCTACGTCTGTGACTAGTTAAATCTTTTTGCATTAAACACCAACAGTAATCCCCTAACATGGCTGCATCCCACCGACCTTGATAATGTTCTTCGATCTTCTTTATATCCTGGTGAAAGCATTCCCCTTGTTCGTCTCTCACCGTTCCAAGTTTTTTTTTGGAAAAAAATCAAATTGTGAAAGCAGGAAATGTATTTTCAATGACATTCTGCAACCTAAATCCTTATAAGTTTTTAACAACTTTGCGACTAACATTTCAGAATTGTCGGCTCGATGATTTCCGGAAAATCCGTTTATTACAGCTTTCAATGATGTCCAAGCTGCTACTTCCTTTGTATTTAGTTTAAGGTCAAAATTGACATCGTGTTGCAACAATATATATAATACACTAGCGGACCCGACAGACGTTATCCTGCATGATATTTCAAGCGATTAGGGTAGATTAAACAAAGTATGAAATGAAAGACGAATAATATTTATAAGACAAACAAATAATAACATAAATTTTTCTAAAAACAATTCGTTATAATCAATAATGTTTGTTTAATTTTATCTTAATGCGAGTTGATGAACAATATTTTTAGTCAATTCCTGAGGAGTATAAATGAATAAACTTGACGGTTTTCCAACGCGAGAACACGCCACATATAATTGGCCATGTGAAAAGACCGAATTTTCTAGATCCAACCCACAAATCGACATTGTTTGACCTGTGACTTATTAATAGTCATGGCAAATGCCAAGCGAATTGGAAATTGCAGACGTTTGAATGGAATGTGTGAGTCTGAAGGGATCATTGGGATTTGTGGCAGGAGAACAACTTCACCTTCAAATTTGCCGTTCAAAATTGTAGCTTCAAGAACATTGCCCATATTTTTTTTTATGACTAATCTTGTACCGTTGCATTGCTTAGGTGCATTTAAATCCCGAAGCAAAATTATAGGTGAGCCAATTTTTAATCGCAATTTATGTGGTGGCATTCCTGGTAAATCCAGCGAATTCAAAAATTCAACAGGATAGTTGACTGCTTCGCAGGATAGGTAACAGTGTCGATCGATTTGAACAATATCTCATTGCTGGGCAATGACTGTTGTATTTCGAAGTTAATAGCGTCAACATCGATATTTTTTTGGAGCTAAAATAGCTCGTTCACGAAGCCACGCATGATTAATATAATTAGCTTGTAAATCTGGAAATATGCTTTCTATCAAAGCATCTTTCGTATTTAACATGTTGCAGAAATTGTCTGGCAACTTGATGCATTGTGTGTCTCCATGCAATGGTATTGTTCCATTTACAATGTTGAGCAATTGCTCGGAGAATGATAGTGCCAATGGATCGTTTTGCAGTTGAACACGTATATTTGTGTTAAGACGTAAGCTTTGTTCAATGAGAAAAAAGGCAAGGCAGAGCAGCGCAAGTTTGTGAAAAATGTCAGATCAAATGAGAGCAGAAAAGTACGGCCATATGTTAGTTGTCAAAAATGACAACTTCATTTTCGATTGTTGGATAATTATTTGAGTTTACAAGTTTAGTATAAATCGTGAAATAAAAACAATAAAATAATGGAATTTAATTTGTTGAAACAAATGGTATTAGAGGCGATGAATTCAGAAAGCAGCAATAGTTTTTCAAGTGATAGTTCGAGGACAAAACAATTAATTTGCAATCACAGCTAATTTTGACGTTGCTCACAAATCTGCTCTACCTCAAAAGTAAGTGCAGAAATCCTGCCCAGGGCAGAGTCCAGGCAGAGTTATTGAACAAAAAGCAAACATGAGCTGGGCAGAAATTTTTCTCATTGAACACGAAAACCTGAAATGTTCATGCTCTGTCGTGAGCTGGGCAGCCTCATTGAACAAAGCTGTAATGTACTGACATTTCGCCATAGATATGATTGTTTTATACATGCGTTAATTTCATCCGCATATGTAGAGCGTGGAATGACCGGCAATGTCTGTCTAAAATCACCGGACAGCAGCAGTACAGCACCACCGAAAAGCCTGGTGTTATTATTTAGATCTTTCATCATTCTATCGAGAGCTTCAAGTGAATGCTTGTGGGCCATAGTGCATTCATCCCAGACAATAATTTTGCATTTTTGAAAAACTTTAGCCATACTGGAATGCTTTTTTATGTTGCACACTGCATCTGGATTTGTGTGAATGTTCAACGGCAGCTTGAGTGCTGAATGTGCAGTCCTTCCGCCATCAAGCAAAGTGGCTGCAATACCAATTGCTAACGCAATATGATTTTGTGATCGAATGCGCGCAAGTATTAGTGAGATGAGAAATGTTTTTCCAGTGCAACCTGGTGCGTCCAAAAAAGAGAATCCACCTTGTTCTGCTGCAATTGACAAATTAATTCGATCGTATACATTCTTTTGTTCATCAGTGAGTAGTTGCTCATTATTTTCAATGAAAGTAGTTAAAGAGACCGTATCGAACTGTTGTTCGCGCTGAATCTCGCTGTTAATGATGTCTGTTGCTGAGCGGTTAGGTGAGGGCATACCAAAATGAATGAGTGGCATATTCGAAATCAGAATGCAAATATTTTCAAACTTTATTAGTGCCTCGTTATATATTTCCTGCGAAAAATCTATATTGGGATCTTGATCAGCGATCCGAATGCGATGCAGAATGTCGTCGCTCATGGAATCTTTATATTTGTCCCAGAGGACAGAAGCTTGAAATGGAAAACATGTCTTCAATAATATGGCAAATAATTGGCGAATTTGATGAGGAGAGGAACTCAATGCTACATCTGCAAGTGTAATATCATAATGGTTATCATCTTCCAGCAAATGTAATTCGCGACACGTATCATGATATGTGTCATACAAAATGCCATTGACTGTTCGCAAGTATTGAAAAGGTCCAGGTCCAGGTACATTAACCAACAATAAACGCAAGAAGAAACATTCGCGTTGCTTTGGATGGACTGTGTATAAACGGCACAATGTATTTCCCATAAATATTCCGTTGTAGCCTTCAACCGGAACACCTCGCTTTCGTGGTTCCCACTTTTTTGACTGTTTGTTCCATGTGAAATATCGTGACATGTCTTTACGAATTGACCGGGAATACCTGGTCGGTTGCATAGTTCGAAAAACTCAGTTAATGTGGTTTTTGGGGCAATTGATGCACGTTGTAGAGCAGTCTATTCCGTGTGCCAGCAACGTGTTTTGCCAAATACCATCCCATTTTGGATTACACGTAAATGTAATGAACAAATCTGGTCGTCCATACGCGCGCACAAAAGTCATGGCGTCTTGAATATATTCTTGCATATTACGTGGGCTACCAATATATGATGATGAAAGAATATATGTAGTACCGATGTCGTTGATATTAGTTATTCCATCTACGTTACCAACAATAGCATCATGCAAATGAATGTATTCCTCAGCTCGAAGTTTCGCTTGATTATACCTGATGTATCGTAATCGCTCGCTTTCGTACATTACGCATACATATCAACGATATATTGATGAAACAGCTGACGGCATCGGATAATATTATTGTCTTCATTGGCACGAATCATCAACCGATATGCGTAGAAGTTCATCGCGCTCACTTTCTTGCTGGTTTCTGCACCTGCAAAGTAAAAATATAATTAAGACAAAAAGAAATTAATCGTGCATAAAAATAAAATATTAGGTAATGACATGTCTAGATTGTACCTGTTGCTGGATTTCTTTGTTTGATATTTAAATGATATCCATCTTCTCCTTCCCAAAATATCAGTGGATATTGCAAAGCGTCGTAAGAGCGATGACTGTCTTCAATCGTATGCACTGTGTTATCTCTGCGTTTGATTTGTATATCTCGACGTTCAAATGCGTCGCCAACCACAACAACCGCAACTTCATTAATGGTCGATGCATTATATCGGTCCGGGTGCTGCCCAAATGGTACTTTGTCTGCTTTGATGACGATCGTATAGTTGTCGTTGTGCAGTCTGTTTGAAACGGTATTGAACAACTGGACCAACTGGTTGTGATTCTGTAAAAACGGTTGTAAAATACCCACAATTTCTCGCTCCGCCATTTGCTCGATATGGTTGTACTGGCAGCGTGCGTTTATTTGCTGCTCCGCATCACCCATGAAGTAGATTTGCAGAAATTTTGAATCGGTATCCAATTTGATGATACACTTGGCCCTGAATCTTAAACGTTGATTTAAAATTGCGACCATCCTCATTCTGAACGATTTTTGTTGCTCCAAATGAATGAATTTGCGAATTTTACGCAAAAACAATTTAGATTGAGATGTAGCTAAAGCCAATAGTGCTTTCAATGGCTCTGACGGCGAATTCAATGGTGGCAATACAACTTTTCCAGACGCGCAGCAGAAACCGGCCGATTCACCTTTGTATTTGAGTGCATGACAGTGTTGGCATTGTTTGTTCATAGCACCGATTACAATTTGTGAATGTGACGAATATTCGATGTCCGACTCATATTCAAACGCAAGGCGAAGAAGTGATGCACGTGTCAATGCGCGATACACTGGCAAACGCTGTTGTTCACGTGTTCTGAATGTGTCGGTGACCCGTTGACGGGCCAGACTTTGTCTCAATGCATTAGCTCGAAGGAGTTCGTTGCGTTGCTCTTGACTTTCATTAGCACGTGTGATTGCAGCCTGGTTTCTTAAATTTTCATTGTCCGTCAATTGACCTTCTGCCGATCTATTAAACCGACGGTTCTGGACTAATTGTGAATTCCGAGTTCGTCGGCCAATATTTCCTCCTCCTCCACGAAGACATGGCATTGTTTTATGTACGTAACCTATAATACACTTAATATTCACTGAAATGCGACACCCTATATACCGTACAAAAAAATTAAAATGTCAAAATAACAAAACACACTTAATATAATACACTCAAATTAAAATGTCGAAAAATAAATATATCTGAATATAATACGCTCAATATTTACGTAAATGCGATACATATACTCGTAATATCACAACAGAGCGTACAAAAAAATTAAATGCATTGAATGAATTCATACACAAAAATTCATTCAAGTCGATCCAGCCGTTTAGGAGGAGTTCAGTGACATACACACGTAGAGTAGAAGGCTTGTTACAGCCTTCATCAGTTTTGTCCAGCTATATATGTGTAAAGGTGGGAGAAGAACATTTTGTGACTCAATCAAAGGTGAACATTTAACATTTGATTATTCAGCAGCAAATTCCGATCTCATCGGACAATTTTTAACCAATTTCGAGTAGTGTTTCTCTGTAGCTCGACTGTTATGTACCCCATAAAATCCGACACATCATCCATTTTCTTCTTTCGTAAATAACTTCAATAAGCATTTTCCCACACTTTCCGCGAGCATGGCAATCCAATATCAGCAAAAATGTTGCAAAGGAAGTGTCCAATGTCGAAAAAGTTCACATGCGCTGCATCAAAGATAGCTGAGTTAGCAATATGAGAATTAATAAAAGGGATTGGCAAACACGCCAAGCCTCGGTCTTGTAACAACAGTGTATTGAGTAGCATTAAGAGTAACAGTGAATAAAATTATTTTTGTACCGCGAAACCGGGACTAAAAATATAAGTGGCGCAGTCGGTAGGATCTTTAAAAAAAAAGATCCACAAAAGTGAACGAACCAAAAAATCGCGAAGTAAATAAAGAAATAATTCCAAAGACTTAATAGAAAAGTGCAATACAACTGTTTAATAAACACTTTGGTGACACTAAAAATCAGTGATTAACCAAATTAAAATTCAGACCCAGAAAAAAAATAAAATTAGTGTGAACGATCACGGCAAAATTCTAAAAAAGGTGTGAACGAAAATCACAGCAAAACTCTGAAAAAGAATAGTATTGATAAGTTCTGGCCCAAAGTTATCAGCCAGGAAATGAACGAATAACTAATGGAAAGGCTCACAGCAGCCATGGAAGCTTTAGCTGCACGAAGTGCACCAAATGTACAAAGCCGTGCGTGCTTTGTAATGAAGGAAATTGCGTATATCAAACCATTTGACGGCGATCAAAAAGAACTCACTCAGTTCTTAAGTGTAGTTGGAACACACATAGATGCGGTGGAAGATCCAGTGAAGTTGGAGTTATGGGAAGCGATTTATAACACGAAAATCATCGGAAAAGCCAAGGACTTACTTCTTAATAACCAGCCGAGCGGATGGACCGAAGCAAGAGATCTGTTGAAGCAACATTTTCGACCAGCAGGCAACCACAAGGTCATATCAAGAAAAATAAATTACCTCAGAATGACGACCTTAGCGATTCTCATACTAACAATAATGACGAGAACAACAACAGCAACGTTAACGATTGATAGATTAACAACAGACAACGGATACGTAGAAATTAATATGGGACATACTGGAATAGTGCTAGATACAAAGACCATTTTACACATCATCAATACTACAGAAATAAGACAGACGATTAAGCTGATCGAGCAAAACACACAAAAACTACAAATTTTTAGTGACCCAATAATAAGGACTGAATTACGAACCCTTTATGCCAAGTTAACAACAATTGAACCAAATAAACAGGCGAGGAAAAAGCGTGGTCTTATCAATGTTATAGGTACAGCAGAGAAATGGCTATTTGGGACAATGGATGACAATGACAGACAAGAAATTTCGGACCATATCAAGCAAAGAGAAAACAATAATCAAAATGCAATAGGTAATCTAGGCAAACAGGTAGAAATCAATTCGCACTTTAATGAAAGTATATTCTACTTAAAAAGTATAATAGAACTAGATAGGAAAGAATTAACTAAAACACTGGCAGTATTAACAGCAAATGAAAAAAGGGTTATATTACAGCAACTTAAATTAGACCAATTATTAAGACTTAGAATATTAGAAGAAAAGATAGATCAGATAATGGATAACATAGCATCAGTAAAACACGGAATAATACACCCTAGCATGTTGACTATAACAGAAATTAACGAGACAGAACTTGACTTTTATAAACTCCAAAATGTTAAAGTAGGATTACTGAAATATGACAAAGACAGAATAATATTGGCATTAAAAGTACCATTTTCATATAAACTTGTAAATTATAACTTTATCACACCCATTCCAAGTAAAGATATGATGGAAGTTATGATAGATGATCAATATGTAATAGAATTCAATAAAACAAAGTATAAATACAATAGCAATAAAATTCAATATGTAAGTGACCTAGAACATATAAATAATTGTATTACAGGAAATAATTGTAAACTAAGAAAGAATAAACTTTTAGAAATAAAGAAGTTAGATGACAGTACTTTAATATGTAAGAATTTAAGAAATACTTCAGTTATAAATCATTGTGATGACAGAAAAATAAAGTTATCTGGAAATTACTTAATTATAATTAACAACTATTCAATCGAAATATTAAATACGAATTTTAGTAACAAAAATTTGGAATTTATTGATAGATTTTATTACAATGAAGATGTAATATTCAATTTTACAAAATCATTAAACTTTGAAGACATTGTCATTAAAAATTTTGAAAATCTAAAAAATATAAAGATATTGGAATTTCATAAAAATGTAACTTATACTGCTGTCTCAGCTATTATATTCGTATGCGTTGTTCTAATTTATTTTTTCTACAAGAAAAACAAAGGTCTCAAAATTTCCATTCAAAATATAGTCCCAAAAATTCAGGAGAATTTAAAATCTAACGGGGGAGAGGTTATGTACCCCATAAAATCTGACACATCATCCATTTTTTCCTTTCGTAAATAACTTCAATAAGCATTTTCCCACACTTTCCGCGAGCATGGCAATGCAATATCAGCAACAATGTTGCAAAGGAAGTGTCCAATGTCGAAAAAGTTCACACGCGCTGCATCAAAGATAGCTGAGTTTGCAATATGAGAATTAATAAAAGGGGCTGGCAAACACGCCAATCCTCGGTCTTGTAACAACAGTGTATTGAGTAGCATTAAGAGTAACAGTGAATAAAATTATTTTTTTACCGCGAAACCGGGACTAAAAATATAAGTTACATACACAAAAAGCAGCAATACTTTGTAAAGCCACCCTGTAATCCTATCCTATCCTAAACAAAGCTATCAGTTTTAAGTCAGCATAAACCTTCCAACTTGAGTCTTTATACTTTATTAAGTTTAATATAAATTGCATAGTGTCGTATGTTTCTTTTAAAATAATTGAATATTTTGGATATTCGGTATGGATGCATATTCGCTAGCATTATTTAGAAGAACTACTTTTAAACTCATTTTAGATCCATCAATAAAGATACGCCATTCATTTGTTCTGCAAGTGATCCGTAATTCATTCATCAATCCGTTAATGTCGTTACAGTAGCATATGGATTCGTTCTGTGTGAAGAAGGTAGCTAAATGTTTGTTCTTTTTCCTTAGCAAATATATCTTAGTTTTTGGTGATGACAGATTCCATTCTTGTAGTCTACAACCGAGATTTCAGGGTGTCTGATGAATAAATTTAAGTCACGGAACAAATCACTCAACTCTTTCTGCTGAATCATGTATGGTTCTTTCAATGAACTTCTAGGAGATATTGTACATATTCGGATATTTCCTTCTCTAGCGCATAATTTTCTTCACGGTCATCCTCGCCACTTGGCTTTGCACATGGTTCTTGTTTCCCTGGCGTGGGCACGGGAAATTCTTCAGTATGAGGTATTGGCATGGACACGGAAGCTACATTAGGGTATTCTATTTTGTGTTTAATTTTTTTTTAAAACCCTTTGACTTTAGTTAGAAAAAATAACAGTCATCATAATGATTCACTTGTTCACGTCAAATCATTGGAATAGCAAACGGCATCGACTTCTCTTTCCCCATTTAACAATTCGATAAGTGTAACATACGAGTAATACGAGATACAAAACATTTTCGGAATCCATTATTTGTCTTGGTTGATTAAAATAAAGTTTATAAGCCTGCTTTACTGTTTCAATTACAGTCCTTCCTTGGACCTTTACAATATATTGGCGGCACACACAACAAAATTTTCACAAGTGCTACGACCGATTTTTTCCATATTTAGTTTATAGATTGTATTGTGCTTTCACTTAAAACTATCTCAACACAACTTAAATCACTTTTTTAAATTATTCCGATTGTCAACCAACAACAGTTTTGCTTTCCATTATTATTTCAAGTAACTGGAAAGAAACAGTTACACATATCATCACTCATGTTACCAAAACCTTGTCAAGCTGTGTAATCAATTAAAAATAATTACCTAGATTCAGAATGAAGTAGAGATTATAAAAAATGCAGGTATAACAAAAACCAATCAGGAACTAGAATTTCAGATAGAATTTCAAATGATTGAGGAAAGAGTACTAAATACTTTTAGGATACTTGCGAAAAATAGAGACCAGATAAGAACGATAGGAAAAAAAAGTTTCAATAGAACAACAACGGTGTGAGATATAAAATTGATTCTGAGTTTTTTTGATGCTATTTTCATGCCATTATGTGTGGAATAGCACATCATTCAAATGGCCGCCTCGACTTCGTTGGCAGGGCTTCAAGCGGTTGGTCCAATTTTTGATGACTCAGTCCAATATGTGCTGCGTTATTGCAGCAATAGCGTGTCGAATGCTGGCCTCGAGGTTCTCCAAAGTGGTTGGCTTGTTAGAGTAGACTAAGGAGTTGACGTAGCCTCGAGAAAATAATTAAGTGGTGTCAAATCGCATGATCGCGGCGGCCAATTGATGAACGCTCGCCGTGAGATGCCCCAGTCGACAAATTTCTGCTTCACAACTTCGAGCGTTGCGTAGCTTGTAAGGCATGTAGCGCCATCTTGTTGGAACCACAGCTCGTGTATATCGATGTTGTCGAGCACTGACCACAGAAAGTAGGTTAACATAGCTCTATACCTGAGACCATTGACGGTAACGGTGTGCCCTTCCTCGTTTCGAAAAAATAAGGTCTGATGATGTCGCCATGCCATAAACCGCATCAAGCACTTAATCTTTGTGGAGGCAATGATGCTTGGCAGAACACTTGTGGATTGTGTTGGCTCCAATAACGGCAATATTGCTTGTTGACATAGACGCTGAACCGAAAATGGGCCTCGTCCGAGAAAATGATTTTTTGGCCAAAATCCGGATCTCCGGTCAACTCACGGTGTTATCTATGGTCGTCCGGCTTCAATTCTTGCGTCAGCATAATCCTATACGAATCTAGGCTGAAATACGAGTATAACCGCAAAATAAGCCGCGTTGACTGTCTGGCGATGCCCAATTCTGCTGCGGCGGCTATGTTTACTTCATTTCGCTTAAGATCCAAAAGAGTGTACTAACGCTCAAACTTTTCCAAAGTGCGATGAATTGCCTGCACACTGAAGTCATGATGACGACCGACCTCGCGACGAAATTCACGTTGCGTATTTCGGAATTTCGATTTTTTAATAGATTTCTCACGCTCGGCAAGCTTAAAACGTTGCATTATGAAATGGTAAACCCTACTAAATATTTTGACAGCTGGATGTCATTGGGAACTTTGACAGCTAATGAAACATAATAATGGGAGAAACTATCGTTGATATCTGGTCACTCGTTTTTATTTTTGCTAGCCCATTACAAATTATGACGACAACCTTATTAACGACGGACGAAATTAAAATCTTTAATATAGATTAAGCTAAATTAAAAAATACTAAACTCTCAATTGCTGAATATTCAAATGATTTTGTAATTCTTGTAATCCGAACACTGGATAAAATTTATACCTTTGACAAATATTTTTATACTCCAATCCCTAACGAAAAATTTATAGAAATTCACATTAAAGAAGACGATATGATACCCACGGGTTGTTAAGATGCTCCAGAAAAAGTATTATAATATCTGTCAAACGCTTAAATAGTATAAACCTTTTAATTTACAAATATAAAAATAATAAACGAAATTATGCAATTTAGAGCTAACTACTACTTGGTCTTTTGACCGAGCGGTCAAAGGTTCACGTGAACCTTCTAAGATTACCTATTTATTTTATTTCTTGTCGTTTGCTGGGAGACAAAGAAAAATGTCACCAAAAATTATTCTAAAAAGGCGTTGCATAAGGCTATTAGCCTGGAAGAATGTAAGTCCATAATGAAATGCGCTAAGGATTTCGGAATAGCCAAGATTATGAAAGGAAGGCTATTGTAAATATCCTGTTAGTTGCTAGCGAGTGGGGATTCCAATTCGACTTTTTTAAAAATTGCAAGCGAAGATTGAAGCATATTTTCAGCACCTTCAAATTTCTTTCAAATCACACGATGGTATCTGGATCCCTGCAAGAGGGTCAATTTAAAAAAATATATTATAGATACGATTTCTCGCCAACTCTCCGCGACCTAGGACGCAAACAAGAATCAATCTTCCGGCAGCGTTCAGTGAAGTCTTGCAATACTCGAACAAGCTTGGAAATCGCGTGAGAGTTCAGCAAGGCTATAGGAGCAGCTTAGTTTTCGCTGCAGATGCCATGCTTTGGCCCGCCACAGACTCTTAACAAATATAGTACTCGTATGCTACCATCAAGGTATCGTATATCTCCGCCTGGAGGACAGACACATATTTTCCTCCAAAGAGGTTCTAAGCAGAAGATGGCTTTATTCTTTTTTAAAACAGAAGCTTATTAAATAACTTCCGATATTCGACAGTGTAGGCCGAAAAGGTTAGTTCAAAAGAGTACAAGAACTGCTTCTTGGGTTATAAGGCCCAATAATAGGACTATATGCGAAGTCCATATACACCACTTCGAATAAAAACGATTTTTAAAACTTTGTAGTAAAATAAGTGTCGTACTGGCAATATCTTTGTTTGACGAAATAACTCCATAGAAAGTGCTAAGCGGGTAAAAATGCAAAATTTTTCGTACGGCACATGTCTGTACGACATTCAAATTTTGTAGTTTGTTGCGGTAAGCACCTCTCCAATATATATACCGAACTCTAACCTTGAATGAAATATTCCGTGGTACACGGTTTTTATACAGTTTTAGAATAACGTTTTTTCTCAAATTGTACAGACATCGAATTGCTGATAGAAAATGCTGTTTTAAATTCAAAACATGGTTGATCCATTTAAAATGTTGATCCATTGTGACTCCAAGATATTTGAAGTGTTTTCCAATGTCAGTTTTAAAGCAAAAGTTACTACAAATGATAATAGGGTCAATATTTTCGTTAAACAATTCTAATCTAAAGTAATCAGTCGAACGAAAGGTAACGTCATTATCAGACAATACTTGTGAGTCAAGGCTAAAAAACATTAGTTTAGTTCTATCTTAGTATATACCTTAGTATATGCACATCGTAATTGATGTCGCAGATTAAAATTAGAGGATTTACTGCATCATACCCAATCGCAAGGTCATCCGCGAAGGCTTTAACTTTGCCAGAAAAACATTGCTCAAACAAAGAATTTACATAAATTAAAAAGAGAATCGGACCAAGGATAGATCTATGAGGTACACCTAAATTAATATGTTTCGAGTCGCTTAGAACAATATTAAATCTTACTTTTTGACTTTGATTACCTAAAGAGATTCGAACCATTTGTAAATACAACCACTAAAGCCAGCATTGTATAGCTTCTTTAAAAGAATACTATGATTAACCATACGAGTATTTTACGTATCAACAAAAAGTGCACTACAGTTTTTCCTGCTGTCCAAACCTTTTTGTTTGAAGAAGTAAAAGTTTAACAAAGCATCTTCTGTTGAGAGTCCTGTTCTAAAACCGTACTGTAGGTAGGTGGGTAAGAGTGGCTTCTGGAAATACCAACCCACTTAGGCCCATTGGCCCATTGTGATGCCACGTGGATCTATGATCCTCTTACCAATGGGACCAGTTTGAGCTTATGATAAAGCGTAGGAGACTGTTAATGTCTACATTTTCTAGATCGTTTTGGTCGTTGTAGAAGGAAGCTTCATCTAGGAGCTCTGGGAGAGAGCTGGACATGTACAGAGAAGGGGAGGATTGTCTTCTCTTCCTCCTCGTCCATGCAGCTTCTATAGAAATCGCTTGTAAAAGCGTCAAGCTTCTTGTGTGCTTGCCTATGTGGCAGTGTCCAGTGATGACACCTATTATGGCGCTGAGATGTTTCCTATTTAAAAGGATCAGACACTTAGAGCGGTTCAGATCCAGCTTTGGCCAGATCTGTTTGGTCGGTAGACATGTTTGTCCAACAGTCCACCTAAGGTCTGTTCTTTTAATGGTATAGGATACCATACTACCCTTTTCCGATAGAATAGGTAGAGTGGTTCCAATTTTGGCGAGTTCAACGGCTCTGCAGTTCCCTGGAGTTGATCTACCTGCAGAGTTGACAGCGCAGACGTGATTGCGGATGTGTTGACTTTGGTAAAGGCGCCCTTTACGTCCAGCAAAGCAACCATTGTGTACTCTTTATATTGTAGGGATCGTTCGATGTGGCTAGTCAAAGAGTGCAGAGCCGTTTCCATCGACTTTCCTTTACAGTAGGCATGTTGAGCCGTTGACAGATATCTTGGATCAATTTTAACTCCTATATGGATATCAATCAGTTGTTCTAGAGTTTTCAGAAGGAAAAATGATAGACTTATAGGTCTGAGGTCCTTTGCAACAATTTGAATAAGTTCTATACTGCTCCTCATAATATTTTCTAGAACAGGCAGAATATTATCTGAGAAATACTGTAGCTCGGCAGGTATTATACCATCCGGACCAGCAGACATGTATGGATTGAAGCAATGCAGCGCCCAGAGCAGTTTGTCTCTCGTAATCAGACCATGAATTTTGGTCCCGGTTGCAGTAGGCCTTTTTGGGCTGCTTCTTGCCGCGAGTTGTAAAGCTACGTTGAAAAGTTTTCTACAAGAGTTCCTAAGCAGTTCTAGTGCCGATGTCCACCAATGTGGCTTTTTCTTGCCTCTGGGTTGAATAAGAGGGAAGGAAGCGGCCATAGCCTGATTGAGAGCCCGAGTAAATTCTTTGACTTTCATGTCAAGATCATTGCTGTCACGCGGGGGACTTGATAGTTTAGAGGATAGCGTTTCTGATAGTATTCCTCTGTATTTTGGCCAATCAGTCTTCCGGTAGTTCCGGAAAGCTGGTTGGCTGGGGGGAGCATCACTCAGGCTGAATTAGATGTATCTGCGGTCTGAAAAGGAGTGTTCAGACGATACCATCCAGTTCGTTAGCCTTTGAGTGAAGCTGTCAGATACAAGAGTAATATCTAGCACTTCCTGTTGGTTTCTAGTTATAAAAGGGGGCTCATTGCCAAAGTTGCAAATAAAGAGGTTAGTACTTAAAATATAGTCAAAAAGTGACTCACCTCCAGATTCCAGTACCACCCTTTCTGGGTTATCAACAGTGAGAGGGTTCACATGGTCGTGGCCAATGTAAGCCGATGCCAGCCAGTAGAAGCCTTTGGCAGTCTCTAGTCTGGTAACGGTTAAGTCGGGGTTGCTGAGGTTAGGAAGTAAAAATACATTAAGGCTACGTTTCACTAATGTACAAGTTCTGATCTTACCTTTGTATGTTGTATAGAGCGGAGCGCATTTTTTTTTTTTTTTTTTTTTTTTATAATTTACGCGCGCCTAAGGGGTTGATACCCTTTTACTGTTGCCAGGGCGCGGGCGGAAAGATAGAAGGAGGAGAAAGGAAAATTGTTTTTGTAGTGGTTTGAAACTCAGGTGTGTTTGGTTTCTATGTTTGATCTCCAGGGGTGGGAGTCCGAATAGGACGGAGAGTTTTTCTTCACTCAGAGTGATTCGAGATATAATTCCCAGTATTTTTTTCATTGCTTGAAACTCTTATAACAGCCAAATCTACGTGTCAGTGTTATGCCTTCACACGCAGAATTTTTTGTCTGAGTTCCAATTATACAATGAAAAACTGATTTTGCCATGGGCAGGATTCGAACCTGGACCCTCCGAGTGAGAAGCGTTTGCTACTACCACTACACCACGGCCACCCCTTATGCGGGTGTCCTAAGACCACGAACCATACCTTCTACAATTCATGGTTCCTGGATTAGGATAATGTCTTCTGCGTTTTTTGAAAGACGCAGAATGAGTGCGGCCGAAGCCTTTTTTTAGTGATGGCGATTAATCTGGAGAAACCGTATCATTGCTACAGTCTTCCAGAGTAGCCTCCACCACGGTGCTGTTGAGGTCCTCCGATAAAACAATACTGGTGAGAACTAAAAAAAATTTGTATTTGAAAGAAATCGCAAAACTCTATTTTTAATTATTTTTTTTAAATAATTTTGATATGGAGGGTAATAGTGAGATTGGCCTATAATTCCTGTTATCTTTTTTGTTACCACATTTTTTACCACATGGAAAAATACCTGAAGTAACACTTAAATTAAAAATGTGTGCTAAAATGTCAGCTATATTGAATGCATTTTTTTTTAACACAAAGTTTGAAATACCATCTCTACCATATGCATTGGAATTTTTGAGAGATCTGATTGTTTTTTTTAAATTTTAAGATGGATGGATCTGAAATAAAAACTAATACTACTAAGGACTCTTTTTGAAACATTGTTGTATTTAAAATGTCGTTAATAGTTCTCCACCCATTCTTGAGTTCACTACTAATTTTATTGTGGTAATAAGAATCATGTCTTAATCTTATTTCTTTGTTAATTTCCTTACACATTTTTTTGAAACGCTCATTTAAATTTGTATTGAATGGATGTCTATGACATTTATCACGCAGTTTTTGCAAAGACTTTCGAAAGAATATCCCTCAAGTGTTTGCCTGTGATTTGCGCACAATTCTGTACAAGTATGATGTTACAGAAATCAAATGACAGCGCGTCAACTTATTTAAAACCATTTTTGACATCAAAGGTCTCAGTGATGCCGTCACCGACCTTGACGGAGCAAAAAGCGTTCTCAATCGTCATTCTGCACAGACATCAAAGGTCTAGGTGATGCCGTCACCAATCTTGACGCAGCAGCAAGCGTTCTCAATTGTCGTTCTGCACAGACGGACGAGTTTGGCAGGAATGCAAAACTAAACATGGCTCTATATAGCTCATCTCTATAAATTCTTTTGTATGCTGACTAAAATCGATGAAAAGATAGTGGTTATCGATTTGGACTTTCGACTTTGAGCTTTTTCCAGGATCTGCCGAAGTGAGAAGATCTCATCGATTGTGGATTTTTTTGGACTGAAAACGCACTGATAGGGACCAATCAGGTTATTGGCGAAGGGTTTCGGACGTTCACGCAATACGGCAGATAAGATATTGTAACCGATGTCCAGGAGACTTATACTTCTATAGGTGGGGCAGTTGAGGGGGTCTATGTTTTTGTGGATCGAACATACGGTGCTGAGATTCCATCCATCAGGTATACACTCTTTCGACCAGATCTGAGAAATGAGTTGGGGCATGTTGTCCACAAAGTCATTTCCAGCCGTCAGGTTCAACTGATTTGTTGGATTTTAGCTTATATATTGCTATCCTTTCTTCATTTTGGTCAGGTGGACGAAAGTTTTAGGTACCAGCGTGTAAGTTGAATGATCTAAATATGATGTATGCCGTTATACAGTCCGCAGAAAAATTGTTTCTATGTCCTCAGCACCAACTGCGTCTTTACTACGAGGTTTCCTTCTTCATCTCTACAGGTTTCTGTATAGGACTTCTTGACTTGACCTGTTGGTAAAACTTTTGTACGTTATTCCTAGAGTACAACCCCTCAATATCTTCGGCCGTGCGCTGTTCGTGCTTTTTTTTCTTTTTCTGGAGAAGCCGATGTTCTCTCCGTCTCTTCTGCTCGTAGAGTTCATCTTTCATCTTTCGTTGCAGTGCCGCTTTGTACGCTTCTTGTTTAGCTGCATGTGCATGCCGACATTCTTCATCAAACCAGAAATTTCTGCTGGTGGTCGATTTAAAACCAGCACATCAGTACATCACTGGTCTACGGTACTTAATGCTTACTGCATAGAAGTTGCTGAGAGATATCGGGATACGCGTTCGGGGAAGATTATGGCGGTCTCTTGCGATTGCAATTGTTTCATAATTACTTCAGTTAAATGTCTTTAATTGCAATATGGCGCCCGGTAGGAGCTTTTCATCGATTTATCCAATACCACCACTACTGTTATCTCTTCGGTTAAATTCACTTTACGATTTTTTTTTACGGTCAACTACGCTTTCGTCATCAATTCAAATGAAAATGAAGCTAATTCAATTTGTATGTCGATTATCGGAAAGAATAAAGGAACCATCTAGTCGGGAAGATACAAAGATACGCATTTCTGAACCATCTCTGAACCATTCTTCGCATATAAAAACGTTCTTGATGATTTCACTCCACCGTATGAATTAAGGAATATTGCTCGGTAGGGATACAAGGACTGCTATTTAAAGTGTCACCAAGAACTGTGGTATGAGTTTTGTAAATTGATTGAATTTGTTATTTCCAGAATTTATGTGTCTATTCTTGGGCATCCCCATTGCACAGAGAATGTTAGTTAAGGAAACCAAATACCCCCTCGTCAACGGGAGGATGTTCACGTCGGATGGCGAGCAGGCTGACTGCTGTCTGTTGAAAGGCAGGTGAGCATTTTTTGTACTCAAAGTCCTTAATAAATGTATGTACATACATGTACAATAGATCAATAAACGTGTATTTTGGTTTTCATTTTTGACTTTATCTCCCCTTGATATAGATTTTTTGTTCTTTTATTGCTTGCGGGTGTATATGTTGCGTAGGGTACCGAAATCAGAAGTGTGCACACCACTGGCCCATGCCGTTCAACAAAGAAATATTCAACGTAAATTGATTCTAAATTGACGATATTTCGTGATAATGATGCTTTCGGCACCGGGATAAATTGAAGTCAAAATTAACTTTGGTAATCTAAAAAAAGATACATATAGGAAGACAACGTGAGATTAATGCCTGTTGACTTGTTATAAAATGAACGGGAAAGGAAATCGTAACGTAGGGGTGATACAATATATTTTAATTGGGATACTTATGTCGATGGAGTCTCCTCAACCAAAAGGTCTATTTGTGAGCCTCTGTGTTTTCACCTTAAATTTTACCTTTTTATTTTTCTAAATGTGAAGAAAAGCGCCACAAATGTCTTGATTAGACGTAAGGCTGTTAATCAATATAGAGGTCACCCTAAAGAATTTAAGTTTACTAGGTAGTACTTACAATTGCGACAAGCCGCTTCTGGAGGCCTCAACCGACACGCTACCAAACACTCCCGTCCAATTTGCGCTGAACCAGGAGTTCCTAGATGTTTGTAATATAACGACTGCTGTTCGGTAGATTGGGCATGAATAATGGAACGAATACCTGAGAAGTTCAGCCTGTTACTAATCGTAAGCCGTGACCCCATCAAAATAGACAGGTTGTTGGTTAAAGTGCTGCTTCTGATTTCTTAATATGGGAAACTGAAAGACAACAGTCTAAATGACAAATAGAAATCAAACGAAGATGTGAGGGCAGATTCATGGTGAAAAGAGGCTGCATCTGCAATCGAACGCTCGCTCAATCTAATCCTGTTTAAGTTGAAGGCGATTTCTACGTTAATGATTTTTACAGCGCACAATATCTGGATGAAATCGTCTTTACAACGCAGCAAAGGTAGTAGTTCGAAGTCAGTAGATGCGGTAAAATCTACCCTGAGAAACAATGCTAGCATGTCGGCGTACAGCGTCCGAATGAAAGCGGTGGCGTAAACATCCAAATCTATTTTCTTGAAAACGTGAAATCGCCATTACTACTATGACACTTCGAATTGGGAATACTGGCAATGACAGTCTGAATGAGGCAGAGGGCGATACCTGCGAGAGTTGAACAAAGCAAATGACGTTTACATTCAAGTTGAGGATATGGAAAATATAACATTCCGGATGAAGTATTCTACACGACAAACTTTTGGGTGGGTAAGCACTTCTTTACCGAAAGCTACTCCCTGAAATGACTTTTTTTCAGGTTTTTCAGGCCACACAAACTGACATCTTCTGCTGGATCCTGGGGCAACTCAGGAAAGGGAGGTTGTGCTGACGTGTGTCCATACCTAGAGCCCTGGACTATGCTGCAGTCATAAGATACGAAATGCAAAAAGGATGGCATATGGTCGTTTTTGCGTCAACTTATTTCCCCTATGATTTGGTATTATCATCACCGCTAAATGGAGTACCCACTACTCAGTTTGGTTATTAACCATTTTGGCTCCCAGCCAACATTTGTAACGAACGTGTTGATCGATTTAACCCCAGTCATCGTAAGCCAGAAGGTACAGCAAGCTGTTAATTGTACCCTTACCAGATGTTATAAATTGAGGTCTGTCAGGACCCGGCCGCCCCTTCTTCGACGAAATGCAGAAAGATAGCTTCTAAACTAATTTGGACGATTATGCCACTTATACCGAGTTGGAGTCAGAGACTCTTTGTCTCATGCTCGCGACTCTTTTCCCAAGATCAGAGACGGTTCTGTCTAATACCTACCATCGGAACTGCATGTACACTAAGTAATACAACCCGCAATAAATGGTATCTGGCATCGGTTGTAGTGACGGATGGGCCCACTAAATACGGTAGTGTAACTCTTAGTGTCTTCATATTGCCTTGCACCGAGGACACGTTCCCAGTTATGCTGTAAAAAGGTATAGATTAAGTACTTCCTGAGATTGGCCTACATACCGAGCAGCTGGTAAACAGTAAGATTAGTATTTATGGCGGTAATCGACAAATATGACGACTTATTTGGTAAGAGCTTCAGGCACATCAGTTTGCCTTTCATCCTGCTAAAGAGCTTTACGTAGTAGTAGTTGAGTTTCATGTGGGCGAAACTGCGTTGCAAATATATCTTTTATCTTAGTTGCAAAATGCGAAATTGTGTGAGACTGCGCCTGAAAATCTAGTCAGCAGAATTGAATGTGTATTCCACAAGAAGAAATATGAGTTGATTATTTTCGTCGGCATTGAGGATGCTTCTGACAACGCCACTTTCGACGACATGTGACTCGGCTGGTCACTAGCTTGATGAATTAAAGAAAGGGTAGTGAACAAAACCTTGGTCTTCGCTCAGTATGGTGGCGGTAAACAATTGCTCCTGTTGTGCTTTTGGTTAGCGAAACTAAGCTTACCAAAAGACACAAAATGAGGCACCGAAGATACAAAATAGTACGCAGAAACCGACCCAACTCCATTCAGGGAGGTGGCGTTGCGATTTTCGTACGAAAAGGTATACGTTTTAAAAGAGTATACAGTCGTGTAGTACGTGGGTTCCAGGTGCTGGAAGCATGCATCGTGTACATCCCCCTCCGTAGTGGAAAGCGGTTGTACATGGTGTCTGTCTATGCACCTACGGCTACTCAATCCACTTTATTCATCTCAGAGCTCGAGACACTTTTTCGATTCCTGAGGCTGGAATTGGAAGACAACTATTATATTATCGGCGGAGATTTCAATGCCAAACATAGTGATTGGGAAATAATACACCAAACACTAGAGGGAACCTACTATTCAATTGGTGGGGTCAGCACAGTATAATGTATCGACTCGGGCTTAAAGCGACGGATAGTCCGTCGTTTCCCAGACACGGGTCCTATTTGGATCTCCTGCTGTTCGACTCACGAATACAACTGACATGCACTAACCAACAAACTATAAACTGTCTACGCACTTTCGTGTAGGACAGTGACCATTGCGGTCTCAGCACCGAAATAACTGTTCCCAATGAAATTGCGGAATTAGATGAGTTTGTCCAAAGGCATTCCTACAATTATAGTAGGGTGCGTTGGACACACTTCACCAGAACACTGACGAGAGCACTCTCCCCGAATTCATTCCACCCACCGTCCAACAGAAATCTGTCAAACGAGGAGATTGACAGGTATCTAAAACTAATGGACAAGACAATTAAACGAACAATGGACAAAACGATACCTCGGTATCAACACACTGACGACGAACACTTATTCCGCAATGCAACTATTGACGCACTGCACTGACATAAAAGTAGGCTGCTCTCAAGACTAAAAACCTTGTACAGACAGTTTACTGACAGACGTAACCCGGAGATCATGACACTGAAGTCGTCGATTAAAAACCTCCAAACATTAATAAAAGAAAATTACAGAGCATCTGTAAGTTTGTATTGGAACAATAAATTTCGGGCTGTAAACACCAGCAACCCGAATACGTTCCCTCAAATAAATAAAATCGGAGAAAAGATCAAAACGACCTTCCCTGTCTTAAAATCGCCCGAACGACGAACAACCAACAAATACTGGTAGCAGCGGGCATAGATCCAAATGAGGCTGTAGATGATGACAACTGATGATCGAGGATCCGCAGGAGCAGGTAGAGGCTATAGGAGCGACTTTGCAGGAAGTGTACAAGGCGAATGGCATCATTGGCCCGAACCACGATCTGGAGAATCGAGTCCTTGTGCACAATTTCTACCTTCGAAATGAAATTGTGAATTGGCGATTCGAGAGCTCGGGTTTCACCCAGTTCAGTGACGAGAATATGGCAAATATTATCATCACCAACGATAAGGTACAACCCCCGTTCATTTCGAAGGAAGAGCTCCAAACGATCTTCGAATCACTTAGAAGTAAGAAATCAGTGGGAACCGATGAAATGCCGAACATTGTGCTTCGACATCTCCCTCTAGAAGCGGTGAACATTTATACCATTAATAATGCAATGAATAATGCACATTATCCAGCGCATTAGAAAACTGCGGTGGTACATCCCATCCCCAAAAGGGATAAAGACACTTCCAATCCGGCGAATCTCCGCTCGATCAGTCTTCTTCCAAACATCAGTAAGGTGTTCGAAAAGGTTATCAATAGAGTCCTGACTAAGTGGGTCGAGGACAAACATATAGTTCCGGATAATCAATTCGGTTTCAAGGCGGGGCATGATATCATTCATGCTGCGTCGAAACTGGTTTCTGATATCCAATGGAACAAAAGCAAGAACCAGTGCACTGGTGCCTGCCTGATTGACTTGGAGAAGGCCTTCAATAACGTATGGTTAGAAGGACTCTTTTTCAAACTGGACAGGTTGGGCATTAGTAAACCACTGCTGTATATTCTTTTCGATATGCTCTCCAGTAGACAGTTCATCGTGAAGAATGGCGATGTGACTTCTGCTGGAACATTTAACATTAAAAACGGTCTGCAACAAGGTGCGGTAAATTCGCCGATCCTATTCAACATTTACACGAGTGATCTGATAGGTTCACTTCACCATGCCATAGCGTACGCAGACGACATAATCGCGTACAGATCGGGTCCAAAGATTGAGGTCATTAATATACTTTTGCAACGTGACTGCGATAAAATTAAGCGATATTGCGATGACTGGAAGTTGAAAATCAACTTTCAGAAGTCGGAAACCTGTTTAGGACGCCTTTGTCTGGGGCCTCTTGAGATACCAGAAAGAATTGGCGAAAGTTTTCTATCCTCGGACAACACGGACAGCCACTCGCTTGTCGAAATGTAGTCAGATACCTTGGGATCTGGCTAGATCAATATCTGTATTTCAACAAACATATAGATGTTGCTCTGGCCAGAGCCAGAGGTGCTTTTGCCCTTACAAAGAGACTGTTTTATAACAGCCAACTCGATGCGAGGGTGAAGGTAATCTGCTACATGGCCCTTATCAGGCCCATGCTTGTATTTGGATGTCCCGTGTGGTTCAACGTGAGAGCAAGTTTATTCGAAAAGATTCGGGTGTTTGAGAGGGCTTGTCTTAGGACTTGTCTTCGCTTATACAGAACACCAGAGTCTCAGTACATAAAATTCTATCCCAATGAGGTCTTATACAATAGGGCGAACCTAATAAGAGTGGACAATTTCGTCATTAAGTTGACTCGAAGGCACGTTGCAAGAGCAATGGCCTCATCGAACAACCTGATCTCCGGGGCTTACTACCCCAATTATATGTATCACGAGAGAGTTCGCTTTGACGGCTTTATTCCTCCAGAAGCGTTCCTCTATCTAGATAGTAAAGGTCTGATCCAGGACAGATTGGCGATGCCGCTAATCTTCCACGTCGCTCGAGCAGCTGCGGACAGGCGACTCAACTACGACAGAGACGTCGCACATGGCAGTGCGGAGCGTCTCCGGTTCAGTAGGGCGGTAGGGAGTCGCGACATGAGGGATGTTGCTCGGCAGCACCAACAATTTTGGTGGCTAGTTGAAGGAGGGGAAGTCTCGTCGTCCAATTCTTCCAGTACTAGGTAGCTCTATAGGAAGCAAAGTCGGTCGTCTGACTATTTTATTAGCCTTGGCCGGCTTACATAGTTTTAGGTAGAGTTAAGTTAGTTTTTAAGAAAAAAAAAATACATAAATACAAAAAAAAATTAATAAAACAAAAAAATGAAAAAATATATATATATATATATATGTTTACATGTATTTATATATTTAGTATATATATATTATGTGTATATATATATATATATATATATTGTATATCTATATTTGTGTTAGATGTAAGTAGGTTAAGTAGATTAAGATTTATTTTTAGGTAGTCTGTAAGTTTTTAGTTTTAAGTTTTATAACAAAGTTAAAATCAAAATAGCCCATATACTAAGTTTTTTCTATTTAAAAATGTTTTCTTAGTTTAAGCTGTATTGTCCTAACTATAAGAATAAGAACAAAACCTGTCAAAACGTCGAAAGACATAGTTTAAGTGTTAGGTTTAACTTAGAGTGCCCGCATGGGGCCAGTAAGTTAGAATAAGATAATTTTAAGTTAATTAAGCTAATTTTTAAGCGTTTTTTTTGTATAGCTTGTAAGTTTTAAATAATGAAATCAAATAAAAAATGCATTTAAACTGAACTGAACTGCAGCGACTTGTGTCCCTGCAGTGATACACTTTGGTCGACTCTATTCTTAACGCTCTAAATGTCTGCTCTAAATTGAGGGGAGTCTTATACGAATCCGACAAATCCGAATCCGACAGAAATAGGCTTTAAATCAATCCTGAGAAGGAGGAAGTTGGCCAGCTTGACTCACTTAGTGCGGCGTCTCCGCTTCTTCATCGAAGTTAAGAATCTGGATGTTATACGAGTACCTTGATAGCAAATTCTTTGAACTTAACACGCGGCTTAGAATTCCGTCAAGACATTCTCGGATTTCTGGGATTGTAAGGGAGCCTTTCGTAAAACAAATTTCGTTAAAAGCAAGATAAAAAGGAGTACTATGGACTAGTTCTTCCTGTTACATCTCAGAATTTTGTGCCAAATTCCTATGGTGCAATTTATATGTCTATCCGCCGTTTGAACGAATTAGATTTTTTTAGAAGATATATATTAATGTCCACAAAGAATATTGAAAAAGCATAGTTTCATCATCCCGTGACAATTTTTATCTCTCTGTTTGGACAATTAAAATGATTCCATTTACTATAGTAGCCATAACTATACTCAATTGCAAAATATAGCAGGCTAACAAGCAGTGTGGATTCAATTTTTAAATAATTCCCTTTTGCAACAGGGAAGTTTTCAAATTGCAGTTTGTTTTTTGTGTTCAATGGAAAAATCCAATTTTGTAGCAAAATACTAGCAGTAACGCCTATTTCGATTATTTTCTTTGTCCATGGGATTCTAAATCTGGTTTGCATGCTGCTATCCTGTACTCTTGTATCGATAACCAGGAACAACAAATTCATACAAAACTGGATCCGTTTATTGTTTGAATTTCGGTTTGTCAATATTAAGACAAAACAGGGGAAAAGTGCTTCTTGTTGGAATGTTGCGCATTAATTAAAGTTTTGATTGTAGCTTTCTAGATTTAGAAAGATATGCGACGAAATAGCAATTCAGTAGGTACTGACTGGGTTCATCCTGGCGAAGTCCAGATTTGTAATTATTGATGTTTGTTCTTGTGCTTAGACAAGTAACCATTGGATAGCGGTCTCATTAAACCTGACTTGATTTTCTAACTTTATAATACTTTGCCAGGATGATAGCCGTCCGCAGGGAAAAAGTAAGATTGATGAGTTCAGGTGTTTGAATCAGCGATGCTTAAAAAGACAACGTTACAGATAGTTTATCTGGGCTATTTCAACGCATCTCGACCTAAGCTTAACAAGAATTTTTCAGAATTAGTCAGTGTGCAGAAATAGGTGAATGTGATGAACGAGATGAGCCAACGACAGTTGTTAAACCGTAAAATGGTTAGCTGATTTCCGAATATATGGTCCTATCGCCCAAGGAGTCACATAAAGTTCCTAAACTTCTATTCTATGGGTTATGTGTACGCTCAACTATCCGACCACGTAAAAATTATGCTATTGCTTCGGATAGGATAAGGGTTGATTTACTTTTGACGACCTGTGTAAAAGAATAAACGACATTCGGGTTTATTCTTGTGGAACGGTAGTACCTAATTTGCTACTGCAAAGTGGAAATAATCGCTACACAAGAAATGCGAAGCAGAAGCAGAAGCACCTTGCAAAAATTGTAAAACCTTCTGATGTTTGAACTATTCAACGCAGTAAAGAAACCATAATCTTACACAATAAGCTTAAGGGCATCAAGTATTTAAACACATGTATATAAGTTTTAATTAGACTAATCGATGTATACATTTCTTAGATGAAATCTATGGTATTGTCGCTTTGATGTCTTACAAATAAATAATTTATAAATTTATTTTGTAGATTATTTCCTATAAATAAATTAATTAATTAGCAAGTATGGCCTCCTCACTCACTGGATCTCACAACGAAAACCTTTTTTGTGTGGGAATCCTCCAAGTCTAGGGTTTACAATAACAATTCGGAACCTACGTGAAAAATACTCCATGAAATTGGAGCCATTCCGCTTACGCATTGTTATTGCACGTTTATGTACATAATGTAATGCGTAGGAGCCAGCCTGCAAGAATGCTTTTTAAAAAAAAGATGTTACTTGGACAATATTTGCTTTAGAAAATGAGATCCGTGTTGTAAATTCATTTAATTTTTTCCTGGACACACTTTAGCAACTCATCTGCAAAATGAAAAAATTATGAAAAATTATACCCGGGAAATGAACCTCATTAATGTTTGTGAGATCGTCAACGAAGGAGGCCCCTTAAATTACGCCCGATACGAGTATAGACAAATAAGTCTCATCAGCACTGCCTACTACGAGTATGTGTGTGTTTAGTGCTTTTTTTTTTGTCAACAACCTAATAAGTTAACATCAGCATGGCAAGGACAGAAAAACCAAATTTTTTCACAATCTCTAACCTTAAATCGATGCACTACTCCCTTGTTATCAATTATAATGCCGCGTCTAATAGGATTTATTGAGAGAAGCAAGCACTCTACTCTAATAAGGTTGTTAAAGATCTCACTTTCATGCTATGTCTTTAGCATATTTAAGAACAGAATGTCTCTTTGGACAGATAAAATTTCGAGGTGGTTAGAAACTTAACTTCGTTATTAACTCTGACAATGACAGCAGTGCCTTGAAAAATAGCTCTTGCTATTTTATAAGAAAAATTCTTCATTTAATAGTCGACTCCACCTGTTTAACGGTGTATAGAGGGTAACATGTAACATGAGAGGGCACATGAACTTTATGTCAACCAGCAGCTTTGGATATGCAGATGTACTCTTAGATCTTATCAACAGGAATATCGGTGTCGCAAATATTTAAGTGACACAATAAGTCGGAGAGGTAAATTGAAGGGATTTTTAAATCATAAAATATACGATACATTAGCATCGTAGACGGATGCTTCATAATTCTTAGTCACCTTGATAGAGGGTTCTCCGGGATCAATCGAATAAAATCCAGTAGTTTCGTTTGTTACCATGGAATTGACTCAGATATTCCAAAATTGTAAAAAACTTCTGATGCTAGTCAAACTGCTGATGAAAATAATGCTACAACCATGCTGTAAGCTAAAAGGGAACACCTGCATGTAGAATACACTGGCCAACGTAGCATCATTCTATTGAAACCACGACATATCATCTGAATCAATGTCCATATTTTCGAAGAAATAATCACTGATCATTGACCGATAACTTAGACCATTAACTGTAACACGAGCTCCGTCCTCCGTCCTCTGTCCTCAATCGAAGAAAATAAGGACTGACGCTATCAGCGAGAAGACCACGTCAAAAGCGAGAATGGCTTTTGGATTTATCTCACTCCAGAAAAGCCAATATTACTTGTTCACAAACCTATATTTTCAATAAAAAAAAATAAGGGTCAACTTCTGCTCAATTTTTAATTTTGGTAAGGGATGAGACCCTTATTTATTTGGCTTAATATAAACTTAATGCTAGGACTTAAAAACTAAGACTTAAAAATTAAGTCACTATAAATGAAGAAAAGGGGACCAAGAGGAAAGCCAGGAAAGCAACTGAAGGGGAAAGAGCCCAATCCACAAACTCCAACCGCAAGCCACGGTCTATAGGCTTTAGTTCCTGTCCCAGCTCATACTGAACGGACGAATTGACCATTCTAAATCTTCTGCCACGCTTTCACTCACAGCGACTATAGTTTCATTTCATTGTCTTTGCGTGTAGACTCTACATGGCAGGAGATTCATGCACAACACTATGAATAGAGCTCAGATGGTCGAATATGAGGGCAAAAAAGCACTGCTTCATTTCACCTGCAGCAAGATTTTCACTTTTACAACAAAGACGGACCAAAAGCCATAAGCTACAGAAGTTTTGTTGCTGTGTTCTAAATAACAAAGTAAACCTTGGTGGAAAAAATCCCATTAAACAAAAGCAATCCACATCAATCCTTTGTTTTCACTGGTAGAACCACCATATACATATTGAATAAGTATTCTCCAGCATATAAAGCCACTCAAGCAAATACACTGATTGAACAGTAAAAGTCAGCAATACTGTAAGCAGGGAAAATTCCAAACAAATAGTACGTATACGCCCTACGATTCCTCCCAGCCACAATTACACTAATTACCTTTCAGAAACATAAAATGAGACTATTCGCATACCGAAGTGTTGCTTACTCGTAAACTCATACTTCCTAAGCAAAGGCAAATAGGAGCGCAAGCAGGGGGTAAATCATTCTATCCTTACAGACAGCCCTATAACAATGAAGCCAAGTGTAAACAGGCATAGCACTAACATTATTTTAGACCTCGAGAAATTTATTCATTAAATCACCGCGAAATTTAATTACTCAGCGTAATTGGAAACCAACACAATACTTCCTAATATGCTTTGAAATAGGGAGAGTCAAAGCCAGAGACAGACGCAGACGGAATTGCCAACCTCCATTCTAGATAGCTACTCCTTTTGTCTGCTCTTTGATTCTACTCTGGTTGACTGCACATGATTGTGATTATTTCGCTGCACATCTCGGAAATTGCACCTCATACGGACGCACTAATGGAACAGATTCCGATGCAATGACCAGGACAGGCTCCTCTGTTTAAATACTGTGTGTTAGGGCCTGTAGAATTCCATGAATTGGAGCGGAAACCATAGCAAACAAAAAATGGAATTCCATATCCGCTGTTACGGCTTTGCTTCTATTCAGGTTTTAAAGGCCACAAATGCTCCCACAATTCCTTCGACTTAAAGTGACTTTAAAGGAATTTAAGATGTGCGCATTGAATGGTTTAGCCAAAGTATTACGTATACACATGGTAATGTCGGCAATATTGATTTTCATGAATTTTCTGCTATGTGCGTGCTCACTCGTGAAGGATTTCGGAACCAGATGAAATATTTAGAGGGTAAACTTTTCGTCATGATCTCTGGTTGATTGCAACCGTATTTGTGGTTCAACTCAGATGACTGAGTTTCGATCAAAAGATTTGAATCCGGTATATTTATTTTTATTTTTTCCATTGAGGTGGTAAGTGGAGGTTTTCTAAAGTGATGTTAGAGGTTACTATTAAAAAGGTGTGCTAAGAGAAAAGATAGAGATTCAACAATTTTGAGAAAACAGCGAGTGCGACTTTAAATGATTTTCCAGTAGACCAACGGATAGATGCAGGAAACTTTTTTTTTTGTATCGAGTGTAACGAAAATTGTATTGTAAAAGTAAATCCAGCGTCAATACTTTTCAAATTTGTTGTGGTGGAGAAATTTCGTTATTGGGGCAATGGTTTTGGGAAACAGATAATTGGTTATGGTGATTTTTCTATATGTTCCACGTTAAGCACCATCTGATCTTTTTGAAACTCCAATTTTCTCGACGAGCGGTGCGCTGAACTGCCTTTCAAAAGCTACTGAGCGATAGTTTACTTTATAATCCTACTGATTTGGATTTTACCTCTACCTAGGAGACCGTTTGGTTATTATTCGGTTACGTCTTTTCAGATCAACTGAACCTGCCTTGATCGTCCCATTGGAATGTTTATTTGAATATGTTAGACATGATACCATTTTGAAAATCGCTCTTCCTTTCACGATTTTGTGATTTTCTTGTTCCTCTTCACGGCTGTTGGCTGTGTGGAGGATGAATTTCATATAGAATATATATATATCTGAGTTCGCAAATTATAAAATTGTTGTTATTGGTGATTTTAATTGTGGGAATATTATATGGTCAGAAATAAATAATGATAATAAATTAATTCCAACTTTACTGCCATCTGATATAGAGATACTGTTAATTGATTCTTTATTTAGTAACAATTTAAATCAAATTAATTATGTAAAAAATTCACTAAATAGATTGCTTGATTTAGTTTTTATCTCTGAAAATTTAAATGCGTTTGTATCTGAATGTTGTCCTCTTTTATCAAATTCTGTTCATCATAAAGCTATACATATTTACATTAAAGATTATAATTATAATAATTTTTGTAATTTTCATAGTATAAACAATTTTTTTAAGTTTGATTCTTATAATCTTACTTTAATGAATGATTGTTTTAAAAAAATTAATTGGACAAACGAATTTCATGGCAAAAATATATCTGAAAAGTTCATTGCTTTTAAAGATATTTTTAATAATGTAGTTAAGGATTGCGTACCCATGATTTGCAGGAAAATAAGTTCACGCCCCCTGTGGTATAATAATAGATTATGTAAATTAAAAAATGCTAAAAATATTTCACATAAAAAGTTTAAAAAATCAAATTCTCATGACGACTATTTAACTTTTACACGCCTTAGAAGAGAGTTTATTTTTTTATCAAAGTTTCTTTTTTGTAATTATAGTCATTCGTTAATAAAAGAAGAAAGAGTACTGGATTTCCAACTAAGATGTGTTTAAATGACAAGCAATCTTGTGATTCAAATGACATTGCGGATATGTTTGCTGAGTATTTCCAAAGTATTTATAGTTCATCTTGTTCAACTTTAATCGATTCTTGTTATGTCCACTCCCTTCCATCTATTGTAGATTGTTCATGTTACTCGTTTGATGTTAGTGATGTTGAAGTAGTCTTACGTAGCTTAAAACCACAAAGAAAAGCTGATATATTAGGATTTTTTCCAATCGTTTTACGCTACAGTGCATCCACGCTTAGTATCCCATTATCAGAGCTCTTTAATAATTAAATTTCCAGTGGATTTTTTCCTGAAGAGTGGAAAGTCTCTACCATAGAGCCTCTTTAAAAAACTGGCAAAAAAGATTTAATTTCAAACTATAGGCCGATTACCAAACTTCCAATTATTCCTAAACTTCTGGATAAACTTGTGAAAGACAAACTAGTTTTTACAGTGAAACAGTAGATTAGTATCCACCAACATGGTTTATGGAAAGGCAGATCAACAGTCTCAAATTTAGTTGAATTTACTAATTTTTGTGTCAAAGCATTAGAGAACCATAAACAAGTGCATTTAGTTTATACAGATTTTGTTAAAGCTTTCAGCAGGGTGAACTTGAAGATTCTTCTAAAAAAACTTGAAGCATATGGATTTTGTGGTCCATTACTTCAATGGTTTGCATCTTATTTGCTTGGTAGGAGACAATATGTTGTAATAGGTGACTATGTTTCTAAGGAGATTTTGGTTAGTACGGGTGTCCCTGAAGGGAGCCATTTGGGACCGCCATTATTTTTGCTTTTTATTAATGACCTTCCCAACTTTTTAAGGCACTGCCATTGCCTCATGTATGCTGATGACATTAAAATTTTTGCAAAAATATCAACTCTAAATGACAGTTTATTGCTTCAAAAAGATTTAGATTATTTTACTGAGTGGTGTACTCTGAATGACAAGTGTGCCTGTATGAGCTTCAATAGGAGTTTTCATCACATTTTCCCTAATTATTCTTTAAACAACTCTCGGATAAAAGTAGTTGACGATTTTAAAGATTTAGGTGTAATATTTGATAGTAAATTAATGTTTAACTTACATGTTAATTTTGTTGTTACAAAAACATTTTCTCTTCTAGGATTTGTTAAAAGAAACTCCACAGATTTTAGAGATCCTTATACCCTTAAAGCTCTGTATTGTAGTATTGTTCGTCCTATAGTGGAATATGCATGTATTGTCTGGTGTCCTACCTCCCTTACATACATAAAAAGAATCGAAATTATTCAAAAGAATTTTTTAAAATTTGCCTTACGCCACCTATTTAGTTATAATGAGATTCAATCTCAGCCTTCTTATCGTTCTAAATGTCTGCTACTTGGTATGCAAACTCTCGAAATGAGAAGAAAAATGTACAACGTAATGTTTATTCGTGATATTTTATGTGCTACTATTGATAGTGAGAATTTGCTTAAATGTTTGAATCTTTATGTTTCGTCTAGAGTTTTGAGGCCAAGACCATTGTTGTTTGAGAGTCATCATATTACGCTTTATGGCCAACGTGATCCTATTTCTTTGCCAATTAAAATATTCAATTCTTATTACTCAAAATTAGATAAATCTTTGCCCAGAAATGTTTTTAAAAACACACTATTCTTTGTTTTTTGCCAATGAATTTTTATTATATTTTATATTACATTACATTTTATTTTTGTATTTATATTATTTTAATGAATTCGAAATCTGTAGATTGTGAAAATCGTAGATTGAATAAATAAATAAATAAATAAATATAGAAGAGACTTTAGCCACAGTGTGTGAAAGTGTGGCGGAAGATACGGAATTGTTAATTTAGCGTAGTTTGGTGTGGTCTTTACGTTTGTAGCATCATCGGACGAAGTTCGCCTTACAGGCAATGGCGAACATTACGCGACAATGATCTGTGATTATTTCTTCAAAAATATCGACCAATATTGTTCAATTGAGTTCTTAGGCCCACAAAAAAAAATGAAAAAATAAACTAGAGTCCTCGTTTGGTTGCAAATATTACCAACCACTACCAAAATGAGCAACATTGAGCAGGAATGGGTTGATAAAGATCTTAAAATAGAGTCTGCTTAATGTTACTTTAGAAACCCTAATTACTTTAAAGAAACAGCCATTGGCAAGTGTCATTCTTCGTTTGACTTCTGATGTGGTTTCGCAGTCGAACTTTCAATTAGTTGCTGTGCTTTCCCGATAACGACGTAGTGCTCATACTTATGACCACAAGCGATAACCCCTTTCGAATGAAATCCGCTGTCGGATGAAGCGTATCAAATAATAGACGAAGACCTGTTACGACTCATCAAAAACATAATAAATTCTACCACATGTTTTCCATTACAAACACAACTAAACAACTATAGTTGGGATATCTCAGAAACCTTTATTGCTTTTTAAAGTAGACATATAGGGATTATTTATGGAACACAATATCTTCCAAATGACCTCCTCGGCTCTGTTTGCAAAACATCATCCTTTTCTCTATATCTTCAATCACTCGGCAATGGCGGGTACAATTTTTGCTTTCAGAGTTGGAATTGTTTGCGGATGGAAGGCTTAGACTTTGTTTTTAATATAGCCCCAAAGAAAGAATTCTAAGGGTGTTATTCGTACAATATTGGCGGTGAATGAGTGTCTCCGAAAGGCGAAATTACGCGGCCAAGAAACTTCGGGTGCAATAATTCGATTGTTTCGCAACTAGTATGATACATAGCACCAACCTGTTGAAAAAAGGTCATTCGTATCGAACGTGGTGGTTGGTCGCTTCAGTTCTTGCATAAATTGGACCTTGTATGCATGAAAAGCCAAATATTTCGTCAAAATTTGGTGCAGCGTGTCTGCCGAGAGGTCAAGCTCCTGAGAACGGTGAGGAATGGAGGTGTTTACGTCGCTTTCGATACTTTAATCAAGGCGCCGATGTTTTCCATTAAATCCAGCGCGAATATATAGACGGTATCGTCTCTTGGAGTTCTTTGATTATGTTGCGCAAACAAGTCTCGAAAGGCACATGATTACCTGCAAAATTGCGATTGAACTTGAATTTTCCAAATAAAATTCAATGATTTGAATTTTTTTCTTTTACTTTGCAGCGTTTCATGGTATCATATGCCAAACTTGCGTGCATTAGCTGCAAAATAATAGGGCTCTCAAATTCTACACCTTTTGTAGAAACACCCTTGGCAATTATATTCTAGCTGCTTTATAGACAAGGTGTCGAAAATGCATCTGGGATCGATGAAACTTTCTTCAATGGATTAGAACTTAAGTTGTCTTGGACGGTTTCAAGTCTGAATAAATGCTGGTGTGCCCCAGGGGTCCGTTCTGTTGCCGTAGTTCTCAGTAATTCTCATAAACAATTCTAGTCCAATACAATCCTTTCCTGCTTACAGTATTATTCTTCTAATACTCATTCCAGGACTTAAGGCTGTTAGGCTCAAATCCAGTATTAACAGCATAGGTAATTGCGAAACCACATTTGCTTCAAAAACAAAACGCCCTCTACTACACCCAGCCTTATCCATAAAATGTCAATAACAACATACAATTTTTATTACCCGAAAAAAAAAAAACAACATATTGCTCCCACGTATCTGCATTATTTGGCGGCGTTCGTGGGGCTGGATAAATTTGAGGTGGGACCAAGCGTTTGCTGATGTATTTCTATTTGGGGGATCCAATTATTTTCCATTTTGTCCCTTCTTTGAATATCGGTTGGAACTTGAGCCTATATTTTTTTGAATCGCGTTTACCGACAACCTTCATTGAATATAGCAAAACCAACTGAGTTGCCCACTATCAATTTCTTAATATGAAACTGTAGGTCACATTGCAATGCGTATGTTAAAACAACTACGTATACAACAAAAATGTAAATTTTCTGTCAGAAAATACTGCAGAGCTCTCATGCCATTTAAGGCAACCCAGACAAACTCTATATATATGTCACCTTCATTTCAATTTTCTTGATGGTTAACGACAGAGCATAAGTATTTAAATCGTCTGCACGACGGCTCCTTCCAAATAGATGTCAGCAATTCGATTTGCGATCCTAGAAAGACGACAATTCGGTCTTAGTACGACCGGTTCGTAGCTCGCAATTTTCCAGCGCCTTTATCTAATCACTTAGAGTTGTACTTTCATCGACAAGCTAATGTACTTCTTTCTTCTTGCAAGACACGAAAAGGCGACGAACTTTGTACAGTGCCTTACTCAAATTTTAACTTCGAATTCTCCGTCTTTCCGTCTAAAGTATAAATGCATGTACACGGGTACATTTTGAGAACTAAATGCCGCTGTCCATAAAAGATCACTGCAACTCTATTGAATGCTTTTTCTAAATCCATAAAGACCATACGCATATCTTTTGAGGCGTTACGAAGTTGTTGCAATTTCTCGTGTCGCCTTTAGCTTTATACAGTATAACAAGAAATCTCACCATCCACTGGTTAGGCAACCGATCGCCTCATAATTTTTTTTTTTAAATTTTAAGTCGCGAGCCATTTAAATCCAACGACTGCACGCCTTTTATTTAATGCTTTGGCTTCTATAAAATCTCACAATACTCGAGAGTATGATATTCCGCGGTAATTATTTGTTCAATATATTTCGGCGACTGAATGTTTTGCGAGTTTTTCCTTTGTTGCCACAACCCTAGAAATATTAGTTCATTCGCCCGTGCTTCGCGTTTGTACTTTTTTATCTTTTTGTACCTCTTCTTACTCCCGATACAATGTTTATAACTTAAGATACATCTTATCGATTACATTATTTCTGATGTACTTAGTCTACACTTGTTCTTTAGTTATTATCATTATCATTTCATCGTTCACCACATTTCTTCGTTTACTAATTAGATTAGATTAGATTAGATTTATTCCATTTCAATACAAATACATTTTTTTTACAATATTAATTGGTGGGTATTAATGATATACAATTCAGTAGTTGGAAAAGTTTCAGTTCTACTAGTTTACATGGTTTTTATAAACTTTATTTATTACAGTTATACATATGATTTGTCATTTGAGAAACTTTAAGACGCAAGAATTCCAGACCCATGAATTAAGTAATTATACTAAGTTGGAATGGTTGTTCTTACACACTTTGTAGTAAAAGAAATACCAGTAACAAGTGCGTTGATTATATAATTGTTTAAAGGTTTTGAAAGCCGCGCTGAGAAAAGAAGTCATGATTTGTGATGCAAACGAGAAAAGCATTATATTTAATATTTAAAATAGTAAACGGGTAAAGAGGAGGAAGTAGATGGATAAATGTGGAATACATAGATGGGAAATTACATTTAATGATGACAAGTAAGAATAGGCAAAGAGCTTATTAGATTAAGACCTGCATTAAATCCTCTCCACTCGATCTGGATAGTAAGAAGATTCTTAAGTTCTTTATGAATCTGGATTTGGATTGAATATGGCTTAATACATCAGGTGGCAGTTTGTTATAAATAAAGGGAGCTATATTCGTAGCAAAGCGTCTGCAGTGTTCCTTACATACTCGCGGAACTACTACCGTGGACGTTGGTCTCAGTGCATAGGCTGTATTTCTACTTTGAGTAGTGTAACCGCTTCGCAAGTAGAATAGCCTTAATACTTTAAAAACGTATAGATGACTGAGTGGTAAGGCATTGAGATATTGGAATAAGGGAAATGAATGTTCCAATCTTGGCTTAAAAAGAGTAGCCCTGATTATCTTTTTCTGAGCTGTTATAAGGGGCTGGAGGTCACTCTTGAAAGCACCACCCCAACAGCAAATCCCATATTCTAGCCAAGAATTAACCAGTGCGTAATATATAGTAGATATTAAGCTAAGAGGAACCAAATTTTTTAGATGAAATATTTTATTTAAAGCTATATATACACAATTTCTAATGTTTGTTATATGTGCTTTCCAGTTTAACTTGCTGTCTAAGGTTACACCTAGATATTTAAATTCGAAGACAGATTCTAATTTTATGCAAGCATCACTGCAGTTAGCATGTGTACAATTTAAGACATGAAGACCTACTCCATCAATGCAATATTTATTTGCGAGGGAGAAAGGCATGACTTTCGATTTGTTACTTAGCACCATTTGATGAAAAATAAACCAATTATTAAGTATAGCTAGGTCATCATTCATTTGACGTCGTATAGTGTTAACACAAGACGCTTTATATGAGATCACCAGATCATCAGCAAAAGCACGAATTTTACCCTTTAAAGGCAATTTAAAAATTGAATTTATATAAATAAGGAACAACAAAGGTCCAAGGACTGATCCTTGGGGGACGCCAGCATTTGGACTTAGTAAAGGTTCACTCAAAGTTTCATTTATACGAACGTGTTGCCTTCGATGTTTTAGATATGACATGAACCAGTTATGGGTATTACCCCTAAATCCAAGTCTTTCAAGGATCTTGAGTAATAACTTATGATTAACTAAGTCAAATGCCTTAGTCAGATCTAAAAAGAGACCAGCCCATTTGTTGTTTTTATCCAACGCGTCATGAATATCCTCCAAGAATGAAACAAGAGCATCTTCGGTGGATTTACCTTTTATAAAGCCAAATTGGGATGCATTTAAGAGCTTGTATTTATCTAAAAACTTGTACATTCTTTTCGCAATCAATTTTTCCATGATTTTTGAAAAAATTGACAATAAGCAGATTGGTCTATAATTGTTAGGATCACTTTTGTCATCTTTTTTATAAATTGGTACTATAATGGATGTTTTTAGGCACTCTGGAAATATCCCCCTTTCGAAGCTTTGGTTGAAAAGGTACGTTAACGGCTTAATAATTAGGCTACTAATTTTTTTCAAGAGTGAACTACTAATACCGTCCATCCCACAAGAGCTTTTAACTTTTAATTTCAATATGATATCGGACACTTCAGTTTCGGACACCGTTCCAAAGAAAAATGACGAGATTACTATATCATCAAGGAGGGAATTATTAGAGGCTGTACTTGTAGGGATTGAATGAGTGGGTTTTACATTTCCAGCAGCATTTTTAAAGAACAAATTGAAATTGTTTCCCATTTCAATATCCGAAGTGATTTCCTCTCCTTCGAATTTTAAACATCTTATAGTATTTATTTTACTGTTTTTACCTAGCAAATCATTTAAAATATCCCATTGTCGTTTTGGATTGGACCTATTTTGCTCAAATTTGTTTTGATAATATATCTCTTTTTGCCTTCTTATTTTTTCGAAAATGTCCTTTCGCATCTTACAGTAAGTATTTTTTTATGGAGGGTAGATGCAAGTTGTTTTTATTCAACACATAAAAGATATTTTTTTCCCGAATTCTTTGGCAGAGATTAGCAGTCATCCATGGTTGGATCTTTTGGAACTTACGTCCCAGTTTTTTTGTTTTATTTACATTTATAAGGTTAGACAGCTTTTTCAAAAATTGTTCAAATGCATTTGAAATACAGGTAGAGTTATATATATCATTCCAAGTTTCCTTAGAAAGACTCTCTATCAACGAAGCGTAGTTTACTTCTGGTAGCGATTTTTTATTTTTCGAGTCGGTTAGATTTAGGTTAGTATTATTTTTTCTGAGTAGATTTGAAACCGATATACCAGTAGCAAAATGGTCAGTTATATCCCATTCCAGTACAAACGGACAGACATTGGACAGATTTTTCGCTGGAACAAATAAATGGTCATACATGTTTTCGTTGCATCAGTTACCCTAGTTGGAACGTTTATGAGTGATTCATAACCCAGGGAAGACAGAAGAAGTAATTAGTTATCACAGCTCAGAGGAAAATCCAATATGTCAATGTTTATGTCACCAACAAGGCAGACATTTTGACTTTTGATTGAGTTGAGAAGGCCTTCGAGTTCGGTTAAGAATATATCCCTGTGAACAAACTGCAGCCGATATATGCAGACAATATCAATGGTTGTTTTTTCAAACTTTAATTTTAAAAGTACACAATCTGCACTATCCAGATCGGGTACAGAGACTTCTGCGACTTCAATATTGTTATTAACAAAAATAATTATTCCCCCAGCAGGGTAATTTTCATTGCACGCTGGGTAAGGAGTATAGCCCGGAATAGAATAATTACCTAATTCATGGTTAAAAATCCACACTTCAGATAATATAATTAATTGTGGTAATATTGAGAAAGAAATATACAAATACGAATAAAATCTATCAAAGTTCATTCTCATACTTCTTATATTCAGATGGCATAATGTAAGATCATAAATAGAAGGGCAAAAATCTAAGCCGATATACGTATCATTACTTGCACTAGTACTATCAAGATCAATTAAATCCTTATGTGATAACATGAATGTATTATTTTTGTTTAGAAAAAATTATGACTTAATCATAAATGATTAAGATCATCAGAGAACTTAATAAATTTGATCTTCATACCATTCGCTTTTCTCATCATGATTTTTCCGTTTCGTACCCATAGAAACTCATAGCCATGGTTCTTTTTCGCCTTTTTCGCCTCCTTTAGTAGAGCCTTAGTTTCGCTTGACAGCCAGTCGTTGACGTAAATGTTTGCCTTGCTTCCAGGAAAAATTTTGCCAGCATTAATCGGCGACTTCTTAGCGTATGCAGCAGACAAAATGCGCTCCTTCACTCTCCTGCTTCGAAGTTGTACAACCACAACACCAGAAATTTTCCCTTTAATTTTTTTTTCTATAGCATACATCGAAATCATCTTCAGCTATCTGCATACCAACGCCCTGTTCTACGATTTGAATCACCGAGTTTCCCAAATTTTCCTCCTCCATTAGCGGTACGTCACGCAGTTCAATATGATTAGTGTGTATTTGGTATTCTGTCTTATTTAGCCTTTCTTTTGTTTCGTATAGTTGAACTTTCAGTATTTCGTTCTCTTTCCTTATTTCAGCTAGCATTTGGGTGGTCTGCTGTAGCAAAGCGAATTGCGATTGCATGTGCTGTATGGACTGTACGGTAGATTGAAGTGTCGCTTTGATCTCCACTATTTGAAGGTGAATGCCCTCAAGTGTTATTTGTTTTGGATCGATCCCGCTGCTTGCACTGACACTGCACGATGATGACGACATAGATAATCTCCTTGGATTGTTCCTTTTTTGTTGTGAACATATAGCACAGCACCACGACTTTTTGGATTTGATTATGTAATCCACATCTACAGGTTGCAAGTTAGCGCAAGTTGCATGCAAGAGACAGTTGCAATCATTGCAAGTAATTTTACACGTTTCGCGGGCAATTTTCGCACTACAAACTTTACAGCTCATTTTATGTCTTCTCTCATCGACGGCTAAATAACGACTCATATATGGAACCAGCCTATTGACAGTGAAGAATTTTGCAATGCCCCTCCATTTTGCTTCGAAGTTGTTCATATACATACATTGTGGCCCCAGTTCTTGTTCTTGGAATATGGCATTGAAATTGTAGAAATTGTAGAATTTCGCTCCTCCAAGTCATTAACCATACTACCTACCGATGTCGCTATGAATGCTCATCCGTTTACCTTTAAGATCATGGAATGCCGTGCAGCACGCTTTTGGTTCTACTCACAACCTGCAAACATTTAAGACCAACGTGTACCATCTCTTTCTTTTCATACTCATATTCCTTATGCACACGTTGATTGCAGACGTTTTAAGGGTGTTTATTATTTCATGTGAGCGCGCTTGTTATAAAAAAAGTTGATTTATACATTGACTTTTCTTTAGCCCCATTGACTGGTGGGAGATTGATGACAATCGGATACTTTCATAAGACGCTAATGCGCTTCAGGGCGTTTTTGGTGTTGAAGTGGCAAATTTAGTAACCTTTTACTATAATTTGAGGGATGAAAATATTTTCTATTTTTCGTTTGCGCACAGCTTGTTTAGTGAGCCAAGGTAGGCAAGTACATGTCTTAAGAAAGTTCAGAGAGGTCATCTGTAATGTGCTCAGGGCAGCCATTGTGGAGAGACCTTTCTGTACCGGATTCTATAATACAATATTAAATTAATTTCATTGTGTGTTCTTTTGAGGTGAAACGACTCCAATCAACCTAAGTATGTGTATTCGTGTATTCGTCCACGTGAGTATATGTAGTGTAAGCCTAAATGTTATGTATGAAAGTTTATGGTAAAATTGAGTGCCATGTGAGCATGTCTCTGTTCATATCCACGTCCATGTTTATGCCTATCCACATGGCCTCAATAATTTGTCATATGTTGTGACTCTGTTTCACTTTTCTAAGGATAACACCTAAATAAAGGACACATTGAGAACGTAATTCTGCCAAAGGCCATTCATATGCATATTTAAAATAAAGTGTCATCCTTTTAAAGTACAATAGGTTACCGTAATATACGGATAAAAAAAGATAAAAACGAACAGAAGTCACACGTTTACATTTGTTATGTTAATGGACCTCACATAAAGGGTCAGCTGGAAACCGTTTGTAAGATGACACGATTTTGTGTATAGCTTGTGTTATATATGTACATTGACTGAATTACTAGCGAAAAGAGTAGAAACAATTCGTAAAAGGGTTTTAAATTAGCCGCATACACTCTTACTTTGCACGATTATTGAAATCACAAACTTCGTAGACATAGATACTTCAAATGCTGACAACAAACATAAAATTCCTAAATCTGTAACCAAAATCCAATTTAAAGCTTTAATTTCGAAGAAAGTTCCAAGGACACAAAAAAAAAATTCATCTTTTGTATGTATTCCTTCGTAAGGAGAACTTAATTTAATCTCGCGTAATCGGCTCCATCAACATCTACACCCACAAGACACTTGTACTCCCAATTGAATACAAATTACTCTCGTTATCTATACCGAAAGCCATCGGGAGAACACGCTAATTTGTAAAATGTCCCTTCTAGCCATAACCATGATTTTTGTGACTAAGAAAGAGCTTGTTAATGCGTTCAAATTACTCTTCCAAAAAAACGATGGACAAAAAATGGAGAGAAAAAATAAAAGAAATATTTAAACTGCGAGGAGAGACAAGTCAACAACTTTTTAATGTATTGTATCCGATATGGACCATTGATTAGTTAACTTTCAGCGCTTAACCATCCCCAAGGAAAAGTGCAACAAAAAGATGCTACATAGACCAACAGTACTGTTCATGTTCAGGCTGACATCGCTTGGTCTTGGTATCCTTGAAATTTTAACTTCACTGTAAAAATAAATTCACAAAATCTGATTTTTATAAAGGAAGGGCGGGAGATACTTTTTGAAACTAAATAGTCCCTCATTGTTTAAGACGGGTACATGCAACGCAATACAGTGAAAAACTGAGATGCCACTTTGGGGGATATATTCATTCACTTCCAGTTGAAATTTTTATGTGAATTATCCCGAATTTAATTTGAGTATATACTTTAAAAAGGATAGCTGAAAATTCCAAATTAAAAATTAATTTGTGCATAAATCGTTCAGTAAAATTTCTGCCTCTATTATCTCTTTCCTTTTTTTTTTTTTAACGAAAAACAGATGTCGGCACTTAAGCGAGTCTACAATTATATTTACGCGACGAATTGTGCAGTCACCATAATAAATCTATGGATTAAATGCTAGCTAGCTTCAGGAGTTGAAAAAAGAAAGAATTCCAATCCGAAAAAAGGTCATCTCCTTTGCAGAAGACGGAACTTATTATATTGTATATATCACTTGGAGCATTTGATCTTACACATCCCGAAAATTGGACGTCGAAGCAGTCGTGATTTAAGGGGGTTCCCTTGCGTGGCGACCTGTTTTTTAAGCATTTTTTGGGAATTTTTTTTTACGTCTAAAGAAAAGACAGAACTTTGAGTTTTTTATCAGTTGTTTATTATTGTTTCAAGAAATTTTAAGTAAAAATCTTCATTACAACGTAAGTTGTACCACCCTGCAGACACCCTCCTTCAAGAACAGGACAGTTATTTCCTCCACGATTTCGGCTGATTGGCTCATCAAAAAGAAAAAAATAAACAGTGTTTTAATCCAAAAGTCTAAATGCATCGAGTGAACTAGAATCATTTGAAAATATTGAAAATTGGGTTTTTGTCAGACTTCTGAAAAAAAAGTTTCAAATTTCATGATTCACTCGATACGTATATATATATGTAGAGTCTACCCTATAAATTTCCAGTGAATCGGTCAAACCGTTTTCGAGATATGATGGAGGAAAATTTGAAAATTTGAGTTTCAAGGATGGTTAAAACTATGAAAATCTTAACTTTCCGTCAATCTGCGATGCAAAGTTTGACAAAATAACTGACTATAAAAATGTCCTTCTAAACTTTTCTAAATTTGTGTATACTACTATACTCCTACTCCTACTACTCAACTCAGCGCTCCGAGCATCTGCTTCTTCCAACCGCTGTATCTTTATAGCGACTTCAAATTTAAAAAAAATCACTTTATCATCATATTCTACACATGCTAAGGAATCAATTTATGCACAAAAAAGATTATTTTTATGACGCTTTAGGAACTTCTGTGGGGTGGCTAATGCTGTGTGTGCGGTTGCACCGTCTTGTTGAAACCACATGTTCATTAAGCCCCGCTCATCCGGCAGTAAGAAGTCCTCTAAGCTCATGGGACCAGTGTGTCATATCAGCTAATTTCTCGCACATGGACAAACTCAGATACGAGAAAGCCAATTGGAGAGGATTTAACACCTTTAGGAATTCCAACTAGTCGTTAGGTTGTTGCTGATATGTTGCAGTCACTATTCTCTTAGGAATGAGTTCCTTTATCTCTCAACGGATGAAGAGTATCAAACCAAAAGAAAAGGCGTGGTACGACTCGAGCTGTAAAGAGTCTGCCAGGGTTAGAGAAATATTTTTTCGGTCCTACAAGACCGAACCTACAGAGGAAAACCGAAAAAAGTTCCAACGAATGAGTGCAATGCCTTTCTCAAGCATGTGAAATTTCAATACGACCAACAACTGAAGTAAAAAATACTACAATGTCCCAAAGGTAGTAAAAACTTTTTCTCGTTCGTCAAAAACATTCTGCTTCACCCTCGATCCCAAAGCCTCATCCCTCTAGGTCCAGCTGTCAGCTATCTTCTTCATCATTTCGCATTCGTATAGTAGCAAGAGTACTTAAAGATCTTAATACTCGTATACACAAATGCGTTGGTCCAAATGGTGTATCTCAAGTGCTTCTTCCTCGCTGGAAAAACCACTTTGTGAGGCATTTGAGAGAGTTTGTCGTAAGGCTCCATTGTCGAAAATGCGTGCTCCAGGGATCGATGACTCTTTTCTTCATCGAATTAGAAATTGCCATTCGGAACGTTCAATTCAAGCTGTTTTGCTGGTTTTAAGTGTGATATTCACAAAATAAATGCTGGTGTGCCCCAGAGATCCGTCTGTCTCTGACACTCTTTTTAATTTTCATCACTGATCTCTTGTCTGCTAGTCCTAATCCAATATATTGCTTTACTAACGACAGTACTCTCTGCTTTTCACGTCCCTACTCTTCGGCTGTAGAACTGGAACAGAGTGGAATTTAATGTTTCCAAAATACAATTCTGTCTGCTATCGTTGAAACGAAATTTAAATACCCACCCATTGTTCATGGGTGGGACCTACATCGTCCAAACCAAAAACTTTCCATTCTTGGTATGTTCGTTAATGACAACTTACGTTAGATGTTGTCAAAAATGTTGCGAAATGTCTAGATTTCCTCAAACGATGTAAGAAATATTTCACCCAGCCTGATCTGCCTTCAGTATGTAAAGCATTCATTTGCCCAAAATTGGAGTACAATGCTCACATCTGGTCAGGTACTTTTAAAATCTCTTTGTACCTAGATAGATAGATAGAAATCAAAACTGTGCGATAAAGTTATAGGTGTTATATAGTTACACAACGAATTGACACCCTTGAACACAGGCGTGAATGCCTGAATGCCTCCTGCAGTACCGTGTTCCATTGCTATTTTCAACTTTCAACTGTAATACTCGTCACGTATGAATGCTCATCAGTTTACCCTCAAGCCCAGTTTCGGACGTACTCTGAAATATCGTGATTCTTACCTAAGACGTACAATTCCCTTATGGAATACCCTGTCGAGCTCTTTATTTCCTAGTCATTATAACCTTCAAACATCTAAATCGGCACCTCTCTTTCTTTTCACCCTAATTTTCTTTCGTCCATGCTCTATGCATTTTGAGAGTCTTCAAAATCTTTATAACGAGTGTAACTACATCTAATGTTATATATTTCTCTCATGTATCTGCTTCTTCGCAGCTTGTTCGGTTGGCTACATTTGTGGTCCTTGGAACTCTTCTACAGGCCGATTTTTATCTATAGATATCTACAACTGATCGAACGACTGTCATTTATAATAAACCCTTAATTTAAAGCGGAATTTTTCTGTCGCGAAATAGGCGGAGTTTTCGTGCCATTTAAGCCAGCCCACATTGAATCATTTGAGATATTGTCATCGTAATTTCCTTGTTGGTTAAGGACATCGCACTTTGGCACGATGACTCCTTATAAATAATTGTTAGAAGTTGGGATTGCCGCTTCCGAAAATTGGCAATGTAGATATTCAGTCTTACTACGGCTCATTCGTAACCTGTTATCTTCTAGCGCCTTTTTCCAATTATTAAGATGTGCTTGAAGGTCTGTCACGTCGCGTCGTTGCCTATAATAAAGCTATCATTGGCGAAATCAAGAGCAGTTGTTCCGGACTTGTTGAAAAGAAAATCTTTTACGACGATAGAAAGCTGCAGACTCTGTACACTGTCTTGTACAACTTTGACTTCGAATTCTGTATGTATTTCTTAGTGCCATCCAAATAAGATTCCTGGGAACTCTGTCAAACACTTTGTTTTAAGTCGATTAAGACGATCGCAAGCTTTAAATCGAATCATATGTCGACCTATCTCCCACAAAGACGCATCGACGGCCATGGAGTTTAATAATATTCCGTTGTCGACTGTCTAGAAAACGTTCGCAGGTTTTCATGGTATGCGACATTAGTTTCATCGAACTATAGTTATTGCAATTTCTTTGCTTTTATGCAGTGGAATCACAAAAATTTCCTTCCACTGGTTAGGCATTCGATCACCTCGAATCATTTTATCGAATGAAATCGCAAGCCGTTTCAACCCAAGATTTCCGATTGTTGCTCGCACTTCGCAGGGTATATTATCGGGTCCGGGCGCAAGACCACGGTTCATTCATTCTATAGCCTCGCTAACTTCGGCTCCATAAAATCTGCCGTTTGCTCTTCGTGCACAACTTTTCGTTGTCTCTCGATAGAAGATTTTCCTGCTCATCTCTAATATATTTCGGCGACTGAATCTTTCTCGCGTTTTTTCTTTGTTGCGCTGCAATCTTAAGAAAGATAGCTCGTTTACCAGTGCTTCGGCGTTGCACTTCTGCTATTGTTTGTCGCTTGCTTAAAAGTTCCAAAGATACTTCTTATAATTTCCGATAATGCCTGTGCTGCTATCGCAAGTGCCCTCCTACCGTTTTTTCGCCTCTTTTTTGCAACATCTACGAGTAACTCAAGATGCACTTTATTCGTTTCGCTATTTTCGCTGTTCAGTCTACAAAGGCTTGCCTCTATATAAGTTGTGCCTTAAATATAGAAATATGGTTTTGTAAGCATCCATAGATAATACTATCCGTTTCGCAGTTTGAAAGTGTCTAAAAAAATTTCTTGTGATTACAAGCTAAGCTAATATAAAATCACTACTTGGGTGAAAGGTATACTTTTGAAATCAACGTGTTCGTGGAACACCAAATCACCTTTAATCAAATTCATTTTTAAAAGTTCACTTTTCGACCTTATTTTGTTCAACTGACCCCACAGGGCAAACATGGTATCCCAGCCAGCAAGAAATATGATGAGAAAGTTTTGTGGAACATATTGTAACATAGCTTTTTAGCTCAAGATCAAGATCCATTAAATCGTATCAGTATCAAGCGATATAGTACTCGTACATTTGTGTTGAACCGGCGTTATTTTAACTTCTTCGAAATTCACCTTTTGTGTTTGTGAAAATATGTCTCCAATTATAAGCAGCATTTTGAACTTAAATAGGTATAAGACTGTGTCCGACTCAGACTCCACGCCCTGGTATCACCAAGCTGAGTGGGACGCCCCGTTACGAATTTCTAATTTAGCATTTCTCTTACCATCGCCCAATATTCAATCGTCTGTATATCACTGCAGCACTCGCTTACCTTTAAACACGGTAATACAAAATGAATTATATAAAGGGCGTATCCACAAGAGGTGTAGGATTTGAATGACCTATTATTTTACATCTGGTGCACGCAGGTTTAGCATATCCTCACAGATCTCATCTATAAATTTGAGAAATTTACTATGGCACGCTACACAGTGAACGAATAAATCCAAATCGTTGAATTTTATTACGAAAATTCATATTCAATCGCGGAAAGGATGCGAAAAATTCGTGCCAATTTTGCAACCTCTTTATACTTTCTGCAACATGTGCATTGGTCGCCAAATACCAGTGTGGCTTTCGGCTCGGCAGATTGATTTTAATATCAGATTGAGGTAAATCAGGATAATATCTAATGGATTTCAAGTCGAATTGCCCACTTATCCGTGGACTTTAAGGGGATTAATCGATATTAGCCATTGAGGTATCGTTCAATATGCATATTTTGCGGATTCAACAGTTAAAGCGGGAGCGGACCGCGTAGTCGTACTATATTTACCGAGCGGAAAATTACTGCCTCGTGTACGTCGCGTTTCGACGATTGAAGGATAATCCGAACCAATAACTCATCTGGTCGTAGGTGCAAAGGTTGTGACAAGAAGGAACAATGGTCAACAGAACTCCTTGGTGACCATCAAAGTCAGTAGCGACGCAGGCACACTTGACTCAACTTCGAAACGCAATTACGTAGAAATCTGCGATTGCGCCCGCTACTGGTATTACTAAGAATTAGCGATGCGCGTTATTGGAAAAAAAAAATTAAAAGACCACCCATACGAGATGCGGATCTTACAGGGTCTTACGAAAAGAAAACGGTGAAAAGAATGAATCAGGGAGTGCATTCAAACTTATGTACTCTGCGAAGTGTGGACAACAATCGGAAAACTTGAATTGGAATCGTTCGGTATAAAATGATGAGAGGCGATTGGATGACAAGCCAGTAGAGGGCGAATTTTCTTCTTCATCTTTATAAATGAAAAGGCGATGCAAGAATGTTCAAATACCGCTTTTACTTCGGCTTCACTTTGACATTTCCAGTTCAACTATAAGAATTCAATGCTTCTATCACAATGTCGCTTTGAACATCGTAATGAAGAACCTAATGAACTTTTTCTGGCTTTTGGCAGTCAACGGGCTTTGAAACAAATAAACAAACAAAAATGTTTGTTAAACGCAATAGTTAGCGGATCAGTTTTGAAAATATGAATTCAATTGAAACAAATTAAACAAAGAGAATGTTTTAACTTGCCAAAAAAAAGTCAAGCGAAGACAAAGCGATAAAACGTAACGTCACCAAAGCCAAAGCCTAAGCGCCGTTGTGTTGTAGGCAGAAATTGCAACAATTATTACAGTCGCACACTATGTACAATAAATACACAGGATGAAACTTTTTGTTACCTGATGTTAAACTAGAATAGAAATGGCAAGAACTATCAAACCGATATTAGGCGATTCGTTTTGGAAACTTCATTGCAATGCAACGTTACAATTAAACGCTTATCGATCAATTTCAGTGAAAGTGGCAGTGTTGCAACGTCAAAGTCCAAGATTAAGCCCCGTCCACGTCCATGTAATCAGACCATTGATTCTGTAAAAGCCAATGTTGACCAAAGTAGATACTATTTACCAGACCTGGAACACAGGGAGCGGAGAGCACTGAATTCACGTCAATGCAGTGTAGTGGGTCAATGAGTTTTTTTTATTGTAGTTTTGGAAGCGTGCAGTTATGTGGATTGTGGGTAATGTGAAGAGACATGTGGGGATCCATGGTGCCAGGTCTATGAAATTTGGTATGAGTAATGTGATATGACATGCAGGTTGGTGGTGACTTTGTGACCTTGTTTTCCTTTGTATGTTGACAGCATATTTCTACCCTCAATTAGGGATGAATTCTGATTCTGATCTGCTGATCTTCTGATATGCTCACATCAACACAAGATCAGATGATAAGAATATCAGCGAATCAGGCATCACAAGATCAGAAGATGTGATCAGGGGATGCGAAGATCAGAATATCAGAAGATCACATTAATTAATTGTTTCATTTTCTTACATGTATATGATGCTGGATGTTTATGTTTTCGCTAGCTCGGCGACTGCGGCTCTCGGGTTTTGAACTATGTTGGTAGTACATGCTTATACAATACATATACAAACGTGTGTACATTTGTGTACAGCAAATGAAGTATTGTAGTAGTTCAAAGTTTTGAAATATTCTCATTCTTGAAATGTTTCTTTAATTGTAACTCCGGTTCTATACAACAAATGATTAAAGAAAATCGCAGTTGTTAAGTTGTTGCTGTTGTTGTTGCTTGTTATTGTTGTTGTATGTTTCATGTTGCGTGTTGCAGTTGCAGATGCAGATCCAGTTACGGTTGCAGCTGCAGTTGCGTTTGCATGCGGTGCAACAGAGCAGTGATTTGAGCGTTTTACATCGTCATTCTGCAAAATTCGGCAAACTGGAGGGGTTGCCAGAGCTGGACGTGACCCTTTGAATATTTGTTTAATTGTGTACTTGCCAGGCCTAAAATGTCACAGTTAGATCCATGAGAACTTTAACACAATACGACACATAAGAGATTGATATCTCTACAATTGGCCCCGTATACAATTGTTCAGATCAAAATGTGGTTGGTCTCTTTCGGTTTTACAGAATCATCAAAAGTGAGACCATCCTTGAGGCCAAGTATTTAACAACAAGCACAGCCATACCATGTCTACGAAAATATGGAGACTTGAGTGAATACTATTTAGTTTGGGTTAGGATTATAAGCTACAGAAAAACCAGAAGCTCTTTCAATTTTCTGGCAAATCAGAAAGATTAAGATACATAGTAGGACTAGATAATTGACAAAACGTGTTCAAACTCCAATTATTGTTTGTTTGATTCAAAAAACAAATTCTACACCTCTCGTTGAAACACATTTTACAATAAACTTCTTTGGATTAATCATATCGTGTTGACAAATTCTAAGGCACCGAAGGCCCGCAGCTTTTGTAAAGTGTTTTCGGGAAGACATGAGACATGCCACCGAAAAGGATATTTCGGATCTACACAAATATAATAAGGTCAATTGTATCCCATCCGTCGGCTGTTTGATGGGACAAGCTTTTCCATAAGTACAACAGCGCTATTTTTACCAGAGTCCAAAGGAGTGTATGTCTCAGTTGGATGGCTTTCCCTCGAATGTGTGGTTGTGTTCTAGTTACCAGATGGGTCTCCTTCCCCTTACTATTCATGAGCTGCACTCTCAAACCCATCCTCCAAATAAACATAAGGGGTTTTTGCTATTGTACAATGTGCTCTGGACTTTTGTTGACCTTGTGCACTGACCTATTTTTGACTCTAGTGTTATGGACATGCTGTGAATGAATTAGAACAGAACTTAAATGCTCTGTTCCGATAGAAAAAAAGGTAAAATTATTGATTGATTTCGTAAACCACACAGTCTTACGTGACATTGTCACGCAAAAGATATCTATGGCCCGGTAGGCAACAAGGCCCACCAATTTTCTTCTATAGAGGTAAAATATCTTGGCGTGATTGTAACAAAGGTGGTTAAGGACAGTCAATAACTGGTGATTAAAAAGTGATTAAAAGACGTTTTTTCTAAGGTTTAATCCAGTTTAATCTATTTTCTTAACTTATAACCGTCGACTTATATAAGTCAGACTACACAGTGACGAATAAACCGCGCTGGACAGCTTTTCTAAGAGGATCGTTACTGAATGGGAAAGATTAGGATAGGTTTTTTTTGTGTGATTTTAACATAAATATTTGGAAACCTTTTAAACCTGCGCTTGATAAAGCCCAGTACAAAGTTACTTATTTTCTTAGCTGGATGGCCCACAGCTTGGGGTGGACCTGGACCTCAACCAATAGGCCTCTTCAGTTAGAACGGTCTCTGGCTAACTGCCTCTAGTTGCGTATTACAGGTTGTTTGACTGCACCATAAAGCAGGACTGGGATGATGAGGTTCTTATATAGAATCTCCTTAGTGTTTTTTGACAAGGCCTTATTATTAAGTTGCCTTCTTAGGACAAAGAAACAATGATTGGCAAGAGTAACTTTTGGTTTGATTTCTAATGAGATCTAATCAGATAATAAGATTTAATAGCGGAGTCGAGGTACTTGTTGACAGCATACTTGTATCCAAGGTGTCACAAAAGAAAGTTTGTATTTGTTTGGCTCACAAAAATATTGTTTTACAAAAATATTGTTTTGGCGGCTGTTACGCGAAGGAAATTCTTCAGTCATCGTGGTTTGCATAATGCGATAAGTTCAACAACTCATAAATCCTAGTCCGGGACACCAATATTATGAAGAACTGATAAAAGCGTAGATAGTGTACCTGCACAATCTGACGAGTTTGGCATTGATGACAAGATATGGCTCTGCATAGCTCATCTCTATAGATGCTGTCATATACAGCATTCGATTAAAGAGGTTTTTCTTATGTACACTTCTTTCGGCTTTTCCACTATCCTGCCGTAGTAAGAATATTCGGTCAATTGTGGTCTTTTCTGGATTGTAACCACACTGATAGAGGCCAATTATAATAAGCTATTGAGTTTCAGACGTTCATACAATATAAGATCTCGTACGCAATGCTAACTAGACTTGTACCTCCATTGCGTAGTTGAAGTGGTCTCCTTTTTTGTGGATAGTCAAACGATGGTGAGATTCCATTCATCAGTCATGGCCGTATATTCTTCTGACCAGACCTGAGAAATGAGTTGATATATGCTCTCCACAAAGTTACTTCCAGTAGCCTTGAATACGTTGGCTTGTATGCTGTCAGTTCCATCAGATTTGTTGGATTTCAGCTCACTTCATTGTGGTCGGGTTGAGGGATCTCTTGACTTCATTGTCCAGGTTGAATAGTTCGTTCTGCTTCATAGCAGAATTTTGGTTGTTCTCGGTGTTTTGTTGTGGTTTTTCTATATCTGCAGTACCGATTGTGACTCAATTATTTTGTTTCTTAGTTCATCTTACAGGACACTGTTCGAGCCTCGTTGCTTTGACATGTTCTTTTTACTTTTTAGCTAAACTTTCGAACATTGTTCCTGGAGTAGCAACTATTTGCTCAATCGCGTAAAAGTCGATGTTTTGCTCGTAAAGTTCACGGGCCGCTATCGTTCTTCTATATAGTAACAGTGCCGATTCGCAGGCGGTTATTGCTTCCCTACTTATGCTTCCCCACATTCTATATAAAATCATGAGTTTCGTGGAGGTGGTCGGCTGGAACCCAGGACATCAGTTGCGGCGTTTGTTATGGCTAGTTGCCATTGATGCCACTGGTCTTCAGCAATTGATGTTGGTTGCATTGCACATGTCGAGAGGTTGAAGGATATGCAATCGATCAAGACTTATTGCGAATGCAGCCATTCAACGTTAAATCTGAGATGTCGGTAGACGTACATCGAAAATGAATGAATGTCAATTGTACTCGTAATAAATTTGTATTCAATGTTTGGTTATCAAATATTTCCGGATGAACGGAAATAAAAGAAAATTATTCCGAATGAACATATTAAAGATCTTAAAGTCCAAAAGTCTGGACAATTTTTATTATTGTATTCGTACGACTAACAAATAAGTACTTCGGAATTGCGTTACTAAATATAAGTAAACAAATTTTGAATTATGGTACGTTAGTAGAAAATTTTCACCCAGTTTGCTCTTCCCAACAAGTGGCATCACTTGAATACACTAAAACACTCTTTTCGATCAACGAACCAAAATATCCAGTAAAAACTTAAACTTTTCTTGTTTCTTTCAAAAAAAAGGAACAAAACAAAAAATCACAAACTTTTGTTTTTGATATCGAATATCCGAAGGCACTCAAATTCAATAGTCGCCCGGAGTGAGGACGAACGCTATTCATACATTAACAGTGTTTTTATTTTGTCGTTTCGCTACGAGACCAATAGTCTTTATTGTCGCTTGTCGAACTGACGACGGCGACGATGCTGCAAATGGCACTTTTCGTTAGCGGGTAGAGTTGCGAGTACATGAACTATGTAGCAACTTTGTATATAGTCTGACGGAAGTTGAATTTAAAATCGCTCACGCGTTGAGTTCAACGGTCAATTGTTGTAGGGTTGTTGTTATCCTAATTTGTTGGGTCCCCCATTTTTGAAAAAAAAAAATCAATTTTACCACAAGCTGTTATTAAACGTAACCCCAGGGATAATGTTTAAATTTTCTGAGAACAATGCGTCCCCTTTTGAAGAAACGTTTCTCACCGGTCTAGACAATATTTATTAATTAGAAATGTTTGCTCTTTTAATTTGAAGTGGTTTCGTGGATTTTTTTTGGCGCAGTTTTTTAAGGGATAATATGGAAATCACTTTGGGGTTGATGATAATGAGTGTAATAAGGACCACGCAGGATATAAGAACATTTTACGGTTCGCGGGGAGTATGAATGTAAATTAGTTTCTATCGGAAAGGTTGTTCTGATATTCCTATACAAAAAGACAAATTCAAGCGAAAAAAGGTATCTAATCGTAATAACGAAACTAATTGTCAGAGGGACTGTAAACTCGCGAAAAACATTAGCTTAGGGTTAATTGCTTAAGTTTCGCGGTTTGTTTGGAGTCCTTTTTTGGTTTTGGAGAATGCCTTGTTTATTGAGTTCGGTTTCTATACAAATATTTTTGAGTTGATATAATTAATTACAAGTCTGAAAGGGAAAACCCAAAAGATCCGTTATTGTTCTGAAACAGCCTTTAGTAAAATATAAAGAGAATATGCCAGGCATTTGTTTTTTCTTTAATTTTCTATTAAAATTCTATAATTCTTTTATTTAGTCTAATTCTTAAATTCTTTTTCCATTTGTACGTCCCTGTTCTTCTATATCGACGAAGACATACTATAAGTGGCGCACAGTTTCTGAAATATGTCTCAACTCTTTAAAATTTATCCTTTCCTAACGTTATTCGTTGTGTGAGTTATAGGGTAACATTTTCTTCGTTAGATAGTTGTATCTCTGGTGTCGTGCGGCAACGACGTATTATTGCCGAAATTTGTTCTCCTAACTGCCGTAAGAGGCAACTTATTAATTTACTTTCTATAGCAGACTATAACCACGGTGCAACAATGGGAAAAAGTTTCGAACTACGGCAACGGATAGTCGATATAAGAGCAGCATGCGCTTGAAAAACCAAGTGCCGAAATGTTGGAAGCAGGGCCCGCTATTTGAACTTGTAAACGTAAGCGACAACTAAATTGCTAGATAAGATCATAGGTGTAGTAAAAGTCAGAGACCAACTAATGGCCATGCACCGCAAGGTGGCAGTGATCAATCAAAAAAAGAAATATTTTGGTGCCTCTTGGATAAGTTTTTAAATAGAAGATCGAGCGTGGAAATGCTTTACATCAGTGCAGACTCAATTGGATGCGTCGCGGATTCGAAGCACGATTACGAAACCTGATAAAGATGGAAACGATTTCGGAACCTGAAACTCAAAGATCAAGCGATTCGATCAAGTTTTTCATTGGGATAGTTCCCAGAAATTGATCGCTGCTTCTAAGACCATGAACTGTTGGATTTCGATTGAGGGACAAATCACTTTTTTAAAAAAACTTTTTTATAAAAGTAAAGATGCTTTACAGGCAGAACCTTTGAGTTAAGAAAAAGCAAAAGCTATTCTTCATGCTTTGCTTTCTCCAGATGATTTTTTTTTTTTTTTTTTTTTTTTAGCTTAGAGTGCCTGTGTGGGGCCAGTAAGTTAGTATAAGATTGTTAAGTAATTGTAAGCTAGCATTTAAGCATTTTTGTTAGAATGTAAGAGTTAGTGTTAAGAAAATAAAATGCATTAAAACTGAAAAAAAAAAAAAAACTGATGATTTTAATTATACATATTTGGACAACAAGGGTTGAATTTAACTAACATGACTACCTCCCCAGGAAACTAGACCATATTATAACTTGGATTATACTAAGCCGTAATATGCTGTTTATAAGAATTTATGGGAACAAAATAGCCTCAGGTGGTAAATTACGGTCGTAGTTTTTAGTAAGTATTTTCTAAGCAATGCAGTACGGGCACCCCAGTTCAACTCGCTACCGATTTCAAGAGCCAAGTACTCTTGGCATTATGATGTACAACTTGTATCAGCACTGTAGTAGGTAGTACACCTAATTTTCCTGCAGATGTCAGGACTTAGTAAAATATGCTGGCAATTGGTGCTATGGAAGGTCACACTAGGAGATTCAACAACACTATTCGACAGATTGTAAAACATAATATTGGTTTTCTCACTTATAATAAATTTGTGCATACTAAACCAATGTCTGAGCGGTTCTAGGTCGTGACTGATGTTAGTAATTAAGTCTAGAGGGGAGAAATTTGAATATGATCCGCAAAATCTGTCGGTGTTCCTTTGAACTTTTGGCTACAAATTGAATTAACATATATTAAGAAAAGAATGGGACCAAGCACAAAACCCTTCGGAAATGCTATTCGAATATCAAAGCTTTGACTAAATTTAACAGTAATCTTAACCACTTCCGTCCGGTCAGAGAGATATGAAGCAAACCATTTAAGGATAAAACCTCTGAAGATCGCCATTTGTAGTTTTTAAAGGAATATGTGATACTATATGGTGCCCAATGCTTTCGCGATATCAATGAAGAGTGTAGCAGTAAGTTTTATATTATTTCAACTATTGTAATTATATTCGAAGACATCAAAGACTGAATTCTCTGTAGAGTTACCTGATCTGAAACCATACTGAGATGAGCTAAAAAAAGAACATTTTTCTAGAAATGAGACAACTCTAGATTTAACCACCCTTTCAAGAATTTTGGAAAACACCGAAACAGTAGATGTCTGTAATTACTTATTTCTTTGCTATCAGCTTTTTTCAGAATAGGTATGACCTACGCGATTTTTAGAAAATCCGGAAAAATGTCACAAGAAACACTTTTATTGAAGATGTACGCTAGAACATCAATTATTTTAAGCGATTAAAGGTGTTTGACGAGCTATTGCTTGAGGATGAGTTGGAGCTGTTTAATGATTTTACTGTTTCAAACAATTCAAAAGACGAAATAGGAGCATACAAAAACCTACAAACTTGATGCTTATCCTTATTGAAGCAGTTCTTCGAGCAATTATGAAAAGTATCGTTCAACCCCGCGCTTGAAAGTGTATTAGAGGCAGTACTTGTAAAATAATCATTGAAGACTTTTGCCATATCCACTGGATTCTGGATAGCTTGATCGTTTAACTATATATAGAATGGTGTAATACAAGATAGTAAAATAAAATGAGCGTTATTAGGATGTTTTTTGCATTTAAGTAATGCGAAGCTTATTCTTAATTTGAATCTTCTTCAGCAAAGTTTTAGACATCTAAGGCGTGAGTTTCTTTGCTATGGCTATCGGACACTGTGAGACATGTATCGACATGTCCTTTTATGATTCTGTAAAAGATAAAAAATGCGGTAAACGGATCATTTTCAATACATACATCTGCTCAGCTTTCTGAGAGTAGAGAAGAATATAGATACTCAAAATTGATTAAGTTATTGGTTACTTTGCTCTTGAGATACTGAAAGGTAAGATCTATTTTGTAATTAGATATGGAGCTGGTGATAGATAGATTAGAATTATGATCACGATCAAGTCTTCCAAAAATGTTATTAATACAAGTTTGAGTAGAATTAGTTATTCTGGCAGGATCAGTAAAGCAAGCTTCCAAACGGTTTGCAGACACTACAGAAATATAGATAGCCACAATAGATGAATCTATTATATTATTATTAACAAGTATTGGGAGCTTTGGTAATTGAAAAAAATTATTTTTTTTGGATCTTCATAGTCTTGCTTGTAGAGCCAGTCAAAATTAGGTATTTTTTAAGGTCACCTTAAAATAGATAATTTTGTATTTTTTTTTTAAGGTTTGAGTATAGAAACTAAAGTAAGGTTTTCAAAAAATCATTACTTTTTCGTTTTGTATCATATACTTGTTTATTTGTAAAATCAAAAATGGGCGCAGTTTTTTTTTTAATTTTTTTTAAACTGTTTAATTTAATATTCTTTAAAAACACCAGTTCCGAATTTAGATTGAGTTTAAAAAAAAGATCCGAAAGAGTCCGACCTAAACTCAACAGAAGATCAATTCTTATATATTTGTGCGTCATTTTGCATTCCTTTCTGCAAGAGAGATTTGATTTGAAGAGGTCAGCCACATTTTTTTTTTCACTCACATTGAAGAAGTACAGTGTTGTGCAAAGTTATAAGCTCAAATCCAAATTTTAGTTTTTCTTGTGATGAGTAGTAAACATTTATTATTTGTTTTGTTCCAAAATACTGTTCTCCGATACCAATTCAGGAATTACTTAAAGCAAACGGTTTTGTCAATATCTAAATAGTAAAAATTGACATTCCATGCAACAATCTATTAGAAATTTTTGTCAACGTCTCGAATAAAAAAGGATTCATGTGTGTCGTAAAAAATGATTACCAACTGTCCGATGGAAGTTTGTTATAGATTGAAATAAAAGGTATCATCAATTTATGAAAGAATTTCAAAAAGAACATGGAATGGTTGGAAGCTTATCTCCAGAAGTAATGTGTGATTTACCAAGTACATCAAAGTCATCAAGGGGAAGGTTAAGGAAACTAATAACTGAGTGCTCGACGCTCGCAAAAAACAAAAACTAATATGTGTTGCCGAAAACATAACCAATGAAAATCATCCTATTACCTTAGGAATAAAGTATAATAAGGATCAGAAAAGATGAAAGCTAATATAACTAAGGCAAAAAGAATAAAAGAATCCTATAAAGTGTAAAGGATCCTATAAAGTATAATAGTGATGATGTATCGGCTTTGTTTATGGATGTGGATATGTCAAAAGGAAAACATAAAATTTTTGAGAAAACACAACGTAGATGTTCTTCCATCTTACAGAATTATAACAGTTGCTAAAAGAAGAGGCAGTTCCATGAAATTACGAAATCACGGAAATATAAGCTAGAGTAGAATTTCAAGACATGATGGACAATACTGCAAGGGGGCTTTTAGAAAGCAAAAGTGATGGAGAATTAATTGCACTTCCAACAATTCTTACATAACAAAGTAAGTGGTCAGTGATGGATCATCTGGGCAAGGTGCCTACAATCAAAAACCAAGCACATCAGATGGTGTATCCCTTCGGGTTAGGGGTTAGAATATACCCGAGGTAAGGCATGCCTGTCGTAAGAGGCGACTAAAATCCACTGGGCCGGATTAAGGTGTTAAGCGACCCGTGCCAGAATCGACCAGGTTGGGGGCCCAGCATAAAAATAGCTCAATCTCTAACGGAGCATCCGGATACTTGGCGACTCCGGATCTCTGGACAGACGGACTACCCTTTCTCCGCTATTCGTGGGAACTAAAATGAGTTCAAATAATCTTCAAAATAATACAAATATTAACCAGGACCCCTTTAAAAAATACTCAAGGGTCACGAGATCTCCAGCACGCGGATCGCTAGGAAAATCATGCGAAAGCAAAGACCAAGTACAGTCGGTAGCTCAGGGCAATAGCATTACACCGAATAAGCTACAAAATCTCGAACGCGAAAATTCTGATCTCCGCGCCAGACTCCAAAATATGGAATTGTTCTGTGCCGAACTAAAAAAGCAACTAGATGCCATTAAGCCGCAATCTAAATCTGAGTCTGGGTCTGTTTCGCTAATTAACCGCCCCGAAAACTCGAGTTTTCACACGGACGAAGAAGAGCTAGTCCGCGAAACGGACTGGATACTTAAAAAAAAGCCAGGTAAGAAGCGAAAAGCTACTTCCTCGCCTGATATCGAACAAACAAAGAAGCAGACCAGCTTTAACACTGCTGAGGTCGATAAGGCAACAAAGCAACCCAAACAAAGACCGCCGCCGCCAATAAACGTTTTTGTAATCTCGGACGACAACAAGTTGCACATAATCCTGAAATCACTGTGCTCAACCGATTATAAAGTAAAATCTCGTAATAATGATACATGGACTATCAATGTCCTTAATCCAGACAACTACCGTTCGCTTTCGCAAAAATTAAATGCCGAGAAGATTCAATGACATACGTACGAAAATAAAACGGAAAGACCCATACGCGTTGTAGCTAGAGGATTGCATCCCTCTTGCCTTAAAGAAAACATCGTAAATGACCTTAAAAATAAAGGCTTTTAGATAATCGACGCAGTTAATAAACTTGCGCAAAAACAGCGCAATGTTGAAAGCGAGAGGACGACCCCAAGACGCGGTCTTCCCCTCTTTAGGCTAACTTTCGACAAAACCGAAAGCCTAGAAAGAATTTATGCCATAAATTCAATTTTGGGACTTGTTGTCAAAATTTAACCTCCGCGGAAAAACTCTAGGCTAATTCCCCAATGTACACGTTGCCAGGGATTCAGCCATACTCAGGCCTACTACCAGAAGGAACCTCGCTGTGTAAAATGCGCTGTCAAACATCTGACTCGAGAGTGCAATGCCTCGAAAGAGTCCCCAGCGATATGCATTAACTGCAAGGGAAAACATCCAGCTAACTATCGAGGCTGCGAAGTCGCGAAGGAGTTGCAAAAGCTACGAGATCAATCAAAAACGAAGCCTTTGAAAAACGCAGGGACAGCAAGAATGAGAAATAACAACGGCGGTCCTACTCCAAAGCCTTTAAAGGAGGTAATGGTGACAAACGCTAAAATTACCAATAACAACAACGTCAAAAATAACAATGCGCAAGTGGAAAGTGGAAAAACTTACGCGCAAATAGCGGCGCTAGTAAATATGACTAACTGTACATTACCGGATCCTGCCTCAAATGTGTTCTCAGTAATTCTCGAGAGACTAGAAGAACAGACTAAAATAAATAAGATAATAGTCGAACGGCTTATAAGCTCGAAGCCAATTTCTGCAACTAATTATGGCAAAGAAGCTCAATATACTTGCGTGGAATGCCAACGGGCTACAGAAAAGGCTTGATGAACTAAATATTTTCATTCAGGAAAAAGTAATTGACATATGTTTAATTTCTTAAACTCACCTGGCGACAGAATCGGGCGTGGAACTAAAAGGTTACCGTGACTACCACGCTCATCATTAATCGGGAAACGCAAGAGGCGGGTCATCCCTATTCATAAAAGACTGCATTGAACATACTCTGGAAGCAATAATTGAATTTGACAAATTTGGCCCTCGGATGTCGCCAAAACACCCGATCTAATAGACTTCTTTATCGGAAAAGGAGTAAACGCTAGTTACGTGAAAGTTGAAGAAAGCTTCGATCTTTCCTCCGATCATTCTCCAGTTATCCTTTCACTGTGCGAATCCTTGGTTAGGAAACAAAGACCACCCAGATTAACTAACAGCAAAACTCATTGGGAAGATTTCCGAATAGACGTTGTAGACAATACTGAGTTGAAAGTAGCACTTAGAACGCCGTATCAAATTGAAAAAGAAGTTGAACGTTTTGTTGAAGTCATACAGCAAGCAGCCTGGAATAACACTCCCCGCGAATCGAACAAAGTTCCCAAAGTCGGCATAAGATACCCACCGGAGATCAGAGAAATGATAAAGAAGAAACGAAGAGCGCGGAAAAAGTGAAACCCGGGCACCACAAGATAAAACGTCCTTCAATAGGCTCTGCAACTTGTTGAAAAAATCGATAAAGGACTTCAATAACCAAGGTATTAATAACTACCTTGAAAGACTCACAGCGAAAAAGGATAGCAACTACACCATATGGAGAGTCGTTAAAAGTGTTCGAAAGCCCCAAATACACATGGCGCCAATAAGAAGAAACCAGGATGACTGGGCGAAAGAGGATAAGGAAAAAGCTAATGTTTTCGCCGACCATCTTGCAGAAACGTTTAAACCATTCGAAGGGAAAGTGCTTCCAGAGAATGTCATTACTCTAGACGTGATGATAAACTTTCCAGTAGAAAAGGCTACACTTAGGGAACTTAGACAAGTTATAGACACGCTTAAGCCCAATAAAGCCCCGGGATATGACTTAATAACGGGAGATATACTTAAAGCGTTGCCAAAAAAAGGTTTGCTAAAGCTCCTCTATTTTATAAATGCCAGCATTAGATTAGGGCATGAACCGCACCAGTGGAAAGTAGTCGAAGTTATTATGGTTCCGAAACCCGGTAAACCGCTGTCTGTAGTCAAGTCATATAGACCAATATCGCTTCTCCCGATTACATTGAAGGTCTTCGAGCGAATCCTTCTTAATCGTCTTAAACCAATTACAGACACAAATTCCCTCTTGATCATCAATTTGGCTTTATAAGCCAACACTCTACAGTTGACCAAGTGCATCGAATAACCGATGTAATTGAACGAGCAATCGAGTGTAAGTTAGTCTGTTCAAGCGCATTCCTTGACATTTCGCAAGCCCTTGATAAGGTATGGCACGAAGGCCTAAAATATAAACTTCGACAAGCCCTACCCCAGCAATTGTCTCGTATTTTAGGTTCCTACCTGGAAGACCGACTCTTCCGTGTGAGACACGGAAACGAATATTCCACTTTTAAGACAATAAAGGCGGGGGTGCCGCAAGGAAGTGCACTTAACCCTCTGCTATATTTGCTTTTTATCCGCGATATACCGCAAACGGACGACACTGTCCTAGCTACATTTGCTGATGACACTGCCATTTTGGCAGCGGCTAAAACAGTCGAAGAAGCAACTACCAAGTTGCAACGTGCCCTTACACGGATTAACAATTGGACAAAGACTTGGTGAATCGCGCTTAATGAAAACAAGTTTCTCCACGTGAACTTCACTCTCAAGAAAATTGAGAATCCACCGGTGTTTATCAACGCAGTACGAATTCCTTACGCGAACGAGGCCAAATATCTCTACATGACACTCGACGCTAAACTAAAATGGAGAGCACACGTTAAGACAAAACGTGAAGAGCTTGAACTCAAATATAGAGATATTTATTGGCTTATAGGAAAGTATTCCAAGCTTAGCTTACAGAACAAACTACTCTTATACAATCAAGTGCTGAAACCGGTCTGGACATATTTTGTACAACTTTGGGTTTGTACTAAAAATAGTAACATTAATGTAACTTCCAAAACAAAGTTCTTCGAGGTATTGTTAATGCGCCGTGGTATATTAGAAACGATGATATCCACAGAGACTTAGGAGTCGCAAACGTTCAGAACGTAATTAAAATGTTTGCGCGAAAATATAATAATCGATTACAAGGTCATACGAATATTTCTGTTCAACAGATCTTCGACGAGACAAATTTATTGCGCCGTCTGAAAAGGACTAAGCCTCTCGATTTAGCGCGGTGATTAGCAGCGCGTAATTTTCTAAAGTACACAGGAATTTTCAATGTGATTTCAATCTCACACTATTATAGGCTCCGGGCCTATAGTGTCTATTAAGATTTCTCACCTTCCCACGAAAAAAAGAAAAAGAAAAAAGATGGTGAAACAAAAGCAAACATGTTTATGGCCTCAGTTGTTCTACTGTTCAAATTGCGAATATTGGAGGAACCCTTGTCCATCATCTGTTAATTTTTACCGATCCATAGTGTTCGAATATGCAAATGAAACCGGAGAACGCATCAATCTTCAGCCAACTGTATATAAAGTTAATGACGAAATACGATTAGTTGTCAAAAGTACTGAGTGAAATAATAGATTCAACGGCAACGGCGGTTATATCTCGTATCCAAAGAACACAAAAAAACTTTAACAATCAAAATGAATCAAATGATGATGAATATAACAAGAATCAGATGCATGGAATTTATTTCGAAACTTGCATATATACTTCGAAAATAGGGAGAGGATATGGATGAATCTATTGGAATCAAGGAGGCAGAAAAAAATAAGAAAACAAGAGCTCTAAAAGCGTTTTTGCGATGAGATTGCGCAATAACATGTTGCCTTATAGTCAAGATATAATCGAGTATCAATCGTTATCACTTAAAAAATTGTTAGAAGAAGCTCAGGAATCCAAAAATAAAGACTACAAGAAATATATATATTAAAATACGTGCAAGGTTTCAAGGATGCGGCAGAATGAAGACTTTTTCAAGATGCTTGCAGCCTCTTCGGACGCAATACTTTCTTCGTTAAGGCATGCAAGAACCAAAAAAGATCTCAAAGCACAATACTCTTCAAAAATGATAAGTTTATTAGACATTACCCCGTATGTTGACGAAAGTTTCCAAGAAATCAGTTTTTTTTTTAATTGTTGGTCCTTTTACTTTTTTCTCTACTGTTTGACTTAAAATGAATCACTGAAATATTTTATTATGTTCTCTGATGTGCCACAAAAAAATCTACAAAAATCATTTAAGAAATGGTTCGTCTACTTTATTTTACCACACCTGCGATGTATTTTTTTCAAAATTCACTATTTTCATAGTTCCGGGAATTTCCGTTAAACAGAAAGAAAACTGTCACGATACCGTTATTAGTTATGATTTTTGCACGCAAAAAAGTCAAAATGAGCCACTATGCGACGTTTTAGACTTATTAATCAAATGTTTCACTTTTGGGTGAGATTATGGTGGCGAGGGCATCGAATTACGTCTTTGTGCATTGCAAGAAACATATATTAATATGTGTTTGACTTTATCATACACAGCACACTCGATTTTCGCGTCAACTCTTTCAACTTTTAAGGCACATTTTCACGGCATAATTCAAATTATTAAAATTGCTTAAACTGATTTGCTAATTTCAAATCGAATTAAGATACATTCATTCGAATTAAGTAACATTACTATTGTATTTATATAAGCACTTAAGTATTTATCCACAGAAAGGACAAAATGCGGGCGCGCTAAATTGATTGAGTGTACACCCCACAACCAAATTTTGACAGTCAATACTCGTAATTAAATGGATGTTGGCTTTGGGGAGCATTGGAATAAACGTTTCCTTGCACATGTGCCTAATAGTGAGATCGCACTGTATTCAATTACTCAGCGGTCAATTTTGATCACCATTTCGAGAAATATCTCATCCAGTAAAGTTTTCTCGCAGGAGGGCAATGGCTCGCCTTTTGTGTGTCACATAGAGCCATGTTGTTTGAAATAAGCATCGCCTATAGCATCAAGCTCCGGCCGTACGAATTTATTAATATTTAGATAGCGCAGTCTATTCACGGTAATAGCCACAAACGTTTTGATTTGGAAGAAATAAGGTTTAATGGTGCTTCTTGCCTGAAAACTGTAGCAAAAGGTAGCACATTGTGTATAAAAAGGCCTCTCGATAATCATTCTTGGATTTTCCAAGCACAAATGTGGCAATTGTGACCATTAACGAAGCTTTGAGGATGGAAATGCTGGGAATTATATCTCGAATCACTCTGAGTGAAGAAAAACTCTCCGTCCTATTCGGACTCCCACCCCTGGAGAGCAAACATAGAAACCAAACACACCTGAGTTTCAAACCACTACAAAAACAATTTTCCTTTCTCCTCCTTCTATCTTTCCGCCCGCGCCCTGGCAACAGTAAAAGGGTATCTAACCCCTTAGGCGTGCGTAGATTATAAAAAAAAAAAAAAAAAAATGATCTTGATCAATTTTATCCATTTCTAATGCCGAATTGTCAAAGGCTTATGTTCTTGCACCTTTGAGCTTTATAACCCAAGTTCTTATATAAAAATCGGTGGGATCTTGCTCGTGATATGCTTAGTTCCGAAATCGACGAGAAATCGACAAACTTTTTGGTTACACTTCGAACTATTGAAGCAATATTCTGCTGTTCTTACGCAACGGGTACAATTTTGCTCGAACATCAGTAACTTGTCCCAATAGCTCACTTAAGTACCAAGTGATTGCGAATCATAGAATGATTGCGGGATAAATTCGAATCTGTGTGCTCAGCATAAGAAAGCTGGAAGGCGACTGTGATCTTAAACGAGTTGAAAGCCTCTTAAAAACGAAAGCAAAATGAATTTGCTATTGCTTCACTTGTTTTTCATTTGATTCGTAATACAAGGCTTTTGTAGGACATTGGCTTGAACTGCGATTTTAGTCCTATGTTGTGGTATGTGTATATTTCACTTAAATTTGGTTTTGTCCTTTTCTTTAGTCAGGAGATTTGTATGTTTGCATTTACCATGCCTTATGGTATGCTGAATATCTTAACTCTACATCTGATAATGGGCATCCACTTCTTTTATTTAAACTACTATAGTCACATCAATGCTTGCGATCTATCGACAATTCTTTAAGCCCTATAACACACGAAAAATGTTGGATATTGGGGTTAGGTTATGTTAGAGTAGCTGTTGGAAAAGAAAATCAATCCACTTAGGCCTATTGGCCCATTGTGATGACACGTGGAACTGTGATCCTCTCACTGTTGGAACCAATTTAAACTTCTGACGAAGAGTAGGACACTGTTAACGTCTATATTATTTAGATCGCTTAAGGCATGCACGATAGGTGGCGGATTGTCTCCTTCTCTTCCTCGTCCACGCAGCTTCTTCAGAAGTCATTTGTAAAAACGCCAAGCCTTCTTGTATACTTGCATTTTCAGACAGTGTCCAGTGATGACACCTATGATAGCGCTGAGGTGTTTCCTATTTTGAAAGATCAGACTCTTAGAGCGTATCATACCGATGCTACATTTTTCCTATAGGATAGGTAGAGTTGTTCCAATTTCGGCGAGTTCATCGGCTCTGCTGTTCCCTATAATGTCTCTTTGCCCCGGCACCCAACACAGGTGAAAGTTGAACTGCTCTGTCATCTCCCTAAGAGATGATTGGCAGTCAAGGGCGGTTCTAGAATTTTGTGAGACTGAGCCCAGAGACTTGATAACGGCCTCACTATCCGAAAAGAGAAGGATATCCCGTGCAGATATCACGTTCTTCTTTAGCTAGTACAGGAGTTCTTCAATCGTCCAAATTTCCGCCTGGAACATGGTATAGTGATTTGGAAAGCGGAAGAAGAGGCATAGACTAAGATTATCTGAGAAAACACCGCAACAAGCCTCACTGTCAGTCTCCATCCATATAGAAACGGATTGACTTGCCATCCATGAAGCATCATCCTCCGAGAAGAATGAAAGTCTTTGTCAAACCAATGTTGGGGCATAGTGTAATTGATGTTCTCTGGAAGGATTCCACTGTGTAGTTGCTTTAAATGCTGAAAATATCGAGTGGTGTCAAGTGAAAGAGAATATTTAGTGCCACGGAGGGAGCACTTCGTGTGCTCGGAGTGCTTCGCTTATGCACAGACATGCTGTTCCTTGGACTTTGCTCAGTTTGCTGCAGTCGACTGCAATGTCTAAGGCCGTCAACCAGACAACCAACCCGTTAGTGAATATCGGTCTTATAACTGAGATATATGTACGAGTATATGTAACATATATTGGCGGGCAATGAGTTAGTGAATCTTCGCTCCATGCAAAAGCTGGCTACAACTTTGCCTTATCAGAGGAACTCTTATTATGTGATGTTACACTTGGAGATTCGAGTATAGACTTAAGATCCCTGAATCAAAGAAGTACATATTCGGAATCCTAATCGGCCCCATGAATAATTTAGGTTTTCAGAAGGCTAAAACATCGTAATTTCGAAATAACTAATTTTATTGAAGAATGTATGCCTGCTAGTACCTATCTAACTTTATGGTTAGTCCAATAAAGGGTGCTTTAGGAGGTTTCATTTTTTTAATATGGAAACACTCAGATGGTCGACAGTTAGTCTGACAGCTGACACTATCCTTTTATTTAGTATTACATATTTGACAAATCATCATGCGAATACTTAGGCCCGAGCAACGTTTACAAATTGTGGAAATTTATTTCCAAAATTGGAGTTCAGTAAAAAATGTTTATAGAGTGCTACGCCAACATAATGGACCAAGTGTGTCGGGTATTTCGGAAACATTTGAACAATTTGAACAATATCGGCGCCGATGAGGCCAGCGCTAAGGAAGATTCAATTGGTGCAAGAATTGAAGCCAGGCGATGATGGCGATGGCGTCTGCTTCATGATTTCGCGCTTGAACAGTTGGAAGTTGATTTACATTTTTACCACTGATCCTAGAAAAATCTAAATGTATTCCATCAACTACCGATACATTCCGCGGCTTATAAAAATCACTAAAATCCAAATGTCACAGTCAAAGGAGCCTTGATCGACGATTTTTTGTCTCCAAAAGTGGATAAACATCGTCTGCAGGATATTGGGTGTCAACAGGATGTTGCCGGCAAAACAATCGAGTTATTGAAAGAAGTGGACCTGTAGCCTGACCTCCAAGATCTTGCAATTTGCCTGCACTGCACTGCTTTCTGTAGGTTTATTTGAAGTCTTATGTCTATGTGGACAAGTCAACATCGGTTCCAGCAACAACATTTCTGACAAACCGTCGCAAATGCTCGAAAAATTCATCGAAAATTGGAAATTGAAATCCTAGGCCCATATTTCAAATCTTACAACTCCTGAAAAATACCCTTTGTTTTGTCATTCATGACATGTTTGAACCTATCTATTTCACTCCCTGCTTTGTCTGTTTTGACCTCCCTAAATGAACTGGAAGTTCTTCCTTAGGTTTCATTTGCCTATGAAATGTCAATTTCTTAGGGGTGCAACCAACTTTGCCTACGCTGTAATAGAACATTGGGCATTTGTACTTCCAATTTGAAGATTTCATTGAAAGGTTTTGAATAATATTTGCTTTATACAAATTGTATAATATTCGAATTAATCGTTCATGC